>MZZL01000380.1:73147-485026 GCA_002749535.1 Apophysomyces variabilis
CGGAGAGATGAAAAACAAAAGAGAAAGAGAGGATGACAGCGAGCGTGTGAGAAATCTGGGATTGGTTTATCTTCAGTCAGAAAACTGCATAAATGATCACAACACTGCGAATTTCTTGGTTTTTTATGCCATTATGCATAAGGTGCGCATCCTTCTTCTTTGCGTATTTTCCCGCCATACTTTGCTTGTTTGTTATTGTCTTGATACAACTGACCGAACCGTTTTAGATGACTGTTTGCAAGGGATACTGTTCCTATTATGCATTCATGTTGATATCGCAATTAATGTCATGTTTCATCACCATCGCTAAAGTGATAATTTGCTACACTAGGTTCGTGTGTATGTAGTTTATAAAACCCTGGAATGGGCGATATGCTTGAAAACTCAATGCTGGTGAGTGCTATCCTATCAAAAAGGGGATATAAATTGAATGCATGGCTGTTGCCAACCGTTTAAATGCCTACATAGAGATACGAAAGATAAAAAGCAAAATTGATTCGTTTCTTTTTGCTCACAGGCTACATTTGCACAGTGTTTGTTCTCGTTGCTCGAACGTTTCCTTCCTGTGACAGCCTGGTTTGATTCGCTTAAGTAACCTTTGTTAATGCAGTGCATGTTACACAGGCAAAACGTTCCATACGTCAACTTAGCAATCGCCATCCTATCTTAAAGAATGAAGAAGATGTATGATCTGATTTCCTTCGCTATATTTTGTCTGCTGTCTTTGCTGGTCACGCACCATTAGCCAGTGAATTTGGTAAGCGATCAGTCATGTTAATTCTTGCTCTTCTATGTTTCCTTTCTTTTTTTTTTTCAAATGACCATATCACAACAAGCCAAGCTAAATAAAACTTGTATTTCAGTATGGATTTATCAAACAAATCATTTCCGTGTTGGAAGAAAAGCAAGACATAGAAGATGGCCATGGAAACCGCAACCAGTTTAGCATCAGTGTAACACTTGCAGAAGTGGCCAATGACGTTTCAGCAGCGGGTTTTTTCTCGATAAGTAATAGCTTCCTTTTCTGCGCCTGCATTGTCTTATCGTTTAGACAGGTGTTTTCGGATGGAGCATAGAAAAAAAGAAAAGAAAACTTGGGAGCCAACAGAGCTTATGTGGTAAAGGACCGAAAAAAAATGCTTATTTTTATTCCTGGTTCATGGATAGGCTCCGCACTGGGCTTTGTCGATAAGAAAAGGAATCAGAAAGAGAAAAACAACCCAAATGCAGAACAGGCCAACCCTAAAAGAGAGAGAAAAAGAGAAAGAAGTTTGAGCAGCATCTTTATTTTTTGGTTTCCATAGTTACGTAAAAGTATAGTAACGCCCCCGATCCATATCGATTTTTGCGCTTGTTGCAAAAAGAAATTCATTGTATTGCAAGCGCAACATTTTATGAGAAGATCGTCTTTCTTTTGACGATAAATAACCAAGCATATCCGAAAACAGATAGATAGCGATTGATCGAAGGAAAAATTGCCAAGGCCAACGTAATATGTAAAAATAACTCTGTTTTCTGGATGAGTCCATGCTGGTGACATGGAAAAGTCCTTTGGCGGAGGTTCTAATTTGTGTGTTCCTAAGCAGGCAGGGCATCGTGTCGGTGTTTCAATAGCGGAAGCCTAGCAATGATCAAAGCCATCCTATTGGCAAGCTTTTTTCTGGGTGGTTAGGAGGAGTGTTTTACGTTCAATAAGTTATTTAATGAAGTTCATTATTGAGAGCAGAAGGGTCAAGGGTCTAGGACTTATGAAAAGAGTTAGCTTGGATTGTCTATAGATAGAGAGACAGACAGACAGATAAACATTGGCTGGTGTTTCTTTCTTTTTGATGAGTAAAATGGGTTTACAAACTTTCTTTTTCTTCTTTGTACCACCTGAAATGTCTGTTGCTATTTTCAAACCACTCTCCTTTCTTGCACTTGTACTCTATTGAATCCGTCTCTCCGTTTCCTTCTTCTTTTTCTCTCCCTTCTACTCTGTTTCTCTTTCTTTTTTTTTTCCTTCTCTTTCCTTTTCCCTTCGTTTAGTCGATCTAAAAAGGTGCCGTTTCTATACTCCCATTTATATTTCTCTTTCTTTCGCTCGCTTTCTCTTTCTCTCTCTCTCTCTATTCGCGTCTTTGATGAATACGCTTATTTGAATTAACTTGGTCGGACCAGAATAAACTATATCACAACAAAAACACACATACACACACACACTCTCTCTCTCTCTTACCAATGGTGTCTTTATACAAGCGTCAAGGTACTGACATTTTTCCTTCTATATATTACCTTCGCCTTCCAACTGTACCCAATAAACAAGCCACGATCCCATCCTGAAGCAAAAGCATGTCTTTGACCATGGACCTTTCGTTCTTTTTCCTCTTCCTTTTTTTTTCTTTAGATTCCATACCTTGTCAGGACAGAGGCAATGCCTTTCCTTTCTGTTCGCCTGTATGGACCGATATTTGGTACAATGGTTCGACTCACGAGTTTGTGTGGAATTACAAGTAAATATCAATATATCCATCTCCGTTTCTCGGGACAACATTTGATTAACTGCTTTAATAATTTCACTTTATTTTCCTTCTTTTTTTCCCTTAGTGATCCTTTTTATGTTAGCTCAGTAAGTAAACCGCTTATCGGGAATGTTCAATTTGTGTTCGAACGTGGTTCATTTACAGTGTCTTACCTATCCAGGCTAAATTGAGTCTGTACCTGTATTACAAAAAGAATTACGCTTATCAGCACATCAAAAGTTGGACAAATTTAACTACATCAGACGGTTCTCTTCAGGTGCTGGTGGATGATTCATGGTTTCCAAATCCATTGCCACGTGGATCGGGCAATCTAACTTGGACAATGTATGGATTTTATTTACCTGCCGGTTTGGACCCGACGTATGAATTGACGAACCCCAGCAGTCTTTATCCACGTCCTTTCAACTTCTCCGTCGTTCGTAAGTTCTTGGTGTTGTGAACGCTTTGTTTCTTAAAAAGTTAACGTATGTTGTGCTTTGGGGAAAAACAAGAGTTTGCGTATCCTAATGATTCAAACCCTGCTTCTCCCCCTTCCTCTGGCGTTACGAATAGTCAAGGTGTCACTTCCTCCGGAAACAGTGATGGCGCGTTGCCTGGATGGAGTATTGCAGTGATCGTCATTGCCGTACTTGCCTTTATAATGGCCAGCGCAGCCATTATCTGGGCTATTCTATTGTCACGTCGTCGAAAACGAAACAATAAATTGTCACCTGCTGGATCGACCATGACACCTTCGGGTATTCACCCTGAGATGAACGCTCCCATGAACGAAAAACAGCAACCCTTACCGCCACCGAAACCATCACACGACGTTACGTCCATTCACTCAACCACGCCTATAGTTACCGTTCCTGCGCCTGCACGATCTCTGGCCAGTCCTTACAATTCAACTTCGGAATTGGCATCGACCAGCACAGATCAAGTATCGCCATCAATCTCACCACAACATCCTAATTCAAGTAGCTACACCGCCTCTCCTCAAAGATCGCCCAAAACCTCGATGCTTTCTTCCACAGATGCCGCTGCGCTGGGTGACACGTTCCGTCATATTCTTTATCGACCTGACTGGCCTGGTGCTGCCGGGAGCGAAGGAGACGAGGAGCTGAGAAGAAAACGATTAGGTGAGCAACTACTACAGCGACAATTAGCGGAAGATGGCACGTCTGTCAAACACGCCGAAAGACGCCCAACAAGGATTAGGAGCATTGCAGAGATTGAAAGCAAAGCTGTCCTTGAGCGTAAGAACTCCAAAGGATGAAAACCATAGAAAGAGAAAAAAGAAGTTGTTGGATTCTGTACAGAACCTCTTTTTTCTAATCTTTGTGTCTCCTTTTTGTAATTTTATTCCTATCGTTTATTATTTCCCTTTTTCTTTTTCTTCTTTTCTTCTGCATATTCTTATCCGTGTCATATCGTTTCTTTCTGTCAAGAACGGAACTTTATTTTTATTGTTGTCATATGTTTTGTTGCTTTTAGAATCTCTTTATTCTTGTTCTTCTTGTCATATCATAAAGTTAAAAGTTCATTGTACTGAATCTCCGGGGTCTCATTGACACTTCGGATAATCATATTGACAATGTAGTTGAAGACATAGGTTTACATCGTTTTCCGTTATGTCTATTAGTGCGTTCATCTCTAGTAGTATGTGCAATTCTGTTACAAGTATAAACCCGTGTGGCGACACTGTTTTCTCATTTATTAAGAAAAGGACCCTTTTGATATGCCTCGAAAATAACAACGATTTGCTTAAAACACACGATAGCTATATCCTTTAAAAATATACTAAAATAAGTGTGTACTTGACTTGGGCGTGCTTAAGAACAGATTATCAGGTTATGATGAAGTCATACCAAAATTAACCAAACCATTTTCGATAAACGAGCGAGGTATCCAGGACAGCAAGAATAAGCTACATGGCATTATGCATCATACTCACTCTTGGAAATGTTTGCATTCTCTGTGACTATAATTGATCTCTAAGGTAAACCAGACAATGCGACCCAAGAGTTTATCTTTCGAAGTAAAGAATACCAACTTCCAATTAGGCGCAGCAGAGTCGTCGGGGAATGTTCGCACAATGGGTTCAGCCGGAGTCAGCCACTACCTTTGCTGAGCGATCTCGTCTTAACCGGAGTGCGAATTTGAGTGTTACGTGAATTTCCATTGGCTTAAAAATAGCTGAAAATCTTAGGCTGATGTCCAGCTGAGCACTTCGTAGGTCTCCCAAGAACAATCTAGTCAGACACATCCATATCATACACGTACGCAGTTCATTGATACTTGATCCCTATTCTCTCTCTTTCTCTCTCTCGTTATCTTGGTGGCACAGTCACAAAATCCAATGAACAGGACACAATACGATCCACAAGACGACGAACCTCCAAGCTATGATCATGCTGTTCAGGCTTCCTTAGCGCCAGAGAACACTGTTCATGAATATGGAAAATTTCAAGATGCCTCGGTAGATTCGTTTGAACGAGGTGAAATGTTTACCCAAGCTTTCAGATCCCAAATGGATATCTTCCCGCATGAGCTTGTCAGCCAAGTGACTCAACATGGATTGGTCCATGTGTTACAGTTAGATGCACAAATTCACGGCAATCATCTTTTTCGTCATCCTAAAGCATCTCTTCGTTGTCCTCCTCTTCGTGTGAACCATCCGAACCAATTAACTTTCTGGCCACAGCGACCGAGTCCGTGCCCAGCCGAAGACTGGGATATCACGGTCCAGGCTACCCATCCCTACCTTAGTTTGTCGGCCTACCAGCCCAATAAGAGCACGACGGATGAGACAGTGACGCATTATTTTGAGATGACGGTCGAAAGCTCTGCGCCTGATGTAGTGCTTGCCATTGGGCTAGCTACCCAGCCTTATCCTCTTTTCCGCATGGTGGGCTGGAACAAGTTTTCTGTGGGCTATCATAGCGATGATGGCCGGAAATTCTGTGATGATGCGACAGGAGGGCAAGATTACGGTCCTTCTTGGGGAGTTGGTGACACCGTCGGCTGCGGATACGAACCCGAGCGAGGAAATATCTTTTTCACCCTGAATGGAAGGATGATCGACTATGCGTTTGTCGGGTTGGAAAAACATCACTATTTTGCTAGTGTGAGTGCTGATGGGCCTGCTCAATTACGCATCAATTATGGTCAGTCACCTTTCATGTACACTGTGGGACCTACCTGGGCTGGTACGAAGATCTAGAACAGCAAAGAAAAAAAAAGGAAAGATAGGGAAGAAAAAACCACGGAAACAGCGTTCGGTTTTTAATTTGTTCGCTTTAACAAATACATTCATTTTACATTTTCCCTGTCCAACATGCACACGCACAATTTCTGATAAAATTCACTTTTTTTTTCTCTGGCAGAAAAAAGAATTGGATATAGAGAAAGAGATAGAGAAGAGATAAAAGAGGAGCTGAAACAGAAACTACTACAGAAAGGGAAATGAGGTTGAGATTTTTCGGTAGATGAGATGTCGCTGGGTCGGGATTTCCACACGAACGCACGCATATACATCCGCACACACGGACGCACACACACACACATACACACACACACGGATGCACATTACATACATAACATACACAGGTACCCTTTCTCCCCTCTTCTTTCGTCAATTCTCCATTCTCTTGTCTCTCTTTCTCTGCCTCTCATATTTCTTGAAAAAAAAAAGACAAGGTAATATATGCAAATCAGAAAACAAAAGTACGCTATTTTTCATCTTCATCCTTTTTCTCTTCTGACTCGGAAACCAATGGGCTTTCCTTGACTGGACTCGATCCTGGTACTGAGGCAGGAATCGAGTGGGGGATGGTTTCGGGCTTAGGGTGTTCTACTCCTATTGCGACTGGTTCCTTGCCCGCCTTTGAAAGTGCGTAGTCTCCCGAATCAAAGTACTTGCGTTCCTAAAGAGGAGAATTGAATAACCAATATATATTAAGTCCAAAAAGAAGCCAGCTTGTCCAACTTGAACTCGTTCTTACCTTTAGTTTATGACCGAGTAAATCCTTGCGATCGGGGAGTTTCCCGTACATTCGGAACAACTTCTTTTCTTCTTCCGTGAGTTGCTAACAAGAGTATATCGAATATGTTAGAATAAGAAGGGGGTTTCGGTACAAAGGGTGTCGAGTCATTGGTTTGGTGTTCACTGATGCCAAAGTAATATGAGACTTACACTAATGTCGACTTTGTTTGCTTTGGCGGGGTTCATGGCGCAACGTGGAAAGAAAGAAAGAAAGAAAAGAAGGAAAAAAGAGTTACACGGAGAGAGGTAAAAGAAAAGGAATTTGGAAGTTATATATCAGATGGAGTTTGGAGAAAGTTAAGCAGAAGGCGAAAAAGAGGTTGGGAAAAATATGTGGTTTGACGGGTTGGCTGTGTTATAACCTCCAACGCAACAGCATGTTTCACGTGGGACAGGCTATTCGAAAACCACTAAATCGAATCGATTCGCAGCAAGTACGTCATCGTTTTTACATAAAGTACAGCCAAAGGGAATGTCAGAAAACTCACCATCTTTTCTCCACTTACAGTGCCCGGAACCAATGCCTTACTGTGTTGAACAGTTGAAGAAAAGCATAACCCGGGCGCCAAATACATGCTGAAAGAATGGGGTGATGGCAGGGATAAAATAATGGTAAAGTAGTCCTTTGAAGCTACAGATACGTCAAGTTATCAGAAGCATATGCAATCTTAGATTACACACGCACGTCAATCAATTATCGCCATAAGTTTCTTAGCATATAGCCAGCGCTTGGTGCGCGACGTAACCAAAGCACTTCATCTCGACTTTTTAGCATGAACTGATCAACCTTTCAGCTGGCGTAGCTATCCTGAAAAATAAACGGGTTTGTCTTGAAGCGTGCAAGGAGTATAAGCACGCTTCTCACCCATTATATAATAAAGGCTTCATTTCTAGACTTATCCACTTACAACGAATTAGCTCGAGATTTATTTGAAAGTTTCTTTTGCAAACCTTAGTTATGAAACTGCCTGTCTGAGGAGAAAATGCTCTTTGGCCAACAATGTCGTCCATGGAATGCGTTCTACGTTTCCATAATGACTTCTCCATGTCGGCTTCATTCATAAACTCTCACCATAGATCAATGAATATTGATGGAAACACGTAAAGGAAACTGAAAAACGCATACGACACGATTTTGTTTGATAACATCGTTTTATTTGTTGGTCCAGATAAGCTGCATAATAGCTGAAGGTATCTACCCATGTCAGATCGATCCTACAGACCTTTTAGTTGTCTTTGCTCCAAGTGAGACATATAGCAACTTGCAGTAAATCTCGAATTTCGTTGTTCGAGAGCTGGTTTCCTCATACGATAGATTGCCAACAGTATCATACACAATCCTTCTACTCTTTCGCATCCGATACCATCTTGTAGAGGTATATAGATTGTTCTTTGTTTTCTGAGCTGTTGCTTGCAGAAGAAAAGCAACAGTCTTTTATTTTCGTTGACCTGCGATAGAGATGTAACACCAAGTTGACTTTCCATGACGCAGTTTTGCAGCCTAGTTTTGCCCTATTCCGGACTATATGGGTCAGGTTGGTCTAAACGATAGAATGAAATATCAGTCAGTATCCGTTGTTTCTGCCCCTATTTGTCATATCCGCTAAATGGGATGCATGCTCCACAGTGATCGATCAATAAAGGGAATGTGTCACTGTGGCTTGTTTCTGGCGGCCAAAGGGAAGGAAAGGAGGCAAACGGAGAGAAGGGGGAGAGGAAAGGACAATAGAGAGAAACACGAAACCAGAGAAAGACAGCTTAACTGAAAGTCAAAAACAAAGTCTCATTAAGACCTGTTTTTCTTCCTTTCCTGTTTCTCCTTCCCTGACTTGGCTCAATGACTACTCGAAGCAAACGACGACGTTTACCCCAGCGAGCCGTCTTCGATGCAGACTATGTTTCGTCCCCGAAAGCACGACGGGATCTTTCGCCATCCGTTCCCGATGTCTGTCTCGACATTTGGTCATCCCCTACCAAACATAGGCATGATAGAAAGAAACCATCCCCTGTCGTGCTAGGAACACCCACACAAGGAAGCGAACGAATAAGACCATTAACGCCTCGTTCTATTCAACGTATCCAAAGCGTGGTTGAGCGTTTACGGACCTGTGATGATCTGGATCTTAGTGCGCATTCCCTTCTACCACATGCACTAGAACAGACGCTCTCATCCATCGCTGACAGCATGGACGCATCATCCCAATCTAGTTCAGACACGAGCGAGAAAGGCTTAGTACTGACCAATGATCCACTGCCTTTATTGAGGGAATTAGGGAGAGTGCCACCGACACCGTTGTCATCAGCACCATCAATCTTCATGCCGGAACCAGATCTGTCTATATCAGTGCAGCCAGTAGAAATGCTGAGCCACTCAGAGACTGAGGCGAAACAAACCGAAGCAATGGACGTAATAGCGAAGGCAGAAACAATAGAAGAAGACGCAGTGGAATCAGTAGAGGCAGTAGAAGCAATAAAGGAAAAATACACAGAACAAATGCGCGCAGCAGAGCCAGTAGAAGACATGTCGGTAAGAGATCAGACCGGAACGGAAGACGGAGCACACAGTATGGAAAATAACGAGGTAAAGATGCGAAATAAAAAGGTACAATGTAAGAAAGAAAACTAAAAATTGCCTACTGTTTTAGACGCTGTGTCAGTTCAGTTCAAGCAAAGTAACCATTAATGATATTGTTGATGAGGCAATCATTGTTCCGGAGCGGATACTGCGTTTATGGCGAAAGAAAGATGACATGAGCAAGACGAAGCGAGATTTTCTAGTTCTAAAACAATCCTCTGCTCTGGACTGGGTTATTGATGGACGTGATGATGATCCGCGAAAACGTGGCGTTGGCGACTGGAGAATAGAGCAACTGGCACGAAAATTGAAAGGACCCAGTAGGAAAAGGAAGAAGATCCCTGCCAATGTGTGGCGTGTGCAATATGTCTAACATTATCCCTCTTACTGCCTTCTTCTTCGTCAGCTGGACTGTTTGACATGCGCCTATACATACATATATACACAAACATTTATACTCACGCCTTAAACACCCACATATGCACGCACACGCATTCTCCTCGCACATATACATACATTGCAATATACAAAAGTATACATTTGTTCACTCGCGCATGCACATACGTCCCCAGAATCAAATGAAACATGCATGCATCTTTCTTGTTCTTTCTTTCATCATTTGGCATAAGGCTCTATTTGCAAACAGAAAGGGAAAATGGATATCTTAGCAGTGGTGAGGCGGATTACTTTGGCGAACGGGTTTCCTTTCTTGCATCTTAGCCATTATTTATATTTCCGTTGCCACTAAGGTGTATATCAATACCTACTTCTTTCAGGTAGTAAAACGAACAAAAAGATTTGCCAAAAAAGAGTCCTACTTGTGTGTTCCTATTTCACGTCATTGACAGAAGGCCAATCTGACTCAGTATATTAACTCAAAATGAGCGAAAAGCTTTTCTTTTAATAAACGCTACTTACGCATCAAGCAAACACATCAGCGAAAGAAATAAGCAAAAGTATGAATATATAGGTTGCTCTATGCCACTGTCAAAGTCTGCTATCACCACGCCTATTATATGCTTCCGACTTCGGAACCAGCAATTGTTTGGTTTACTCTTTCCTTCATATAAAATGTTTCTTATCAGCGAGCTTAATACTTTAATAGCAGCCGACGGGAACCAACGGAAGCTTGTATATCCTATAATAAACACAGTAAGAAGTTGAAACGTAGCAGTTTTAGCATCGACGTGGAGCAGTGTAGAAACAAAAGACAGTCAATAGTTGTTGATATGGGCATTTCTACGATATAGAGCAATGCGGTCATTATCCGATACAAACTGTACGAGTGCATACAACAGGCAAACAGAAAATTGAGCGCTTTCAGATATTGCCAGTGTCAGCTGGCTTAGTGCGCAGCGCCCGCAAGCTCCACTCGTCTCTAACATCGAAACATGTTACATGTTGATAAACCTTGATAGATTAATAGAATAGAGATCGCTTCTAGTTGATTTCAAGAGGCTTTTACTGTATCTATTGTTGGTAATTCTTAGTATGTTATACCTAATCAGTACCACTTGTTTTATGCGATCTCTCTCTACTTTTTCACGCTTCTGCTGCTGTGTTTTGCATGTTTTTTACTTATTTGAGGATTTCTGCATTTCTTAAGGTGACACTAACGGAATCACCGTGGGAAAAAAAAAGAAAAAGAACGGGCGTTATTTAAGAGCGTGGACTGATAACATCAATCCCAATGGGTTTGTTACAGGGGTTCTACGATGGGGAAGACATTTTTAAGAGCAATAGAGGAAGACAAGTTTCAATTACTTATAGCTGGTAATAAGAGGGAAACTTTTGATTGCCCATCGCCTATTCCGGGATGGCCCGCCCGATTGAGTTGTTTCATTTCGAGTAATGAACGCGAAACTTTAATCACTTTTTAAACGCCGTATTGTCTATTTCTCTCTCTCTCTTTTTCTCCTTTCTATTTTCTTCGTCTCGGAAGACCATGATCTTTTGATATTTCTCCCTTTGACTGAAAGTGTTGTTATAAACTATTATTGAATCGTTCTTCTTCTCCAAAGTTTTTGCGCGAAAAGAAACAAAACTCACGTTTCCTTAACTTTGTTCATCTCATGTCGATTGTCAACATCGTCTCTCGTCAGCATCTCGGCTTTTCCTATATTCCCAGCAAACCTTTCTTCTCCTACTGCACCGACGAACCTTCCACTTGTACCAGAAAGAAAACATTGACTTACCCCACGGTTGAACAATAAGACACTCACCAAGAAAAAACGAAGAACAAAGTACACAGCAGAATAACAAAACAGCAAAACAAAATAACCAACGTCTTAACCGGACCCGTGCCTACGAAAGAGAACTATCCAGGTTATACACGAAGCAGACAAAAGACGGAAAACAGAGACAGAAAAACAAAGAAAAACAAAGAAAAAGGACGGAAACCAGACATGACAGATTCCCGTTCATGTTTAGCCGTCCACTTGGCCAATTCAGATAGGTTGTTGGGACAAACCCCATCCACTACGCACGAGCTTTCGCAGCCATTAGAGTTTATGATCGAGAATTGGATGACAATGGACGAATGGTATCCTGCCTTTAGTAGTCATGCTCTTCCTGCATCGTCGCGACATGAAGATAGCATAGCGACCCTACTTGATCCAATGGCAACAAGTGCTTCATCAGCGCCTACCACACCCTCTTCCGTGACGTACCAACAGGATCCTCATCCCCAGCGGACTCAACCTGAGAAGGTGCAACAGCAACAATTACATTGGCCAGAACACCATCACCAACACCAACAGCAACAACAACAGGCGTCTTCCCCAGCGGCAACAGGAGTAACAACGACAGCAATATCACAGTCGGCAGGAGCAGCAGTCGCTGATTATGCTTCACTGACTCTTTTCCCTGAAATTACACATGGTCCTGCACCCAAGGCGATCCGAGTTAAAAAGATTGCACCTCGGCCCATCCCGATTGTTCCTAAAACCATTTCTCGGGCAACATCTGGAGCTTTGTTCAAGAGCACTACTTCTTCTTCTTCACATAACAAAAAGAATGATCCTGATGCCATTGCACGGAAGCGGCAAAAGAATACCGATGCGGCAAGGCGTTCACGTCTT
Source organism: Apophysomyces variabilis (assembly GCA_002749535.1). Classification (NCBI taxonomy): domain Eukaryota; kingdom Fungi; phylum Mucoromycota; class Mucoromycetes; order Mucorales; family Mucoraceae; genus Apophysomyces; species Apophysomyces variabilis. Next base: position 85,352 of record MZZL01000380.1, read on the forward strand.
AAAAAGGTGATGAAGATGGAAGCGCTTAAAAATCATTTAGCTACTCTGGAGGAAGACAATGCGCGTTTAACGGATCGTGTCACCGCCTTGGAAGAGCAAAAATCGCTCTATGAAGTAAAGCATCAAAGCATGGAAGAAAAGATACTAATGTTGGAACGGCAATTGATGGATGCACAGCATGGCTTGATCCAGTTGAACGACATACCACTCCCTTAGTTTTGGCTGTTGGTTTCTGTTTCGTTTCTTTTCTCCTTTTCTTTTTATCGATTAGAGATTTGGCTTCTATTTTTGATTTTCTTTTAATTGAAACTTTCAATTTTTTTAAATACTATGTACAAGAAAGAAAAAAAAATAACAGAAGATAAAAAAGAGGACTAATTAAGTAAAAGTAATTGTATAATAGAAAAGAAAAAAGAAGTGATATCTTTTCTTTCAGTCTACAAAACCATGGGCAAAATCATGGATGGATTCCCAGGTACCTTCTTCCAAAGAAGGAGTGACGGAGGCCCTCGGTGTCTGTTGCGGTGTATTGAGATGACGGGGTTTCTGTCCGTAGCAGGTGTACCAATTAAGATGGGATTGATATTTTTTGCACTCATTCATGATATGGTGAATGGCTTCGTCATCAAGACTTTTGATGGAGGCTGTTTCTTGATCTACAATCTTATCCTTGTCATTCTCGTCTAGAGGGGTTCGTGTCATGGCTTCTCGGATCATTGGATTTAGTGATCGTAGGAAACATTCAATATTTTGGGAGTGAAGTTCGCCTAATTGACCGCCCCAGCCCAATGGAATGTTGACCTTGCCTTGATGAATATCAATAAATCCACCACTAGCAGGATTCGTCATCATCAGGGTCGATAGATGGTGACACAATTGAAGATCGATATCGTAGGACTTCATGATTTGGCGGACTAATTAATAAAACAGGTATCAGATACTCTGCCATTGGAGAAGGTATATATATGTATATATATATAGAGAGAGAGTGTGTGTGTGTGTCTCTTTCTTTCTCGGATCTTACATTTCTGATTGACAAGTTCTTCAGAGAGTGGCCCTGGTCGTTGGACTTGGTATTCCACATCGAGTATTTCGATATAGCCCCCGGGTTTAAGTACCCGGGTGATTTCGGCTAACAAGCCTATCAGTTGGGATCGGGTCATCGAACCTAACATGGTACGCATGTAGATATAATCAAAATGATTCGCGGGATAGGGTAATGGTTCGGCAATATCGTGTTGTTTAAACTGAGCATTTCCAGGTTTGATCGTCGTGGGAAACATGGGGCAGAGATCAATTCCATGGAAATCTGTTACATGTAGAAAAGGGGAAAAAAGAACCATTGAGTCATGCTAAACGCTTATTGGTTAAAGATGAGTATCATTACCAGCATGGGGAAACTCTGTGGCCAATTCTAAAACCCTAACAAGAAATAAAAAAAAAATTAAAGGTGAGCTCCACTGCTGTCCACTTTTGTCTCAATTGTTTTCTTATTGTTTTCCCTATTTACCATGTACCAGGACCACATCCAATATCAAGAACTTGAGCTCGTTTACGGGTATCGGCCAGAATGGGTTGAATAGGAGCGCGAAAATTGCCATTGAAGGCATGCTTAAGTAAGAAATGCTATTATAATAAAAAAAGAATTCTTGGTTTAAACTTTGCGTCACGATAAAAGAAAGAAACAAAGATAGTTTTGTGTTTTTTTTTCTTTCTTTTTACTTACTAAGACAATCAATCGATCTGATTCGTCATCATCGTAGGGCAGAAAGTAACGGGCGGATACGGATGGAGCAAGATAACGTCTTCCTTCGATCATGGTTGTTTCGACCATGGTTTGTCCTGATAAATGAGATTTGACACTGGGGGGCGACAGGGTGGATGACTCTGCACGAGTGGTAGATCGAGCGGAGATGGGGGGAGTTGGAAGTCGATCGCTAGTTGAGGAGTGTGTACTACGGGTATAGGAAGAAGAGGAGGTGGAGGCAGTAGAGGAGGAAGCGGATGGTTTTCGAGATTGTGTTTTTCGAGGACGATGGGGATTGGGTGTGGCAGCAGCTACCTCGAAGAAAGAGTGTAGATTAGGAGGAGGAGGTCGATTCACGGGTGTATGTCCTGGATGTGCCTTGGCAGCCATATCAAAGAAAGAATGAGCATAAGGCGCTTGAGATATTCGACGTTGTGCCTTGGGTGATAAATTGGATGTGACTACATTGGGTATCGGTTGGGATTGTTCGTTGCCCATGACCCGTTTCTCTGTTGTATTTGGTCTTTTTTGTTGCTCTACCCTTTTGACAAGGAAAGAAAGGGGAAATAAAAGGAAGAAGGAAAGAAAAAAAAATCTGAGCGGGTGAGAAAAAATGTTCAGGGCCCGGAAAAGTTTGATTGAATTGGTTTGAAAAGAATACAAAGAGGGCTTCACATTCTGGTGTCACGGTCTTTTCACACATTTCCAATGAAAGATCTTTGATCAATGATCGTCCATAGAGAACCAAAAGCCAAAAAGGACTCCGCTACGGTGTGAACTTGAAACATGAAACACGTTTTTTGATAGGACCATGGTACAAAAGACATTAGTTTGTTTTTTCTTGATTCAGGTCCCATTGTGCTTATTGATCGATTATTTTTGTTGTCATGGTGTTGCATTGCTACACCCCTTGTCTCCATAGAAAGAAACGAGTAAGAAAGACAATTCTCTCTTAATTTTACCCGTGCACGGTCTTGACTTCCTTCTTATACTCACTAAAAATTTATGACCATTCCCCGATAAAAACACAGCGGGTAACATACAGTTATCCAAAAAGTCCCTTGATTTAAAATAGAACAAGAACAATTAGTGTATCTTCTTACTATCTTGTATCCATTCCATGTCACGCAAAAAAAAACAGACAAGACCGAGCTCCCATATACACCATCCTTCTGCTCCCCGCCTTCTTTTGCTCATCCTTTTCGTAATTCTTCACACAGTTTCTTATATCGTTGATATGATATAGTCTAAAGATGGCGGTTACTAACTGTAATTGATCAAAGACCTTATATTTTCGTGTCTAGCGCGATCAAATTTAAGCGGGAACATATCCAGAATGACGAAACTTTATCGTCCAGTTTTTGTTCACCGACCTCCAAGAATGTCAATTGCACACTATTCGCTGTTTCCACTTTGTTGTCCTGACGACAAGCATACTACATGCACCAAACATTTCATCCATCCATTTCTATCCTGTGCTGCTTTAAACATCTTTTATTTGTGATACTTTGCTTCCCCGGGTGCCACATAAATTAATTAAGAGACAATCGTTCAACCGACCATATTCTGCGTGCTTGTGTACCTAGACCTCTTTGGCAAACTCGTCAAAGATCAATTCACGTAAATAGAATACGAGATGGTTTCTCTCACACATCTCGATAGGTAGGTATAACTCAGCCCCGAAGCTCCCGCTGGAAAGGGTGCAGTTGGCAAAATGAGAAGTTGCTACTTAGCATGTTGGTTTGGCTACGGCGCAGTGACTAACCGTAAAAGAACATGGTAAGTTCAAGGCTTGTCACAAGTAAATAAACAAATTGGAAGACTGATCAAGCAGAGACATTAACGTAGAGAGAGAGTATAATAGAAATACGAAAACTAAACGGGTGCAGGGAAACAATGGCGAACAGATACGTTACCTATTTATGTATTATGCAGAAAGCCGATTCGGCCCTTTATTCAAAGAAATAATAAAAAGAAAGGTAATGGACTCGTAAGAAAACAAGAATTTTTCCTTCGCTTTCCAGAGTCTTGGCAGTACGAATCATGTGCCTTGCACCTGAAACTAATCGAATCGGATAATGGATATCAAGAGAAAAAAACGCATATAAAAAGCTAGTGGATGACGACTCACATATTGCAAGTTTCATTTTTCACTTGGCCTTTCGTTTCTTCGGCTATGGGTTTGTTTTCCAAATTAACCAAACCAGATCCTAAGGATCAACCTCCACCCTACTCCCCATACGCTACAACACAACCACAACAAGCACAGCAACCATCACCGCAACCCTCTTTATCACAGCAACAGCAGTACTCTTATGCACCGCCTTCGCCTCCCAAAGAATCCAATCCGGATGTAAGACCACTTCCTGCTGGTTGGATAACACAAAAAGATCCCTCTTCCGGTCGATGGTTCTATGTCTATACCCCCACAGCTCATCGTCAATGGGAACATCCTTCGGACAAACAATTACCAGCAAGTGGTCAAAATGAATCCTATCAGAATTTTGCCGCTGGCCAACAACAACAACCCTATTATGCACAGCAGCCACAACAAGCAGGCTATTACCAGCCGCAATATATTCAACAACAACCTGCCATGGCCGGAAGCAACCGTTTTGGTGGACGTCCAGGATTAGGTGGTGTGGGTACCGCCGCGGCTGCTGGTCTTGGAGGAGGATTACTCGGCTTTATGCTCGGAGATGCGATCAGTGATATAGGCCATCCGGACGTGGTGAATAATTATTATGGTGACAGCTATGATGGTTTTGACGGAGGCGGTTTCGATAGCGGCGGCTTCGACTTTTAAAAGAAAGCGTTGCCTGTTCTTGTTCTTTTTTTTTTCTTTTTGTACAATTGTGTATATATACATACTGTTGCCCCACTTCTTATTCTTCTTCTTATATTCTCGCTTGTATTGCTTTAACAAATAAAAAATAAATACGACCCTATAGATCCCTCTTTGCCTTTCTTTATTTTTTATTTCAAGCAGAGTACATTATTATCCTATCTCATCAAACAGGACAATGCACCGGTATCAGCTCTTTCGGACCAAATGTCCATCTGACTCTTTCTAGAGCAAAGGAAAACCAAGTTTTGCACATAATAAGGTGATAGCTATTGCGTAGCTAGCTTGCTTATCACCGCCGAGTCAGCTAATGCAAACGTCATTACTTTGTTTGTCCTCTCAATTAGGAACGCATGATGTAACAGTAAGCCACTGTAGCTCAAGCCCCCGCCAAGCAGCTCAGCCCAACAGTACCATGCAAAATCAGATATTGTTTGTATGTTAGAACGGAACGCCCTTTTTTTCCTTGTTACCTGGGTGATAGTTTCTCCCCTCGCTTCCCATTTTGTTGCAACTGACGTTGATATCCTCCCCTATAGCCCAACTTTCAGACAAGCTGTACAGTGACAATATTTCCGTATAGTACATTAGGACAGATTCGTGCTATTAAGTATGTGTCTTTTTTAACTATATCAAATACAAGTTTATTACATTGCTAGCCAAAGCGGAAAAATATTGTACAGGTATAGGAACTGAGGGTAAGCTATTGTCGTACAATGCTCTGTTGTTTCCCTAGCCCTATTGTCTTCTCTAATGAGTTAACAGACTGTCTGTAGCTAGTTTGACACTACGGATGACTCGTTTCTCTGCATAGCGTGCCTGAGTGAAGTTACCCTCGTCCATGGCTTCGGCAATGTTCGGGAAGACCTGGGAAGAATAGCCCGTCCATAAACCAGGGGCATAAACGACGTGCTTGTACCATGGACGGCCAATAAGACCTTTAGGATCCAAGAACGATCTTTCAAAAAAGGCGAGTTGGTTGTTCACGGTCTCGATCGCTTTCTTGCGATCTTTGCGATCTGTCAAACTATCAATATATTCTTCAAAATGCTGTGATGCGTGGATTAACTTGCGAACAGAACGGTGCAGGGATGGGTACGTGTAGGGGCGGATGTACTCGTTCAGACGCTCGACATACTCTTCCAATTTACGTGCATAATCCAATGGGTACAATGGCAAGATCTCATCGTCTGCTAAGCGAAGTGCTAAGAGACCCCAGATTTTCACCATAGCCTGATGATATTCAAACTGCGGGTCACCGAATTTGGACATCCAGTGGAAGCTGTCGTAATTGCTGTGATAAACGCCATAATCACCCTGGAAGCCAAGGCTTATACTTGCAATACCGAGATGATCTAAAAACACAACGAAATCCGATCCTGACCCGAGGTTGCTGATAAGAGGCTTTGGCGAAGGCTTTGAAGTTCGGTTGGTATGCTCGGCCCATGCATCGTACACCGATCCACCTGTACGAGGATCAGGCACAAGGCGGGTCACTTCATACAGCAGTCTGTCCAACGAAGGGGAAGCTCCAACTTCGAAATGGGGCCCTGATACAGCCACATCCACGTTAATATACACTGCGCCGGTCTGACTCAACCATTCGCGATGGTCCTCTCCCCATTCCGTCGAACCAACTAATGAATATTCCTCAGCATCCCAAGAAGCCAAAATAATCGTACGCTTAGGACGCCATCCAGTCTTGAGAAGTTTACCAAACACGCGACCAAGCTCCAACTAAAAGAGGATCAAAAACAAACGTTACTTTTCTTCCTCTCTCTCTAAAATCGCGTATAGATGGGATGTGCTCTTCTTCTCTTTTTTTTTCTTCCTTTCTCTTACCAAAGCGGCAGAACCTGAGTTAGGATCAACAGCGCCATAGACCCAAGCGTCGCGATGATTACCTACACAAGATCATTCTCCGTTTAGATTAACAAGACAAACTCACCAGAAGAGAATTATTACCTAAGATAATCGCTTTTTCAGGTTCTTCGGTACCCTTGATTGTGGAGATGACATTCCATACAGGTGTGATTTTGTATTCCACTTCGTTGACCAGTTCTACCAAGCCTTCGCTAGGTCCACTGTAATAATCCACTCCTTCCAATCCACCCACCCAGTCACCATCGCCTCGCACGCCATGATTCTGAGTGGCCTTCAGCAAGGGCAACGCATCTTCGTAAGAGAGCGGAAGAGAGGGGATAGAAATAAGTGTAGTCACTTCGTCTTGGGGTAAACGCGTCGCATTTTCAGTGGAGGGCCAGCCTGGTGTGAGAGGATCGCCTGCGCCATACTGGAGTTGGAACACGGAACCTCGTTGGACCGAGCTAGGTGAACGCCATGGCCCTTCTGGATAAGGTTTGGCGGGATTAACATGAGGATAGCCTTCCTTATCTACCGGACCATCATCGATCGGATCTGAGTAGACAAGAGCACCAACACATCCGAAATCTTCAGCCACCTTTACTTTGATGCCACGAAATGCGCCTCCATAGCGTACCAAAGCAATTGTGCCATTCACCTTAACACCCTGATCAACCAAGTATTGGAAATCCTCTCGGCGTCCATAATTAGCATAGATGACCGGTCCCTTAGCAGTTCCGTTCTTGGAGTATCCTATTTGATCGGTATCCCAAGTTAACCTTTTCACTCAGTATTTGCTTATGAACAACATCTTATTCTTGTTCTTGTTCTTGTCCTTTTTTTTTTGGTTATTTACCATGAAAAGTAGGAACCACATCGGGATTTTTGCTTGTTGGATCTTCGTCTACCACTGCTTCTCTTAAAGTGGCCTCGTATCGGAGTTCCTCGGGTCCTGAAATGATCGCCAGTCGGCGTCTTTCCGGATAATTCAATAATGGCCAGTAGGTTTCTATGGTGGTGTTCGCAAGACCGTACTCGATCAATTTCTTCTTTGTCCACTCTGCTGTATATTTATCTCCTTTGGTGCCGGCCAAATGAGCTTTAGAAGTGTATTTCTTCAAGTTTTTACGTAAGTGTTTTGTGGAAGGTAAATCTAAAATCAGCCGTTCCGACACCGTTAATTTTCTTCCATCTGTTTCAAAAGAAAGGATCCATGTCAATCTGTTAGAATCCGACAAATGCAGCTCTATTTTTTTTTGTTCCAGACAAGGGATATATTTTACCGGTTATTTCATTCTTTGTCCAAAGATGGATCGTCAAGCCAAAAGCAATCAAGCCGAGAATGACCAATGCTACGGCGAGGATGGTATTCCTTTTAGAGGGCCGTGGAGGTTCCAGTGTCATTTTCTGCCTATTGATCAAAGGCGTGTATTCTGAGCCAGAACCATTCCACCAGTGACGGACTCGGTTGAGAAAGGAATCATTTTCTTGCTGCGTGCTTCCTCCCTCCTCTTGAGGCAAGGAAGTATAAGTTTGTGCCATCCTTTCTTTCTTTAGGGATATGAGGATAAAAAGAAATGGCACACAACGGAGCAATTAAAGAAGGAAGCAAGACGTCATTTATTTCGTTTCGTGGCATCCCCCTTTAAGTTGGCAAATTCTCCCTGTGACCGCTGGGCTACCTACCATACTAGGCAATATGCATTCCCCGTTGTTCGGGTGTGACCACAGCGATCATAAACCATCCAGCTGTCTACTGATCGCTTCTGCCTCCATTTGGAAATGTGTTGCAAAATAAGAAAAGCAGATAAGACCTTGTTTGTTTACAGGTTAGCAATATTCTATTCCCATCACGTCATTTGCCGATAGCGAAAAAGTGTGACAGCACACCATGGGTGTAAAGTCCGAAGAGAACGCGGGGGTGGATTTGATCCTTACTGCTTACTTGTGTCCTGAGCCTATGAAAAGCCCTAGTCTGGCACTCTATCTACGCTTAGTATACCCATGTACTATCAAATTTCCCATGTAGCTGATAAAACTAGGGATCCATGAAGCATCATGTAAAACCAACAATAACCCCATCGTAGTTGCAGCATTGGTCATTAGGATTACAAGAGGACCACAAAGGGAGTCATAAGGCCGCCCAACTGTGAAAACTTTCCTAAAGCTTTATCTTTCTCTGTTATGTATCCATAAGATTAGCTAGAGAATCAAATATGAACGCTGTTTGGGCATAGAGTAAGTAGAACAGTAGTAGAACAATGGTTTCGGGGTTTTTTACACGATCAAGGGAAAAATTTATGATGATATTTAATGACATCTTACCGAGTACCGGGCGTACAATCTCTTTGAACTTTGACATTTCCGCCTTTCGGATACGCCTTACCAAAACTTCGGAAGATTCCTGATTTTTTCTCGCTGCAAAATCCGTCCTAAAAATCTGGATTATTCAATCATAGTCTCAGTCTGATTAGGTCTCCTTTGACGTCCTATATAATGCGACTCAGCACTGTAGCCATTTTCTTTGCTTAGGTCTCATGGAAGACCGACTGAAGGGTCGCTTCTGCACCCCTAACCTCCCTGGCGGCATAATGACTGAATAATCCAGCGCAGATTGCTACGGAAACCGTAGCATGCACAATATATAGTGCCCTGACAGTTCGCTGCGTTATGATTGCGGTGAAGGACACAATTGCATCCGAACAATGTAATCACAGGTATTACCTATTCATGGCCATTATTTAATGGAACGACGCAAAAGCATGCTCAGACAGTGCAGACAAAAGGGAGGTTGTATTAGCAATCTAAAAGATAGATAGTTAGCGCCAACTTTTAGGTATAAATCGTGCAATGAATCAGTTGCGAACCTCTGATTTAAGGAAAAGAGACGCAATCAAACTTTTCACTTCTTCAAAGGACCTTATAATCTTAATTCGTCACATCTATCTTATATAAGAGCAAGACATCCCCAGTTTATGCCAGATAATATACACTGAAACTGCGAGTTGATTTGTAATGTAGATATGTTCTGTGTCATGGATAAGTTAAAGAGCCCTGAATGGATCTTCAAATCCGACGCGTAAAACACAATGGGCAGCTGTCAAAATTTTTCCTCAACATTTTCAGCCAATCAAGCTAGGCTTCAAACCATCTGTAGTATCACTACGCAAGTACGAAGTAGTGCCCATTTTACTTCTCTGATTTTGACATGACAAAACTGAAGATATTAGAGTTCTACTCTGGCATCGGTGGCATGGTAAAGCATATAGCATAATGTGCGAGTCGTTTTAAAGATTGCAGGTAGCATTATGCCGCGGCAGCTGCAGACTGGGATTATGAGATCTTGAAGGCATTCGACATTAACACCGTCTCAAATGAGGTCCGTATAATTGCGCCAATCAACCGTAACGCTCATCAATCTACGACTAGATCTACGCTCATAACTTTGGCAAGCGCGCGATCGGTCAGGTAGGTAAAGAGAAAAGATGTGCTTGCTATTGAAGAGGTGCCTTAACTTGCTTTCCTTTTGATTGCTTGTAGAACTTGATAGAGACGCTTTCTACTGAGTATTATGATCGGTTGGCTGCAGACGTATGGACTATGTCACCACCTTGCCAGCCCTACACCCGGATAGGTTTGCGTCAAGGAAGCAAAGATCCTCGCGCAAAGAGCTTTCTACATCTATTGGACGTGTTGGAAGGAATGAAAAATCGGCCGAAATTTATAGTTGTGGAAAATGTGAAAGGATTCGAGGTAACAAGGCAGCTGAGAACGTGGGTAAATTTTAGACTTTGTCTCTTAAGTCAATCTTTTCTCTAGGAATCCACGTCCAGAGACATGCTCGTGGACAAACTCGAAAAATGCGGCTACAGTTTCCAAGAATTTTTGCTGACTCCACTGCAGTTAGGCATCCCTAACTCGCGAATGCGCTATTATCTCCTAGTAAGAAATCTTCATGAACATAATCTTAAAGGAGGAAGGCTAACTGAAACGCGCCGTTCTTAAGGCTAAACTAAAGCCTTTGGTATTTGCTCAAGATCCGTTCGGAACAATTATCAATTATATTCCATTATCGTCTCGCATGGGCCACAAATTTGTTGATGACCGAAAAACCGGGACATCATCTGAACTAGAACTAGTGAACGAGTCTAGTGTGCCTGTCGAGACGATATCGAACTACCTTGAATCTGCCATTGAGACAGATATATATGCAGTTCCAGATAAGGCAAGTCCTTGAATGTACCTCTTTGGCAAGCTCATTTTCGTTTTTATTTAGGTATTAGAAAAGAACGGCCATGTCTTTGATATCGTCAAGCCAGAAAGTCGGCGGAGTTGCTGTTTCACCAAGGGTAGGTACAGATGGATCTGACAGAGAAGTTAGAAATAGGCTCATAAGGATCCCAAAAAGGATATTTTCATTACGCACAAGGTACAGGTTCTATATTGCAGATGAATACGGAGGCCAATGTAAGATTGCAGCTTATTGAGTAATCTATATATTGAGATTTCTAACTCCATTCCATTAATTAGACGACCTCGTTATTTGAGCAAGCGTTGCAACTAAAAGCGCAAGGTGAAACGGACAAGATGCTGGATCTGTTACATACCCTCCAGCTTCGATATTTCACTCCCCGAGAGGTGGCAAATTTGATGGGATTTCCAGAAACCTTTGACTTTCCGGAATCGTCTAGTCAAAAACAGCGATATCGAACGTTGGGAAATAGTATCAATGTACAAGTTGTAGCTGAATTAATGCGATACTTGATAAAATAATGCTAGAAAGAATTGATGATACATGGCCGAGCAAGTTTAGTCGATTGAGAGTACGAACGTGACATTAGAACTAACTGTTTGAATACATTTAACGTTCACGCATGATGAAAACGATAACCCGTTTAATGCCATTGCACTCAACTTACGGTTTCTAAAGATCAAGATCGAATCACGACAAAATGTGGATATTGCCCACAAAGTGGAAACCCTATTGGTAGCAACGATAATTCACATCCCATCTCCTTTTAAGTTGACTATGACTTTGATAAAGAGACCTACTGTGATTAGCTTATATTGATAACAAAGCTTTACTTACCATTGTTATCAGTTATCGTACTACGTTTCTTGTTCCAAAATTACTGGAAAGGTTCAAGGATCATAGCTAAATGTCTTATCCAGCATAAGTCTTTCGACGTAGACGACATGAAGCTGGTATAAAAAATGTTAAAACTTGCAAATAATACTGGATGCTGTTTAGTTTACGGGGATTGGATATTGCGATAGGGTCCGCTCGTCTAAATCATATCTGATGTGGTGTACGTAACTCCTGTCCGCTTAGTTTATTAATTTCTTACGTGAGTTCGGTGTCGTTCTCTTCTTTCCTCTCTTTTTGCGACATGAATGATTCCCCTTACAAATGGGAATTCTTCCATCTTGCATTCCACAAGGTCATGTTTCTGCTGACCGGAATCTTTAGCACGCTTGGTGTACAGTGGCTGTTTTATTCTGGAGCGGCGAGTAAGTCTGATAGTATTGGCTTGTTCGCCATGATTTTAGCCGTCAAATCGTTGACACTGCAGCTTCAGCTGCCGACAGTTGCTTCATTCAGTTATCTACGTACCTCGGCGCAGTCCTTGTAGGAGCACTAATACCTTTTTTGCTTCGAAACAAAGCTGGATACCAACGCGCTCCTGAGATGGAAGAGGTCAACATTTTGTCCTTTTTTTTTTGCTGATCGCAAACGAACTGAATCAACGCCGATCTTTTTAGATTGATCTGGATACTGCTACCAATACCACCCATCATCCAATCGAAGGTCCGGTATCTCATGGATCTATCGTTAGGTTGGCCCTTCTCGATATGATCGGCAACTTTTGCGTCACTGTGGGATTCTCTATGATAGGCAGCGGGGTATCCTGAGTCTTATTGCGCCGGTGCAATTAAAAATTAACCTCAACAAAACTTAGATGTACCAAGTGATCTACAGCAGCGTTGTTATCTGGTGTGCTATTCTGACGTTCCTTTTCATGAATCGACGTCTCAGCAAAATGCAATGGGTTGCTATTTTGGGTTCCAGTGCTGGTTTGGCAATTAGTTCGTTGGACAGCATGAATTCCTCTTCAGGTAATTTGTTTCTTTTAGTGTTACGTGATCTTCAAAACTTATCAAAGCATAACTCTCCACAGCTAAAGCAAGCATTTTGCTCTTTGGGATGTTGCTGACTTTCGGCGGAACAGTCTTTTACTGTAAGCTTAAAAAGAGACATCCATATCATCCTCACTCACCGCCATGCAAAGCATGCATGTATGTATATTCGGACTATATCTTATCCAAATCGATACCCCCACCATTGCCTGCTCGCGTGTGTTGCTATTCGGCGTGTTATTCGACCGTCATTTCCTTAGTGTGGATATTCTTTTATACTTGGCCCCGTCTAGACGAATTAATCCATCTTTCTCCGCACGTTGATATCCAAGCCGTGCTGGGTATGTACGCCCTTGTCGTCTTTTCTAATGCTATTCATGCGTGGAATTATTATGAGCTGATTGATCGGACGGGAAGCGTAAGTGGGCTTTTTACGCGTGTTTGATTTTTGTAAGCCATCGCATTAGGTCGCGACAGGTATTCTGCAAGGACTACGAGCAGTTTTGGTGTACGTGATGAGCCATATATGGTTCTGCCATATGGACTCTGCACAATGTATGTGTTGCTGTTCTTTTGTTTGTTACATTTTATTGACCGCTATATAATAGGTTTCACAGTATACAAAGGGTTTGGTTCGGCATTAGTAGTAGGGTGCGTGATCTTATTCACACTGGGAAAAAAACCGAATTCCGAATAGTTACAGTTCATAAAAAGCAGCATAGGGTTAATGGAAAGGTGAACTTCCAAAACTGTTTTCTCTCCCTTGTACTCTTCCAGTATCCCTATACAACCATACCCTATGTCCTTCACTATCGACGATCACATTTGACTTGAGGATGCTGGGAATATTTCAAGAGCTAGTGCTATTGGGTTTTGCGTTAGACACTTTGTCTATCAACTATCATCTTTCCCTCGAATAGAAAGAAAATGTTGGCAGTTGCCTTATTCTTTTGTTGAGCTGCAGAACCAATTCAGTTTGTTACAGTCAGCATTTACATAGCTCTAACCATGTGGATATGTCACTTGTGTCTATTGATTAGTGTCAACCGTACCTTATCGATTTTTGACAGTGTCCTCCAGTGTGAGAAACCTACTGGAACACTGTGAGCACCTGCTGGGTCTTGTGAAATGGAGCTTAGTCAAATCCCTCTGAAGCGTTTGTCTTCGCGTTCCAGCAAGCATCGTGTTTAAACTTTCCGCATTGAAAAAATCTTAGCATATCGTCTCTGTGGCGTTTGCCGTTGAGATGGTACGAGAATACAGTTTTACTGTGGTGAATTATACTACCTTTGTATGTCATTTGCGTTACATTTCTTGTATCGCCTGAAATAGGCTAAGATTCTTTCGATTCACTGACATCATATGGTTTCATAATTCTGCAAAACTGACATTGATATATGTATGCTGCTCATCTGTTACCTACTTTTGCTCTGCTACATCATTTTTGATAATCACTTTATTACTGTACATTGGGTATAATATGCACATACTACAGTCGCAATGGAACATATCAAGATCGTAAGGTTTTTTGTTGTGTTACCTGACCTCCATGTTTCGGATAGAACAAACACAGACTATCGATGTTTGAGTTACACAGAATATTATAGAATACGAGAGAAAGTTGTGATTTCTGTGAGGATAGTAACCCCGGATTCGTGATGTGGTTCTATGGAGCTTGGCAACGTGTGAAATCCAAGATATGGTACTGGAAAGCTGCTTGAAGAGTTCAATGTGAACAAGTTAGAAGAGGGTGTGAGCTGAGGGACGCGGGTTGGAAGGCATTTTATGAAACGGTGTAGGTAGTCCGGTGTCGGCAAGGTCCGAGTATATTCTCGGGAAGTCAAGCCAAGGGAGTTTTCTAATGCAGCGGCCGCCTTCGCTGTAGGTCATTGGTGACCGCATGATCAGTGACTTAGAAAATATCTGCTAGCTCGGTTTTCTGCTTACTCCTGATTTGTTCTTCCTTTCCTTCCCCTTCTGTTTCTTTTCTACTACCGAATTCCACCCGTATGCTATTGGATCCGCCAGCCATAGGTATGTGATACCTTTTCCCTATAAGTTTACCATTCAGCTTTCACTCTAAAATATCAAACCTTAGATGCCACTTCGCTTGACTATAAACGCCCAAACGTACCAGAAAAGACATGGTATGATGAAGACGATCATTGTTCTTCTGTGACAGGCGGTACAATCAGTACGGAAGGCGAAACCCTTGATCCTGACTCATATCCTTTTGCGGATTTTCAGCAAGCTATGGAACAAAGGGTATCTTTGCGTCAGACTTATTTCATGGACGGTGGGAGTCGATTTATATCGGTAAAATATCAACCTTAAATTCTCTCCTGTCCGTTAGACCATGCTGACACACTATTACGATATAAAAAGCTCCCCACTTTAGGTAGCACACCTATCAAAGCTGCCTCACATGTTGCCCGCGTCTTCGAGGATTGGCTTGGTCATCGGATTCAAAACCATTCGCTGGTCGAACAATTACCAGTCATAGAAGATGATGTCGAACTGCTGGCAGACGACTTGCTAAATAGCATCAAATCACGACCAAAATGTGTTTCTGGGCTTTCCAAGATACTGATCGAATTGCGGATAGGCCATGTTTATTCATATAACTCGCTGGAGGATGGTCAACCCCTGATTACAGAAGATATGGAAGATTATTTTTTCCAGAAATTTCCATTGTTTATTGAAGTAATCATACATACCGAAGCCGCGGATTCCAATGACGAAATGTGTCAACTCTTGCTGGTTGTGGAAAACGTCACTGTCAGTCCCGGTCATCCCTGCAAAACTATGCAACTTATTACGACAAAATAAATGATAATTTAAAATGATTATATAACGTGTGCCTTTTATTCAAATGCTGGTAATGCTTCTCTTTGATGGTTCGCGTAATAATTTAAATGATATGTCTTCTTTTCTTCCCTCGATTGTACGTTAGATGCCCACATGGATATAAACAGAATTGAAAGTACAAAAATCTAACAAATTGGAATGAACTCAAGCAGTAGTGACTGTCTACCCTTACCATCGTTTTCAGGGAAATTGTGTCCACAAAGCCATTGGCGATCTCGGCAAAGGTCTCCGCAAGTACTTTGGTTCTGCTTCCAAATTTAGAGTTAGTTGCAACAGTATAGTCATTAACTTCAAAACTATTTGTCCTCCTTTGTGCAAACGCAGGACTCGTGGGTCTCTATTTACCTTCCTATCCATTCAGGCTGATACATTGCTGTGAAAATGATAGTTAAGGAAACATATGAAACTTTCTTTTTTTTTTCCAACGAAGTAAAATATTAGAAAAGGATATTTCTCCCATTCTCTGCATTGCTCAACCATTGCCGGCAACGGCGTTGGCATGTCACACCGATTTTCCAGATATTTCTCTTGAACGTCATAGTAACTAGCCAGTAATGCTATCGTGACAATATGTTCAAGTTCAACCATATGTAGCTTTAAGCCTTCCTTACCAGATTCGTAGGATCTTAGTTTCGCAACCACGTCATGTTTTAGCGCTATTGCAAACTGTACGCTGATGTAAACGGTCATAGTGAATAGTGCAATGTTGCAACCGATTTGAAGTAACCTGAAACAAGAGTCAGAAATATCTAGTATACATGACAAATAAGCTAAATGGATATCACTCACCCTGAGCAGATATATAGTATATTGTAAGAAGGCGTTTGATTGATATGTGGATATGAGATTGAATCTGTAGAAGTGTGGACAGGTGACGCAGCTGGAGTAGAAAGTAAAGGTGAATCGGATGTAGGGAATAATGGTTGAGATTCAGGTTCACGTTCAGGTTGTGGTGAGGGGACTGTCACTGAAGGTTGGTATAAAACCAAACGTGATGATTCTTCGTCCGTGCACTCCTCTTGCTTGTCTCCTTGTTGTTCTGCTTGGTCGTTGGCCGGCTTGTCAGAATCACTGACTTCATGTAGACTGATCTCTCCTAATCGTGCTGATACTTGATTATAGGTGGGATCATTTCGGTCATTTGTGCATAAAAATGATCGCGGTATGTACAGATTGTTGTAGAGTGGTTTGGATTGTTCCGAGTTTCGACTGAATAAGCTGGTATTGGTTTCCTCTGCGTACGAATGGCGCGAATCTGTCACCGGCGACGAGCAGCTAAATGCATCATATGAAAATAATGGCGGGTTATCATATTCAAATTCCATAGGCGCCTCATAGGAACGTTGGTATGCCATAGAGATCACTCGTTAAGAGGAAGAGAATGTCGACTTCCACGAATCTCCGCAAGCACCAACGTGCTACAGTACGGCCACTGTGACCGCTGCTTTTTCCCCGGTCTCATTCTCAGGACTTCAGTTGCGCCCTGTTTGCTTCCTTCTTTGCTTCTTGGTACCAAACATGCTCTCCAGAGCTTTGAGAACACGTGAGGTTACCCATAGGCTAAATGGCTAAATTAACGCTTTTACACAGTGCGGTATACCACTCGCGCTCTCCCGCAACGATCCTTGTAAGTCATACAAGCCTATGAATGAGACTAATATGTTTTTCAGTGTTGGGAGTCAAGCTCGCTTATCCACCGTTGCTGGTACCACCAGTCGCTGGAAGAAGAACAGCTATGTCATGTACACAGGGGCAGTTGCTATTAGTGTTGCTGCTTTAACTGCATGGAATTGCAGCGAGGTAACGTCGTTTTCTTTGACACGAACGAAACCCAACTTGTTCTCATACCGAGACTAGGTTTATTGTGACGCCGCCCATGATGACCAACAACGTGTAAGGTTTTATGCTAAAGTGGGACTTTTAGTTGAATATTCTGACGTTATTACAGAGAGCCGAAGGCCCTATCACCGATAGTGACCCAATGCGACTTCGCATGGAGGCCTTTGTTAAAGGGCTTCAAGATCGTATTGTATCTGATATCGAGGCATTGGATGGAAAGCAATTTACGCGTACGACATGGAAACGACAAGAAGGCGGTGAAGGCATAACCTGTGTATTGCAGGACGGCAACGTCTTCGAAAAGGCTGGTGTTGGTGTTTCAATCGTTTACGGCCAGTTGCCTAAAGCTGCAGTGGAACAGATGCGCCATGATCGGGGCAAGGATATTAGTGCTGATGGTCCTGTACCTTTTTTTGCTGCCGGTATCTCCCTAGTAATGCATCCACACAACCCGAATGCGCCGACAGTGCACTTGAATTACCGCTATTTTGAAATTGAAAATGAGGACGGATCGCCGAAAATGTGGTGGTTTGGAGGAGGCTCTGACCTGACCCCGAGTTATCTATATGAAGATGATGCAATTCATTTCCATCAAGTGCTGAAAGATGGATGCGACAAATTTGACAAGAAATATTACGGAAGTTTTAAGCAATGGTGCGATAAATACTTCTACAACAAACATCGTGGAGAATCGCGTGGTATCGGTGGAATCTTTTTTGACGATTTGGATGATAAACCGGCAGAAGAAATATTTGCTTTTATCAAAGAAATGGGAAATAGATTCTCGCAGTCGTATATACCAATTATGAAGAAGCGAATGAACATGAAATATACACCGGAAATGAAGCAATGGCAACAGATCCGTCGGGGTCGTTACGTTGAATTCAATCTGGTGTGGGATCGAGGCACGAAATTCGGACTACAGACTCCAGGAGCGAGAATAGAAGCTATTTTAATGTCATTACCACTGACAGCGCGCTGGGAGTATATGCACTCTCCGGAAGTTGGATCAAAGGAAATGGATTTAGAGGCGGTGCTGAAAAATCCAAGAGATTGGATTCCTACTAATTAGATATACTTTAAAAATTAAAAAGCCAAATTGCTATTTATGATCAAATTAAGCACTTTCAGACATAAGCTTGTATGCTTCTAGACTACCGCCAGCTTTGATGCTCTCATATGGCCTTTTCATCCCACGAGGAATGTTCGAATTAGCAGTGCCATAGCCGCCTCCACCTGGCGTGTGAATAACAATGCGGTCACCCTTTCCAAATCTTGCAGAATTCTTTCCGGAAAGATTAAGACTACGTCTTTCTCCATTTTGATTACGTATCCATATATTCAATCCAGACTGGCCATCGTCGCCACCCATTAATCCATATGGTTTGAACACCCTTCTCTCGGAAAGAATTGACACCTGTATATCAGATTCAAGAAATTCAATATCACGGATTACTCCGTCGCCGCCTTTATGGAGTCCAGCTCCCCCAGATCCTGCAAATGCTAAGTAGATGTTTATATATGTCTTTGTCCGTTACCTTTTCGCAAAGAAAACTCTCTCAAAATCACAGGATATCGTTTCTCTAAAATCTCAGGATCGGTAATGCGTGTATTCGTCATATGCTATAAGTGGGTTATTTGTTAGATTTCCTATTCATTCTTTTCAGCCTCACTTCTCCTACTTACTGTATGTACACCGCTTTGACCATCCCAACCAGGGCCTGCACCTGCACCACCAGCAATAGTCTCATAGTAACCCCAACCGGGAATCTCTTCCCCTGATTCGTTCTTTCCTCCTTTACCGAAAGTCAAGTTGTTGCAACAGCCCTGGCTTGCAGCACATGCTTGGAACGCTCTAAAGACGACATCGACGATACGTTGACTTGTGAGCACGTTGCCCCCCACAACAGCAGATGTTTCAGATGGACTCAGAATAGATTTAGGAGGGATACGGATATCTATAGGTTCTAGACACCCGGAATTCAATGGGATATCTTCTGCAACCAGGCAGCGAAGACAGTAAATGATGGCACTATAGCATACACTTTCAGGGGTATTTGTATTTCCATACACTTCCGGTCCTGTTCCTTCAAAGTCGAAGACAGCCTGGCCAACTTTGTCATCAATGGTCACTCTGAGGCAGATGGGTGTACCATCATCCATATAGTCAGTAGCAGTGAGGTCTCTTCCTTCAGTATCTTTTGCCACCTGCTTCAAAAGGTTGCGGACGGCCATTTCTGCATTTTGCCGGATGTGCATCATATACGCTTGAACTACTTCAAACGAATATTCTTCAATTAATTGCTGAACCAGATTTACACCTTTGTGATTGGCTGCAATTTGGGCTTTCAGATCTGGATTAAAGTATGTGCATAAGGACAATTGCTCCTCACATATGCTTCGTTATACCTGACACGTTGTCGCGTAGACAGCGTGTGCCTGAACATCCGGGATAGCTTGCTGGGTCACGGCACAAATGGCGTTCCACTCCTTCCATATCGAACTTGCCGCCTGCCACAATTTTAAACGACTTGATGGCAGCTCCCTCTTGGTATAACTTTTTCCCGCTTAGACATAAACTTGCAAAAAGAAAAAGTAGTAGAAACCAAGATACCTACTTCTTTGGAATGTGGTGGCATCGAACCTAAAGCGCAATATAGACATGCATTAGTCAGTCGTATTACAGCAACTGATCAGGACAAGTTACCAGGAGAAATACCGCCAATATCAGCATGATGACCTCGCGAAGCCACGAAGAACACGATCTTTCCGTTATTAAAGACGGGTGTGATAATAGTTATGTCTTGTAATATGGAGTTAGTTCATGTATGGGTATATGTTTGGCACAAACCTGGCAAATGAGAGCCACCAACAGCCGGATGATTGGTCATGATCACATCACCATCCTTCAAGTCGTCCTTGTAATAATTCATCTGGTACTTGACTGCGTGGCTCAATGCACCAAGATGGACAGGGATATGGGGTGCGTTGGCTACAAGACCTCCATCCGCGCCAAATAGTGCACATGAAAAATCTGTTTCTCCAGTAAGTGACAACCAAAAACCTGATAGCGTAAATATTGGCAAACTAACCTAATCGCTCTTTGATATTAGTGCTAATTGATGTTTTCTGTAAGGTTCTGCCCATTTGCTCAGCAATACTCATGAATCGGTGCGAAAAAATAGACAGCTGGATAGGATCCTTCTCCGTTGTTACACGCTTCTTTTCGCCTTCGCCAACCGTAATAGTGATGTGTTGTGATGTAATCAATGCATGGCAAGACGGTTCAACAACAATAGTCGCCGTTGCATCGATAATAACCGCTGGACCTGCGATCGAACTGCCTGGTAAAAGATGTTGCAGTAGGTATACGGGAACATGATTGTCCCTTCCGCCTTCGAAATACACTGAAGTTATACTGTCCGGCTCACGAGCGCTCTGAATTGAGTTAGAAATTTTAAGCTGTTGGATCTCTTTAACTGGTGACAGGTCTTCGCCACCTCTCGTTTTGCCGATTCCTCTGACGCGGATGTCATCTACGCAAATCGCACGATCTGGAAACGAAAACCCAAACTCTTGAGTGTAAAGGTTCACGAACTCGCTTCGGAAATCCCAAGAATCAGCGGGTTGGAGTGTCATCAAAGCGCAGTCGGTTCCTTCATATCGCAGATTGAGATAGACCTCAGTCTGGACATTTGCATATCCTTGTTGGCGCAATTCGTCGGTGCACTCTTTGACAAGGGCTGCTACACGCTGCTGTATTTTTGGTAGAGTCTGATCGCTCAATACTTCAGCTGATGGTTCCTGCGTTTCATGTACCACATCAGCTAAAGCAAGGCCAAAGGCTGATAAGATGGAACTATGACGGTATAAAACAATTTTCCTGATCCCAAGATTACGGGCAATACCGCAGGCTAATACAAGATGTGTGAACGCATGGAAAATATTGATTATTCCTTTTTGTTATACCATGCTGTCCGCCTGCACCACCAAACACAGCCAGCGTATGATTGCTTGTATCATGCCCTTTTGCCTCGGTCAAATTGCGGATTGGTCGACACATTGTTTCGTTGGCAACCTTGATAAAACCATAGACAATTTCATCCAAAGACTTGTTTTCACCCGTAGCTGCATTAATCTCCTCTGCTAAACTAGTGAACTTCTGCCGTACAATCTCTACATCTAGCGCTTCATCTTCGTTCTCTCCGAAAATCTTTGGGAAATAGTCTGGTAAAAGACGGCCGAGGAACAAGTTCGCATCCGACACTGCTAATGGTCCACCTTTCCTATATCAATTGCATCAGTTGGATATTACCACTATCTAAGACATATATTACCTATAGCAAGCTGGCCCTGGATGCGCTCCGGCACTCTGAAAAAAAAATACAGAATAAAGAACAAAGTGGTTAAAGAAGGAAGCAAACATGAAAAATGAGTCTCACCTCCGGACCAACAGTAAACAAACCATTTTTAAAGAATAACATAGATCCGCCCCCTGCTGCCACAGTATTGATATCAAGCTGAGGCGCTTGTATCGTCACTCCAGCAGTAGTGGTCTCAAAAACGTGTTCATAATGGCCATCGAACCTCGACACGTCTAAGATCCCCGTTCATTAATTCGTCTCTATTTTTGTCACTTCTACCTACCAGTGCTGGTGCCTCCCATATCAAATCCAATAACCGGTGTGCCGTCTTCTTTATCAAACGTTGTCAGGGCATAGCCAACCACGCCACCTGCAGGACCAGAAAGAATAGCACGAAACCCAGAGAATTTATCCACGGGAACTAATCCGCCGTCGCTCTGCATAAATTGCAGCTTGGTTCGGCCTCGGGCAAAGCCATCATCAAAACCATCCACGAATCCTCGAATATACTTTCGAATACAGGGTGTTAGATAGGCATCTGCAGTGGCAGATGTACCTCTCGGTACGATCTTGATCATTGGAATAACATCATGAGATAACGACACATGCGAAAATCCCATGGATGATGCTAGAGCGCCAATCTGCTTCTCGTGCTCTGGATATGTGTACGAATGCATCAAGCAAACCGCAACGCTTTGATACCCTTCATCTCGAAGCTTCTGCAGCTGATTCTTCACGAGCGACAAGTCTAATAAAAAGATTTTGATTAGCTTTTACACATGTAGCACATCCGGTATCTAATAGGACCTGGCTTTTGCAACACCTTAACGTATTCCCCTGAGACACCTTGAAAGATGCTGTCGTCCTTTGTCGTCGAAGGGTCGACGCGACTGATCGAAGCAGCTGAGTTCAGCAAAAGTACTCTAACGCAGGCAATGAGCAAAGAATGGTTCTACTTGCGTCTCCAGTACCGTTCATCGACTTCTATCACTGTTTGCTGAAGCACATCTGGCTTACTAATGGATAAATCAAAAATCTTTGGTCGTGATTGATTTCCTGCATATAGAATAGTTAGATCTTGCATGGGCTGCATAAAAATAAAGAGGCGACTTTTACCAATGCTAAGCAAGTCCTTAAATCCCTTGGTAATAAGCAATGCACATTTCTCGCCTTTCCGTTCGAGTAAAGCATTAGTTGCTACTGTGGTTCCCATACGGATACTATCTACAATTTTCGTCTATTCAGTGAATCACTTATCGGACACTCTTGTTTGTTTGTTTCTTTTATTTTTTTTTAATACCGATATCGGTTGTGGGTACCGGTTCGTTACGGGGAAGTTGACATCCTGTTGCCTGTTCTACAATGCGACGAATGCCTTCTGTAGGCGCATCTTTGTAATTAGCCGGGTCTTCCGAAAGTAACTTCACGACGAATTCACGGTATTCAGGAGTGCCAGGTTTTCCAAGAAACCCGATACAGTCTGTAAATGTGCCTCCTCTGTCAATGCAAATGGTCAACTTCTTAAACTCGTCCTGCATTGTCGTTTAGAAAAGATCACGCTCTTCCTGGAGTTTACTTCCGTCTAAACTATCCCACGCTAGTTCGGAGAAAACAGTGCCCAATAGCCTACCTTTCACGAACGCTTTGTGCAGCCTGGATTGATATCACAGCAGTCTACAATGTGTCACCTGAGCAGGATTAACCGGTGTTTTTATAACTTGTCATGATTAGTCGAGTATCCAGAAGTGGGACACAAAGTTCATGCGCTGCGAACTGCAACAACATAACGTTGCATACAGTACAATGTTACGTACGGTTTTGGAGAAAACAGTAATAGCCTAGCGATACGAGAATATTTCAATAATGCTGATTATAAATGTTAACAAACGTTAAAGCACCTAGTCAACTAAGAAGAATTCACCAATATACATGGATGAGATTAAATAGCTAGAGAAATTGTAGATATTCGTTTTCCCTTTGCTGCCTGGTCAAGTTGTACTTGGCAGGAGACATCATGTTGATAAACGTACATAAGAACCCACATAACCAATTCAACAACAGGAAGTTAAAGAAAGTACCCATTTTTTCTTTATTTTACCCGATCAAGGTTTATGTCCGAAATGCAAGGATAATGCAAAGAAAGCTCGAGTAATGCTTAGATGAAATAATGATAATTTTAACATGCTTTGTAATATATAAGAAAGAAACAATAACAGTACAACGTGTCTAACGTCTCGTCTATGGAAGTGTCTTGATATCTGTCTTTTTGTCTTTGTTGTGGCGTGCCTTGTTGACCGCCCAAGAGTACTGCTTGGGCCATCTGATTACACCACCAAGCTCCTGACCAGCAGCGATTGCCCATTCAGAGTTCGATAGGAAAGAGCGTCCAATGAGGATATAGTCTGCTTTCTCCTCTTTCAAGATGTTCTCTGCATCTTCACCGTCTAAAATCAACCCGACGGCACCTGTTTGGATCTGTACTTCTCGCTTGACTGCATCGGCAAATTGGACTTGATACATTGGAGCTGCAGGATACTTGACGCGTGGCAAGTTGCCACCACTGGAGCAGTCAATGACATCAACACCAATCTTTTTCAATTCCTTGGCATATTCGATGGCTTGATAGATATCCCATCCATCTTCATCATGACCCATCGGGTCAGGGTTTTTGTAATCGGTTGATGAAAATCGGACCCACAAAGGTTTGTGCTCAGGCCATGCTTCACGTACGGCCTTGGCTACTTCCAAGGGGAAACGAAGACGATTTTCAAGAGAACCACCATATTCATCGGTACGCTTGTTGGTATTACCCGAGAGGAAGCTATGTAAGAGATAACTAATATTTTTGTATTAGATCAGCAATGTCATACATCTTCCTGTGTTCTGTAACTTACCCATGGGCGCTATGGATTTCCAAAACTTCAATGCCAGCTTGATCTGCTCTTTTGGCAGCATCTGCAAACTTGCGAACAATATCCTTAATTTGCGCCTTGGTAAGTGTTTTCGGTTTGGCATAATGGTCATCAAAAGCAAGATCGGAGGGAGCACGGACGTCTTCAGGCCATCCACCATCCTTCTCTTCTACAAGATAGTCACCAACAAAGGGAGGGGCCATGGAAGCTTTACGGCCAGCATGGGCAATTTGCAGACCAGGTACTGACCCTTGGGACTTGATAAAATCAGCAACTCGCTTTAAGGGTTCGATCTGGGACTCGGACCAAAGACCAGAATCTTGTGGAGTGATACGGCCTTGTGGTTCGACGGCAGTTGCCTCGAGTATAATGAGACCAGCACCACGGAGTGCATATGAACCATAATGGACCAAATGGAAATCGTTGAGCTGACCATCCACAGAGCTGTACATGCACATGGGTGGAACAACGATACGGTTATGAAGAGTGACGGATCGAGATGTGATAGGCTGAAATAACCGCACCTTTTCAGGTGCAGAGATCAAGGTAGCAGCGGGATTTTCCTTGTTAAAGGCGGGTGTAGCAGTAACCATTATGAAATAGAAAGAGGGATTAAAATATAATACGTTGACCTTGCTATTGATATCATCGTTTTTATAACATTATAATGCTGAATAATCAATTAGCGGAGGTTCAATCATCTGAAGAAGTGAACAGATTTTTTAAAAGGAGTGCGCGGGTAAAGGAATCTTCAGCCTGCTGACGAAATAAGGCAACCAGCGACGAAACTCTAAGAAAGAAAAAAGCCACAGCAATATCTTTAAAATACCTTTGAGCGTAGCATTACCATTGGATTAGTTTCAAATATCTTAGCAACAAAGCTTCTAATGTCCTGGTCTTCAGTTTTCCCAATCTTCTGTCAGATCAGCACACTATAAATCTGATTTCACGATTAGAAACAATTTCACTAGTGGCCTGTTGTATTTGGATTTCTTTATATATATCCAGTTAACTTCATTGATCTTTAACAATCTTGTGCGATGGGTATTACTATAGTTGACTCAAGCTATGTGTCGCATGGAACTTCGGATCGCAAAATCTCGGAAATAAGTCCCACGGAACGTTTTCTGACAACCAGTTGCTCAGGTGCTCGGTTCCTGGAATTACTCTATTAAAAAGTGCCTTGCTATATCACTGTAATTAGGCAAGGAAGATTAAAACCATTAAAACTAGAGACGTTTACCGTAGTACATCTCCATACTATCTTTCTTTTGATGTGTGCTTTCTGTCGAACGCTTTGAAACAAATTGATTTGTAATCTTTCCTGGATGTGACACGGTTTGTTCAACTAATGATTAGCCGAGATAGTGATCTGACTGTTCGGTCATAGGAAAAAAAAAATAAACGGAGCGTATCTAACATTAAACGTCGTTGCTTGTATCTCCAAATGTAAATCCTTAAAGGATGCTTACTAGAATCTGTTGTTATTCAAGGAGGCTATTGCTCACTCTGCGTGATGAACTATACTTCCCAGCTAGGAAAGAAATTATTTTAGGTACAGAGGTTTTATTCCTTGGATAAAAGGTATGTTTGGCAAAAATCAATTTTAAGAGATATAAGTCTTCTATCTCTATGTAAAGAAGGTTGTCTCTTTCATCCTTTAAGCTAGAATGGGCGACGTTGCCAAATCGTACTATCAAGCTACCGTTTCCCAGGAATCTTCCTGCTATTCCTTAGCATTATAAAAAATTACCTTTGCGTAAGGTAACTCCTTTTCGGTTAATGGCGTCTAAGGGTGCACAAAGGTGTAGAATGTTTTTGCTTTTTCAGACTAAATCTTTAACCGATCATTCCATGGCTTCAGCAAAGTGATCCTAGCTCCGCTGCGTTGCACCTGTTCAAAGCGAGCAAGCCGACCTTTGTTTGTGACTCAACTCTGCCTGCGAAACATGAGCTCTTTCATACCGTATGCTCTCCTATCCGGCTTTTTCGCAGCACTATCTTCGGTCTTTGCTAAGCTTTTTTCTGATGAACGTGTAGCTATATTTCATGAGCTTGTCATTGGACAATTAGAAAAGTATGATGTACTTCCATCAATGCCATTTGACACAACAGGAGAGGTAAAAAAGAAGAAAAACACTAGTTATTCTGGGGAGTAGCTGTTTGATAGCTACGTGTTAGATATCGCTGCTTGGCATGCGCATAATATGCTTTTGCCTTATTTTCTGTTGCAACTCAGTAATGTGGACATTGTTCACCAAAGCACTGAATGCGGCACCGTCATCTGTCCAGGTTACTATCGTGAACGGTGCCATGAATTTTGGAGCTTCTGTAAGTGGTTTTAGACAGAAAGGAACGGACAAGTTCATTTACACATATGACAGGCGATCTTTGGCGCTTTGATTTTTAACGAGACATTAGCTCTGCGATGGTGGATCGGAGCGAGTTTTATATTAGCGGGTACTATTCTACTGTCTGAATCTCAAAAGAATATAGCAAAATCAGCAAAACAAAATTAAAAATTATTAACAAATCGAAGAATGGCCTCTCCAGTATATGTGCCTGCATCTAATGTCACCAAATGCCCTGAGTTGGGTATGCTTTCCCAAACAGTCGGTATATCACGAGATTGATTCACTTGGAGCCATGCTTCCATCACTTGTGCTGTGTGAAAATCTTCCTCGCCATGAATTAGAAGGTGTGGCAGTTTAATTGATTGTTCCGCTAAGATTTCCGATGGTTCTGTAGGATATTCAGGTAATGAATGCGCACAGGAACTCAAACACTGAAGCAAAACTTGATCATGCACATTATCCAGCGCCCGTTGCGCTTCTTTCTGAGAGTCTAGTGCAATACCAGATGCCACAATAGCTGTTCTTGCTGCATTCATATCGACCGAGGCTTCCTCACGATACATATCAATCCATGGAAGACGTGGCCATGCTAAGTTCGTCGGTCCACAGGCGATACCGATGCATCCTCGGATTTTGATACCAAACCTTCTCCAAGCCGATCGTCTTTGGCGTATGCATTCTTGCGCGATCATCCCCCCCATGGATATTCCACCCAAGAAGAGATTAATTCTTTTCAGCGTTGAATATTTGTGCCTAAACCACCGAATAATGTCGTCAAGGTCATGAATGGCAGTGTCAAAAGTAAAATGTCCACTATCGGACGGAGCGTGCTGAGATAAGCCATGGTAACGAAGATCGCATGTTAAGACACAGTAGCCAGCCTTTGTCAAAACTGGCAGCACAGTATCAAATTGATGATGATCACCACCGGCACCATGAACAAGCACCACGAGCGTTGAGCGTTTTCTCAGACCCTGAGCACCAGAAAGGAAACAATGAAGGGGAATAGGATCTCTTTGTTTAGATGTTTCTATGACAATTTTCTTTGGGAAGATATTGGGTTTAACTGCCATGGCTGTCATGAGTATAACGAAAGAACGATTTGTTTTCTAATTGTTCCTTTCCCCTTTATAAAGTTGTACGTATCAACGTGCGCTGCATAACCTTTTGTTCGACGTTTTTGGAAATGATCGTCACTGGGAAAGGCTACCAAAATAGGATCTGACTGTTTGGTAAGGAAACCACGTGCAGCTCTACTTCTTCATCTTTTGCTTATCCTTTGCAGGCGGTCTTAGTTTGACAAAGGCAGATTAATGAAAGGTAGTCTAATAATGATTTAGTTCTTCTGAATTCCTTCGCTTAACGGCTTCGCATGGGATAGTATAAGGCAAGCGCTATAACTTTGTATTTAGTGTTCTCCCTTTTTTAATCCCCTTGAGAAGTAAACAAGCTATTTTCGTATGGTAGCACGTTCTTTAAGGCATGCACTCCACTTTTTTCGGTATCGCACTCGCACTCTTGTTTCCATCTCGGAACAAAATTTGATCCGGTTTTTTACGTACCGATTACTGCCAGATAGTGTAATGAATTGTTCCGCTAAAACTGATTCTATGTGCTAGAAACAGTACAGAGACCCCCAGTTATAAGTTGATTTATGATCAACCCTGGTATCAATGTGTTTAATTTCTCTGTAAAAGTTCGTCCACTCTACGAGACCAGAAAAGGTGGATCCTGTAGGCATCTCTATAAAGCCATCACCAATCACCCAAAGAAATTTGCAGAACGGATGTTAGATGTAATAAACATGCTATTCGATAAAGAAACTAGATAAAAAGTGTTTCTATGTCAAACTAGACAAAAAGTATTTAATCTTGACGCCTGTCAATATGCGAGTCCCACTGATGTATGCAGCCGCCGTAGCACATGTTGAAATTGAATGACTAGCTTGGATTTTCACCGAAAAGCCATGGACTATATATGCCCAACTCAAATTGTTTTCATGCATTATATTGGATATAAATGACCTTAGGTATGTATACAATTGAGATAACCTTATTGTTATGATATATGGACACAAGGAAACTTAAAAATCCCAGCTCACTATAGGCACTAATGTTCTACCAATATTGAACTATGCAGACATTACAATGAAATAATACAATCAACTTCCAAACGCAAGCACTTTTCTTGTTATTGTTGTTGATCTCTCCCGTTCCACACTTTGCTTTGCAACTCCAATGATAAGTCAGATACAAATAGTAAATAAACGATTCAGAAGGAAATTGAAGGTTTATTTGTCTAAACAAATGTTATAACTATCGTACATATTTTACATAAAAACAGAACATGGAAGTTTGTATCATCCCAAACTCCACCATGTACTCAAAGTGTCAAATGTAATAAACGAATGTGGGTTAGCACAATCAACAGCTACATCCTGGTTTTCCAACTGCGCAAAAACGAAAAATTTAGTTTGGTAACTTGCATGTTTTGATAACTTACGTTTGGTAGGTTAATAGTCGTACGTGCAGAGTTTGCATGAAAAGCAGCCATCTTGCCGAAACCTTTACGGCTGATCAGCCGGTAATCCGTGTAACTGAGAAGCCAATTTTCAATTACTGCACTATTGACTCCTGCCACCATGGCCTCATCGTCATATTCATCTTCCTGGGTATCAGTTGGTTTGTTGACAAACTTTGGAGTGATCACTTTGGGTTCCAAGTGCTTAATAGGCAGACCGGTGACCAGCATTGTTGTGTCATTGCCAACTACCTGTTGGGCTAGTGCCTTGTTGTAATTCATAGATACAAATTCATTTCTTAGTGCGTTAGAATCGGTAACGAGGAAGTATACAACATGTTTGTGATGAGGCTGCCGACGTGCATCCCGCAATGCATTGGCACATTGAAAAAAATAGTTCCATTTGGCCAGTGTATTGTTATCGAGTTCGGGATTCGCTAAAGCGGTGTCATCTGTCCGAATCTGTAAATTTCAGACAATACTTATTCAGCAACTGATAGGGAGTAGGGCTTGAAATCCTCACCTGCAACCCTATGCTTAATATGCTTTTCATATCAAATACTGACTTATAGGCATCAATAAAACGCCGGGAGCCAATGGTAGGGCGGAAAAGGTAATCGGTGAAGCATCGAAACGCATTTTCTTTAGTAAGTCCTACTTCCGCTAGCCATGCTGGATAGTAACTGGATTCTTGAAAGGTTCTGATGATGTAGCCTCGATTTGATTTCATCTCTACGTACTATTTTCAGAACGATTAGCGTGATGCTTGTTTAATTTTGAAGTATTTACTTACTGATGCATTCCATAGATGGCTAAAATTTTGTGCGGAACCGCTCGGAAATAGAAGCTTTCCTAGGGCACCCCAGTTAGCGTTGATACTGTTAACTTGTTGATAGGTTAACATGGGTGAACGCTTTGACCGGAATAACGCCTGCATTTTTCCCGGGTCATAGCTCCAATCGATGTTTGGCTTCTCGAACAGTGTTTCCAGTGCGACAGGATTTTTGCCTTTCCAGTGAGCCAAATACGCGCGGTCCGTCAAAAGAGCGTAAAAGAAGGTAGATATCATGCCTACAGTATATGAGCAAAACTTCGTTACTGAGCTGCTGTTACTTACCACCCATTCTATCTGCAAGACCACCGCAGCTGCGACTTGGCCGATGGTATTCATCTTCTTCACATAGATAGGATACGTAACGTGGCCTATCTTCATGTTGAAAGCTACGGAAATCACCAGCTTTGAGTCGTTCCAGTTGTTCAAGTCTTCGCTCGTGTAGGGAAGTATATCGAGATTGCCAAGTTCCACAGTCCTCTATATGCATCTCAGCGTTCAATGATCTTGCACAGTATGTGCGATAGTCGGCTGGGTCTACTTTTTCAAGTACAAGCTGTAAGGTCGGATCTGGCGGTGGCGGTGTATAGGAACCGTCCTCGCTTGGTGGCACTTCTGTGCAACTTGAGTTTATGCCCATATCTATTTTTTCGTCGTCTATTTTTTCACTTCCTGGAGTCAAATAAGCAAGAGGGACATGAATATGAAAACGATAAGTACCTGGATAACAGAGTAATGACGCGATCACCATAGTCCCTATAACTAGCACGCTGACGAAGATCAAACATCTCGAAAACCTGTATTTGACAGTATTTTCCACAGTAGTCCCAGGACGGTGGTATGGTATTCCAGACACCATAATGAAGGAAAAACGGAGAAGAAGAGTAAATTGCAGAAATCGAGAGGATCGACACTGAGTTTTTATTTTGGTTCCTGTGACACGTTTAAACGGGTATTGAATCAGGTACCCAATCACAATGCACGGATCGCCCTATATTTCCAAGGTTGGAACGGTACAATACCCACCTCGCCGCAATAAACGGAATGATCCAAGCTCCACAGACCTTCCTTAACATCTTCTTTTATTTTTTTTAATAAGGGAAAAAAAATAAAAGCAAGACTATAAGGGAAGTCTCATAGTTTGCTAATTATCTAATTAAGATCGTTTCACTTTCAGAACAAGCTAAATTTGCGGAATGACATAAAAGGTTTAGTGAAACAGGATCAAGCTAAACTGGTTCCTGATGATGGACCATGTGAGGATTGCACAAAGGCTAAAATAACAATCTATATAAGACTAGGACATAAAAGCGCAGAAACAAGAAGATCAGATTAGGTTCTCCGCTGGATGAGAGCTAAAGCACATGCAAGCAAGGAAGATATTGACAAAAACGACATGGGCCGATCAACACTTTGTACCACCGACAGTACCTCAGAACCTTATGGTAAATATCGAATAGCACGCAAGATCACAGTTGCTTAGAAAATTTAACTAAGGGTGTTCCAGATATCTTACCATTTATCCCTATAAAACTTAGGTGTTCGTCCCACAGAGTAACATGATTAATAAAATAGCTCAACAGGAAAACTGCGTAGTTTTTCGAACGTGTGGCCGTAGTGGCTTGATGTACCAACTCCACATCCCACTTTAAGCCTCCTTACCCTCAATATAGCTACTGTGTGTGTCTGTTGGATTCCGACAGCGATCGTTAAACCAGAGAATTAATAGCTAAACGGAATTAAGCTATTTTTCTTCAACATAACTTAAATAAGAGAACAGAGTATGTGATCTGACTCCTATCATTTACCCTGCAAAGGGATATTCTTGGAATGCACTTGATTACCAACGTATCAGTTAAATGCCCATGGATAGCAGGTATTTCTTACTGGACAAGCGAAAAGCGTACTAGTACGCGGCAGACCCTTCAAGCATGCAGCAACGGATATTGATTACGAAATCTAACAATCGGTTACATCGAACAGGTGATGTTACCTCTCTATATTTTAAGTAGAAATTAGTTTTAGCTCCAATCATAGCCATGGCCGTTGATTAGTACCGCCTTTTGTTGGTTTATATGATCTCACTTTGCCTTTTCACACTTTTTATTAAATAAATTTTTCGTCCATGCAAAGATTAATTTGTGCTAAAAAGGATAAAATATGCGGTATTGGTAAGTGAGTCATACGGGAAGTATGATTTGCTTACATCAACTTGATCTTCCAGTGAACACAAAAACTTATTCGAGCAGGATAGAAAAATTCATAGTTAGTCAACAGAATGGCATGTTGGTATTTTTCTGGTTACCGGAAGGTATTCCGGTTATACTATGGGACCTCTGCCGCACCGTGCAGCGGTGGAAAAAGGGCATAAAGAAAACTGGTGTTGCATTGATTGTCTTCCATATCAAATGGGAAAGGTGGAACCAGCGAGAATTCAACTGATACTAGCGATGGCTATACAGTTTGCAGTCTCCACGTCCCGGGTTCTTCTGTTCACTTCTTAATATAACAGGGACAATCCGGATTCATACACAGTGAATGGTAGTTCACTGAGATCAGCTTTATTTTTCCGTCAGCAATCTTGGGTCTTTTTGGACGTTGCAGCTAAGAAAAGCAAATCGAGCAACTTTGCGAAATCATATGCTCCTTCGTAATCTGTGTCGTCAGATAACGTCGGTGTATTCTCCTCATCCTCTTTCCATGCAGCCTTGTGTATCCTTCTATTCGCCAGCCGGCTCCCATACCGCCTGCTCCGATGCATATCGCCCATTCCACTTTTCGTCTTTCCGCTATTCTCGCCGCATCTGCTGCAAATCTTCGTCCATTTTTTCCAAGACCAATTATATGCAAAATCTGTACGGTGTTTCTGTGTGAGCTTCACCTTTTTCTACCTGTTACTACGATAAAATGAACGTAGGTGTTCTCTATTTTGCGTTGTGACCTAATTTATGAATTCGGTATTACTGATGAGGGCGATGAATATATAGTTCATATCCTATGCCACCGACATATTTCAAAGCTTGTGGCTAACTCCGGAAAATTCTTGGAAATGGTTTTCTCTGCTTGTTTCGCAACAGATGCCCGGGCCTACCGAAAACGGAAAATAAGAATATAAGTATGAATATACAGTTTTATTCTAAATCATCTTCCGTCGCTGTCTCTTTTAAGCCTTTCAAGTGCAAGCGTACGAATGCCACTGTGTATAAAAAGTACCATTTCTTCTTCATATGCCGAGCAGAATTCACAAAGCCTAATCACACAACCAAGATGGTCGGGAAATAGGCTATAGGGCATATGGAGATGAAGGAGATGAGCAATCCTGTATGTGTATATACGCCAAATGTTTTACCGGAAATATACTATTTGAAATACAGAGCTAAAGAGTGAGAAATGCGTTGTCCTTTCGCCTTTATATAGTTTAAATCACTGAAACCGAAAATGACAGTGGTTGATTGGAAATCAACGGATGTCTAATCAATGAGACACTGCAGAGCTAAGACAACAATTTTCCCAGAATAGATGGACTGAGCCTGATGGAAGATGACGAAAGAATTGAACGTCTATAGAACAAGTGTTGTATTTACTCGCTTCTACATGTCAATGGTTTTATCATATCCATTTTTTGGTTATAGCACCATATGGAAGCAAAGTTTTCCAGAACCTGTTAGGACACTATATCCAGTTCCGGTTCTGCTCAACTACATCCCCTTGCACTTCACTTTTTATTGTCCCTGGATATAGTTATGTTCTATTTATCGTCTTTACATCTTTTGGTTAGCTCCTTTCTTCGTTTCTTTCCAAGAAAAGAAAATCTGCCAAGAGCTTTGTCAATTTGGCAAACCACAAAAAGGTTTACTGATTTTAACCTGAAACGTCCTGAAGTTAAAATCATTCCATTTTAACCAGCACAACAATTGCAAAGATGAAACAGATATAAACCGAGAACAAACATGCTTGAGCATGCAAACCCATAGAATGTACAAGCAGAATTGAAGGAACACATTATTGGTCTCGGCTCAAGTGGGGAGGATGATTGCATAACACTCCATCATATTTGTGTAACGCATGACCAGTGCGTAGTTCATGCGAAATGATGGAAATAACATTCTTACTCACTGAGCCGACCACATTTAACTAGCTCCTTGTAAGGCATATCCATAACTGTTTTTACTTTTCACTCTACTATTTGTCAATCTCTTCTATTGCAAGTGGCAATTGCCACCACGAGTAGCGCGGGAATAATTACTTAGAGAGACAGTTGGTTCCGGAAATAGAGAGGGTTCACTAAGGCAAGTGAGTTTTTATTCGGACATGATTTAGTTTTGGTATGATAAAGGAGGCGCACCAGAAGTAAACACGTTTTTGTAAATGTGAATTGCCACTGATTCCGTTCATTTTTGAGTTTGACAGGTGGACATCGTTGCTTCTCATATCTAAATAATGTGATACCAGTCAGCTCAAGTTAGTACCTTGCTCTTTTAGTACACAATCTTCTGCGAAGCTTCATCTTTGTTAAAATTTATAGGGTTCTTACAGTTTCATGCAATCGGAAGCGGTAACAGAAATAGGAGCATGCATTGAGAGGGAGAGATGAAACAGTTAGAATTCGTCATTCTTGCAACACAATCAGTAAGTTCGATTTGTCCGTGCAACCAACAGCTTGGTGAAGCTTATAGTCTGTGCTCCTAATCAGATTGCCGACAGTTGCTGGTATGTATATTGGAGAATTATTCATCACAATGTAATGACCTTCTATATCATGTTTATGCAGCACGTGCATTTCATTTCGTGTGTAAGACAGGAACCGTTCTGTTCATATACTAATCCGACCATTAGCTGTTATTACCTCTTTTCCGTTAAGCTTTCTCTATTACTTCAGCCTAAATTTTGGCAGCTATTATAGTGGCCGCAACTTTGTTTCTAGTTAATACATTGTTCTTTATCTGGTGACCCCTTTAAAGAAAGATAAATATATCTTTGAATACGGAAGTTTAAATCTAGCTTCATCAATAGAAATTCAGTCCTTAGTGAAATATAGATCTTGTCGTGTTTTCCCGCCCTTTGCCTTTCTCTTTTCTTAAGGCTATTACTTCTTCAGCAATTCTTGTTGCAGGAAGTTTTCCAAATTTTTCAAAGTTATACAGTATTTGTTGGCTTAATATCTATGCAACGCTAATTGTGAAATAGTTAAGCCTTCGAATACATTACACAGGCTGTTTCGCATGTGAGTTAGAATACCAGTCAGAGTTCTGAACGTAATGTACAAGAAACTGGGAGTGAGCTTCAGTTAGCTTACCATAGCATCTATTAGGAGGCTTGCTCTTAACACCAGGTAGACATCTTTCTGGATCCGGATCGTATGTTTCGCTATGATGTTGAGCGGTTCGGACATATATACCTTTGATAAACGCTGCTTTCTTTCCTGTTCGTCCTTTTCGACCACCAAATCAAGCAGATTTTCGACTTGCTGTAGAGTACACGAGCCTCTCGTTCTAGCTTCAGTCACCTGTTGATGCTCGCGCTGCGCAGTCTGCTTGAAAAGTGGACAAGGAAGTATTCAACGTTTCTCAGTAAATCATCGATCATCCATACGGAATCTGCCAATGTACCCATATGCATAAAGGCTTCATTTAGACGGCTACTTCTTTCCCGCTATCCTTCATTTAGTATAGCTGCATTTGGTTAAGCCAATCCTACCCGGTCATTTAGTTTCTCAACCTAGGGCATATCGACGTCAAATGAGGTAAAATCATGTACATCCAGTGGAATATCTTCGGCTTCTATGTAGTCGCATAAGTCATTCATCATCAGAAGAAAACGATGTGGGTTTTTGTTTCTGGAAAGTAAGAGATTAGAGCGTTTCACAACAGTTAGCAATATTCAGTTACTTTACGTTAAGTGCTAGAAAAGAGTGTGTGTCCTGACGCCTCACATTTGGGGTAGGATTTTTACCTTTCCAGAGTGAACTATTGTTTTCTTTGACGAGTAACCGTGTTATTGTCAGAACCGCTTTTGCAGATGTAATTAATCTATGAAAGGTATAGAATAACTTGAGGTTCCCCGTGTTACCCAGCCCACACAAAAAGATACATCAAGTTTCGTAACGGTAGCATGTCTTTCCAATGTGGGAGAGAGTAAAAACTTTATTGGATAATGATATTGTTAATTAAGCAGATCACCTATAGGTACCGGTAAGACAAAAATTGTTTTTCTTTATCAGGAATGCAATCTTTGCTCAGCTACCCCAGTCCAGCACAGACATATGTATTCTCGGAAGTAGTTGATTACGTCGAGGAAACGTTCTATGTCAGTACCAGTGCGAGGTTCTGGCCATTCTTGGTATAGGATTAAAATAGCATATTATACGTAGACTTCCACCCATTGTACTAAGAGGATATTTTGATCTACTAACTTTTACGTTTGTATAGCAGTCTTCCTGACGAACTGTAAGACGCACAAAATCAACCATAGCTATGACTGCATGCCCAATCTTCTCTTATACGGAATGCTTGGCTTATTAAAACAAACGGAAAATAGCACGATTTCCACATTTTACCATCGCAGAATATAAGTAAACGACGTCAATAAAGAGGATTTGGATACGTAGCAAAACTCCGAGAATGCTGATTCCTCACTGAATATTTGAGCACCTATTTTTATTGTCTTTAAACCAAAGCCTTCTAGGCATTTTCTTCCAGTTGTTGAACACATTCCCATTCGCCCTTGGAATCCTCTTTCCATAGAGTCACCTTGTTATCGCCACAAGACACAGCCAAAACGTTGCCAGAAAGAGACCAGCTGACACGCCATACGACATCTGGGAACTTTTCGCCGAGGCATTTCTTAGTCCACTTCGAAGTAGGGGTATCTTGGGTCCAGATAAGAACTGTTTTATCCTGGAATAATCTTGTAAGTTATCCCTCCACCATTTGCCTGGGATGTTACCTGAGAGCAGCTTGCCAAATAATTCTTCGGAAGACCAACATTAGGTGCCCAGGCAACGTCCCGAACCCAGTCGGAATGTCCGTCCAACGTGTCTTCTTCTTGCCATGTCTTGACATCATCCCTATTTACTCTGATTAATTTCTTTTCTATCACCGTTACTACGTACTTCCAACTCCAGATCTTAATAAGATTATCGCATCCTGCTGAAACAAACTTTTTCACAACGTTGACATTCGGTGCGCCTCCCTTGGCTTCCACCAAGCTACCGGCAATGGCGCAAGGTGCCCAGGTCACCGCATTAACACCGATAGCATGTGCATCAATAATGTATGTCTCCCAGGAACCGTCATCTATAGTATTGCGCACATAAATATTTCATACTTTACCCGTTCGCGATTCCTGTACCTCTGTATTCAAGGATAGAAACCTTGCCATCAGAAGAAGCGCATGCCAGAATGGCACCTAGTTCATGGGAGGCCCACGCAACCGAATTGACTATGGGTAATAGTAACTTATTTACATGGATCAGTCTCATTATCATGAATGACATACCGGATGCCGTGTGTACGTTATGTTCTTTTATTCTTGTCCATGATCCATTTTGTTCCTTCCAAATGAATACGCGGCCGTCATATGAACAAGAAGCGAGAATGTTTCCGAATTTCGGATGCGCCCATGACACCTGCCATACCGGAGCTTCGTGCCTGCATTTGGTTATTGCTTCCGCGATTAAAGTTAGGAAATATCCTTACCCAGTGAGGGTTTCCACAAGACGCTGTGAATCGCCATCAATATCGAAAATCTTAATTGTATGATCCGAGGAAGCAGTAGCAAGTCGACGAGAATAATAGTCGAGTTGAGCATCATGCTGCAAAATGAATAACCGGGATGGTGAGTCTTTGGTACTTATGAGCATATAAACAATGCTTACGATCATATCTTCATGATGAGTCTCGATCGATTGTGTTGTGGTTTGAGACTATTTCGTCCAACTTTAAGTAAACGTCTGAGACGAGCACTTCATCATACACTTTACCATGGCAGAGAAACTGTGGTAGGGACACGTTGCAAACTGAGGTTGAACTTTCAAAAGTCAGTACTGGGACTGCTATTTAAACCTTACAAACAATGGATAACGGTAAAGCACGGTACAACAACCAATGCTTTTTTTTTTATGTGTAGAATGAAGTTTATTACAACAACCAATGCTGTTTATTGAACAATTTTTTACGCTACTCTAACTAAATTTTGCGTACATGCAAGGATCAAGTTTGCGCTAAAAGGAATATAAATATGCGTCATTAGTAAATGGATTATGCGGGAAATATATTTTACTTACCTCAACTTGGTCCTTCCGTGGACACAAAATTCATTCGAGCAGCGTAAAAAATACGTTCATGGTTAGTAAATGGAAGGATAGCTTGACATCCTTTTTTTTTTACTTACCCCGAAGGGTAATCCTACCTAAAGGTATGGGCGGCGAGAGAGAGTCACGGCTTCCATGAGTGGCCGGTTTTTGTGTAACGCACTGCAGAGGACTTGAAGCGATGCAACACCTGGCGAGGACTTGGAAGCAGAAGATAATGGATAACACTGTGCATAAACAGACAAGATTTCTATTTCACTTACCTAGTGGGGTGCAGAGAGCTTACTCACACAACCAAGGTGCTTCGGGACAGAGGTCATGCAGGCTAAAGGTTACAGAAGAGGGACATCAGTCATTCTGTACATATAATCCATTTGAAGTACATACCGGGGATATTTTGTATAACAGAGCCAAAGAGCCAAAAAGACGATGTCCCTTCGCTTTAAATAGTACGTGATAACTGAAATCAAAAATCACAGTCATGGATAAGAAATCGATGGATGTCTTATGAATGACAACAATTCAGAGATAAGACAACAATTCTCTCGAGAGTAAAAATGGACTCAGTCTGATAGAAGGTGTGGAACATCTGTAGAAGAAATAAACCCTCTTCGTTCGTTTCTATACGTCATTGATGCTATCATATCCGTTTCTCTCAGTTATGGCATCAGAAGCTGTCAGGGCAATGATATCCAGTTCCCGGTTCTTCTCAATTGTATTGCTTTACATTCCACTTTTATTTTCCCTGAATGTAGTTATGTTCTACTTTTCTTCTATTTTATCTTAAACTTTGTCTATTAGGCAATCACAAAAGATTGGATTGCCACGGAATGAACGGTTATTATCTTGTCATGGATAGTGCACCCATCCATACACCAGTCAAGGTTAAGCAGTTGGTCAAAAAAAAAGAGGATACAAATGTCTCTATCTTCCTCTCGAGTCTCCCTTTCTCAACCCAATAGAAGAGTTTTGGGCCAAAGTGAAGGCTAGGGTAAGAAAGGAGCCCTTACGAGTTGACAATAACCTTCAAGAGCGTATTGTTCAAGCAGCGCGAAAAGTAAAGCGCTCAGACTATCCAGGATGGATCAGACACTCTGAGAGCTTTTTTGTTAGATGCAAAAGTAGAAAACCACTTTTTTAAATAAATTCGTCTTGCTGTGGTTTGAAATAAACTATCTCTAAGTAGTGAACATGGACACGACTGTACGCAAAGAAGGGTAGTCTGACCGTAGATATTTTCATCCAATCATGCAAAAGCTTTTTTTGGATTCCGTAAAAACTTGAATCCCAGTCCGCAAATAAAAAATAGAAACACGCAGACAAATAGGAAAAACACGGTAAATGTTCCAACGTACTTAGCATAAAAACCTTCTTGTAACAGAATTAGGGCTTTAGTGGTACTTACCCATAACAATTAGCTTTGTTCAGTATAAAGAGACAGCTACATCCCTACCGCTTGTTTGGTCGTGAATAAAATATACCTAACGGTTCTAAGCGGATTTCTCATGGTCAACTTTGTAGCTGACTGGATGAAGTGTGCTTAATACTATTTAACACAAAGCTTCGCTGTATAAATCCTGTCTTTGAACCCCAGTACATGGCCTTGGGCATTGCTGAGTGGTATATTTAGAATATCGTCCAATCATAAGCTCATAAGAGCGGGTTTAGTCGGTACGGGCTCTAACGTGATCTCAATCAAGCAACAAAAATTTTGCAGCTTACTTATTTGCACCCCTCTTCTCATTGAAACATCTGTGAATTTAACAAAGGGACAATGCTTGACAACGTGTATGAATCGATGCAACAAGCTAGAGATGCCTGTCAGCAATATGCCAAGGCTAACGGCTTTGCTATGTATACGGTCAGAAGCGATAAAATGAAACTGGTGATGGGATGCAGACATTACGGCCAGCCCCGTAGCCAAAAGAAAAGAGCAGAGAAGACCAATCCATCCATGATCTTAGCTTTTGATGCCAGTGGAAAAGCAATCGATTCAATGGAAAACGCAATTCCAAAGAAATCAAGGAAAAGAGATTCACAAAGAAGCAACTGCCCGTTCTTCATAAAAGTGAAACGTATCAGTGTCAAGAGCACAGAGTGGAAAGTATGTTCCGTGTACGCCAAAGGCCATAATCACCCGGTGACACGAGATACTTTGGCTCCATCCTTCGATCATCAGGACCAAAGACATTGATTCTTATGAGCGTAGAATGGGAGGTCACTCAGGCCTCCTTACAAGACAGAAAAAAGCCGGTAAGCTCTTTTTCCCCCTTCTTTTGCATAAGGCAGAAATTCACTCTTTGTTTGTTCAAGCAGCAACGCAATCAGACGTCTGGAAAGCAAGACATGGAAAGATGTGTGCAACCTAATTCTGCTTTTGCAGATGCTAAAGTTTTTCATTATCCTGCAATCTCTAACACAAGAGCTTTGATGATGACATTGTTTTCCGCCCGTCTTCACCTCGTCATACGAAATCTCTATCAAATCGTGATTTCAGGTCTATGCATACCAGCAATTTCCTTTTCTTCAGACTAGCGCAACTGCCAAATCAGTACATTTCGGGCAGTCGTTCCAATGTAACAAATAAATAGATAGATAAACCGCAATATAATAGATAAGATGGCATTTGCTATGGATGACAGAAAAAGTTGCTATTTTACGTAAATGAGGCGTCGAATACTATTCATCAAGTCTGACCCATACAATGTACGTTCTTACAGGCTTTTCAAAGGAGTCTGTAGGGTCATGGCTCGTTTTTATCTTTTTCGCGTACATGATCATACTGTTTATATAAAGATAGCTTACGCTGCTCTAAACAAACTTTAGGTCCTGGAAGGAAGCGAGCTTGCAATGAAAAGAAACAAATGTTTTCTAATATCAACAGCTCACTTATAGCAGAGGATCATGTTTTACTTCCCTACACTGCTGTGGCGGAATCGAATATATTCGAGTAGGGTAGAAATCTGTTCATAGTTAATACATATGATAAGAATTTGACGTATTTTTACTTATTGGGGAAAGAGTAAGCTTGTCTAATAGTAATATTTGGTGCGCCCGATGCAGGAAAGAAAATCAGTAACTCGATGATACATCAATGCATTACAGAGCATAT
Organism: Apophysomyces variabilis; assembly: GCA_002749535.1. NCBI lineage: Eukaryota > Fungi > Mucoromycota > Mucoromycetes > Mucorales > Mucoraceae > Apophysomyces > Apophysomyces variabilis. Next base: position 127,057 of record MZZL01000380.1, read on the forward strand.
GGATGAAATAGCACCTGGCACTATGGGAAGTGGTTCCTGATGTACTGCTTTTCATTAAGCAAAGAAATAGTACATCAGGAACCAGAAATATCTCAACAGGAATTGATAGAGACCAGAAGGAACCCACATTTCCCATAGTGTGGCTAAGACTTAGAAGGGATAAAGGGAGAGAACTGTGCATAATCGACTAATAAAGCTTTCCAGCTACTGACTGGGAGGCAAAGAGTTGTCTTCCGCAAGCAAAGTGGTAAGGATAGAAGTCTTGTAGGCTAAAGGCGATATTCTCATCAGATATATACGATCTACAGTAGTTCAGTAGGCTACACTGCGCAGATTACTGCCAAAGAATAAAAAGAGTTACTGCTTCCGTTAAATAGTTCAATCAATGAGATCAACCAATCAGGTGCATTGATACGGGAAATCAATGAATGTTGCTGTAATCGATAACAATGCGAAGCAAAGGCAACACTTACCCCTACTAAATAAAAGAATTCTAAAACAGAAAAAGGATGATTAAGATAGCATGCTCACAGTTAACTTCCATATACCAGTTACCTACCCAACCTGTTAATCTTTGCTACATCAATCCATCGAAGTAAGAAGCTACTACTTGTCCAGCTAACTGGTACTTGTTTCTCTAGCTGTACAATTAACATTAAGTTTTGTCTTGTTTTTGATTATTCTTCATTGTCGTGATTGTCCATATTTTGCTCTTTTCTTTTTTTTAAAGACAATAGATTCCGCCAAGGACCTGTTTCTCAACTAACAGCAATATGTAGTTATCTGAAGTAACACGCCATCGACGTCATGCGGTTCACATATTTCGTGCCGATATCATTTCATGCCTTATAATGGAAATTTAAACGAGAAAAAGTGTTGCATGATAGTGCAAGTGCATATCCATATGCAACTGATACCTTAAATTCTAAGCGCGATCAAAGGGAAAGAGCCCTAGATTGAGATAAATCGCTCGTTTCTGAAGAGCAATGGTTAGCCCGATATCTTTTCCTTCGAAGAAAGCAATTTGGCCTGGATTATCGTTTTTTCTTATGCACTTATGTCTTTTCTTTTTTTTTCTTCTTTTCTTTCCATCCAGATACATACAAGTTCGTAATCCGCAATTGAAAACAAATCAGGCTAAAGTAAACGTACACATATATGTACAAGAAATGGTTTGGTTTTGGGTCGTTGCAATCCGAATTGCTACTTTCTATGATTTGTATTATACAGTAAGCGCGCGATAAAATTATACTCGCCGTCGGGCAGAAAACGCATAAGTTTATCGAGTGTATAATTTTTATTAAATTAAACATCCGCAGCTTGTAATATGCACCTATTGGCTAGTAGTGTGAGTTAATAAGAGCAGCTACTAATCAGATCAGAGAGATGATAGGAAATAGCATCTTTACTTATCAACGTGCTAAAAAGTTATTGCCTATCGATATAAGTGTAGATACACGGCTGATTAGAGTAAGACTATTGTCTGAGTTGATCCGAGAAGATAAAGAAAGTCGATCCATAATAAATATATGGTTACTGAAGTATTTTTTACACCATAAACTCACATTTAGCAGAATGCATAACACAAGACAAGCTCAAAAAAAGTCGACGCTCTCAAACGCTCAAAGATTGGAAATATGTCAGTACGCAGAAGAAACAAAAAAGTCTCGGAAAGAAGTGGCTGAATGGGCATATAAAACTTTAAGGTTGAACAAGATCCCAACCCAGGCAGCCATTTCTACTATGCTTAAGAAGAGAGCATCATACGAGGAAATGGACAAGATCCAGCTGAATTCCAAGAGGCAAAGAATCCCTGCTTTCCCTGAGTTAGAGAAATCTTTAGCTATGTGGATTGATCAGGCTGCAGAAAACAAAATCCCCATCAACTGCAGCGTCATAAAGGGGCAAGCCTTAAACTTTTCGAGGAAAATGGGGATCGATATCAGTAAATTCAGTTTTTCTGATGGTTGGATGACAAATTTCGAAAGACGGTATGGCTTTCATAGCCATAGTAGTCATGGTGCGGCTGGGTCTGTCGATCTTGAAAACGAAAGTATACAAGAAATGATAGCAGCAATCAAGGAAAAGATCCGTGGTTATAGTGCTTCTTGGGTTTACAATCTTGATGAAACTGGTCTTTTTTTCAGTCAAGTGCCAACTCAAACTATCTCTAAGGAGCCTATTGCTGACTTTGAAGCAAGATAAAAGACGTCTGACAGTAGTGCTAGTTGCAAATGCTGAAGACTCTCATCGTCTACCCCCATTTTTTATTGGAAAAACTGAAAAGCCTAGATGCTTTAAGGGAAAGACAGGTATAATCCAAAGTATATAAACGATTGACATTGACTTAAGCCCAGGACAAGACCATGGATGCGAATACTATTGGAATTCAAAGGCTTGGATGGATAACACGATATTCCGCAAGGTCATGCGAAGACTTGATTTGGTGCTCGGCAGGCTTCACAAAGGGGAGAAGGTCTTATTGTTGGTCGACAACGCATCTTCTCATAAATTGACGCAAGAACTGAAAAACATCGAGATATTGCTTCCTCCCAACACTACCTCCAAACTACAGCCATTACACCAAGGCATTATTAAATCTTTCAAATCCTACTACAGGTAGGTAAAATTTGTATTATTTGACCAATCATAATACTTCTTTAGAGCAATCCAGTACAGAGTTGCAGCCCTGCGATTCTCTGGATACACAAAAGGTACAATCATAGCTTTACGTAATTGGTTCTAAATATGCAACATTAATAGGATCGAACGTGCCGTACAACATATAGTTTGTACAATTAGTATAGGAATCACCTTTGCGATTGCAAAGCCCGTTTTTCCATCACTTTGTAAAGAAAATCGACTAGGTTCTAGCCGCATGTGAAAGCATACTAAAACGCTTCAAAAGAGATTTTGACGTGACTATGAAGATACGTTTCAATGCTCCGCGTTTTTATCTCTGTCTCTGCGATATCCTCTTATTGCTTGATTTTAAGTTGACTGCAATAACTACTTTATTCTGATCTGTTTAATTGTGCGTGAGATATATCCAAAGTGATCAATATTAATTATTGTTAGACTTTGATATACTCTTCTTTTTGCTTGTCCCTATTGATTAATGTGGCTGTGAAGAGATTGTCGATGCTTATTATTGGGTATCGTCTGCCTCTTTGAATACATTCGTTATGGTAACGAGTGGTTGCTCTAGCGTCGCGTCTAATACCGGACATTGCCAATATTGCTTTGTCCACGGTTCTCATGGCAACAAATGGCGGTTTCCCATACACTCAATCCGAAAATCAAGGTGATGCAGTTCGCCATGCCCTTAAAATCGGAACATCGAGGTTGTGCAGTTTCCCATGTTTTTTGTAAATCGGAGCATCGAGGTGGTGCAGTTCGCCATGCACGGCGAATGGGCGAAGTGTGGCCATGTACATGGACCTGGTGCAGTTCGGCACGGCACTGACATGAGACAGCCCTCGTGTCCCCACACGCCACCCCCGCACCAGCGCGCCGCACTTGCCCTTGCGCGCCACCTCCAGCCACCCGGCTCCAGTCACAAACCCAACTACAACACTTGAAAATTATTATTGCCCTATTCCCCGCAATCTTTATTAATATCGAGGGATCAATTGAAACCAGGACAATAATAAAACTTAACAGTCATTATTGGTTCTCAGGATCTTTATTATTAACGGGATCAAAGGACCAAAACGAAGGAAAAAAAAAGGGGAGGGAAAATGAAGACTAAACTATGACTAAACTAAAAACTAAACTATAATCTCGGCCAAAAGGCCTTAGAGAGGATAAGCAAAGAGAAAATTAACTTCACTTTACTTTGATCTCGGTCCAAAAGAGCCTTAATGTTACAAAGAAAGCGAAAAAGAAGCAGGAAATCATGTTCTTTTATACTTTTTGCTCTGTGACTGGCAAGTAGAACGGACTTGTGGTTATCTCTCCTGTTTTTGAACAATTTACTGCAGTAGCACAGCCGATAGAACCTGTAGCAAGAAGTAGTGTTAACGTTATATGAAAACATCAATAAAAAAATTTGAAAAAAAATTAGTATACTACAGACATAACTGTTTTTGGTTTTGAAGAGAATTTGCATGGAATTACAACAAATGGGGAGGGGGGGAATGAAGCACATGCATTTATGCCGCCACGACGGACGAATGTCCAGTCTAATCAAAAACAGATCAGACATAGATTAGCATAAATCTAGGCTGCATCTCTAACCTGTACGTGCTGTATTTCCTCTTTATCAAAGAGGGAAAAAGAAAGCAACCAAAATGAGTCTGTTTTATGCAATGTGGAATCGGATTGCATCTTCGTTAATGAGAGTCGAAATGCTGAATGTTCTGTAAAAGCAATTTTTAGCATCGGTTTCCGTAAAAGCAAAACAGAAACAGAGAAATAATGGACTACATCACTTTGGTCCCTGGAAAGCATGCATAAACGCGTCGATTTATGCATACTGAAACTTAAAACCATAGGCACCAGTAACGCGGCAACCATATACAATACGTAGCACTGTCCATCAAGTTTATAAGTTTTCCCCCTTTTGCACACAATAAAAAACTACTAGTTTTTTTTGTATATTCTGTACATTTTGGCTTACAATCAGGCAGCGCGTTGGTCAATTACGAAATAGCAACAAGTCGCATTTCGCTCATTTCAAGCACATTGTTTGCCATAATTAGCTCCGCAAAACGCATTTGCACATGAGAAGCATAACATGCCGTTTTATATTGTGTTTATTAAAAGTTCTTTATTTGTGAAATCCATTTTATTCTTGTTTACGAACCGTCTTTTTCTCTTCTTTTAATGTTTGTACCTATATGTCGTACCATGGAGGGCTGCATAAACCTTGCGCGCGCTGTTATTTACAACGAGCCAATCGTATGGCAGGATAACATCGATGCAGAGAAGTAAGCAAACCAGATGCCATTTACATCTTCAATCCAGTAAAAACGTTTGTTATAAAGCATTAATGTAATGCTGATATTCATCGTTCATACACCAAATGAAAAAAAAAAGCAACACAACTGCAGCACCGGTTAAAGATGCAGCATTTTGGCTTGAAATTAGCACTCCATTTCTGTTTCATTTGGCCATCACGCATTACCATAAACAAAGTATGGATTCAACATTGCATTCTCATGAACATATAACGCAAAATACGAAGAATATGTGCAAATACGATACTCAAAGGTTATGTACTACCCTCTATTCGCAAGTGTTTATGCTGGTTACGCTTTGCGAATGGGGGAAGTCGCCGTCAGGGATGACCCTGCGAAATGAAGCCCTGGATTAAGAAATATGCAGTTACTGCATGAAAAATACTTTGTGTTATACTGTTGTTGGAAAGAAGTCAGAATGTGTTGCCAAAAGAGCCATAATTCGGTCGCCATTTGATATACATACTAAGAGGTTAGTCTATCTCCTTTCGTTCTATTGGAGGGCACGGATGAATATCAATGTATTTATTCATATGTTTTTGCAAGGTTCTTGCTTGTTTTTAGCGACCTATAACAGCAATAGGTAATGCCAATTATTTACCTGTGTATTGCTCGTGTTCCATTGGTAGATCTTGTCCTTTAGGAAACAAAAGCAACCCAAAGGCGATATTTCTGGATTGGATCTATTACTTAACCAAAGAAATAGATGTCTACTTATCTATAAGCATAATTCATAAGTAGAGGCTCGTTTTCTTAGATTCACATATTTTATTAATTATCTGTAAACAGATGAAAAAACGGAAATAATTGGTCTTGCTAGTCAGCGTACCGTATTCCGTAGGAAGGATAATCTAGGCATCCCGGAAAAGAACGATCACAAACTTAGTTTCTTGATCTACTTGGCAATTTTGCACTGCAAAACACGTATTTGCATGGCTTTTGGTTAAATATGCGAGGCAATGGATCTTCCATGGTTTTGATTAGCTTTTGTTCTCTGTCCGGCCTACGGAAACCAGAGAATGATTGGATGAATTGATGGTTCGTGTTATTTTGCTGCATACGCTGCTAGGATGGTGTATTGACAGTTTGCGACAAGCCCTTTAAATTAGCAATAGAATTGCAAGTAGCGTTGACAAAACATCATCAATGAATTTTTGCACATCGTACAAAATGACACAATTGTAGTCTACATCGTTTCAGAATACTTGTGTTTCCTTGCAATGTTAACAGTCTTTAATGCTTCTTACTTAAATCGTTTAATTTTTATATTACGATATGGATTTACAATGTCTACATCATGCATTTACAAACTAGGCATGCAATTTCGACTGGAAAAAAAAAGCTTTAAGAATTCATCGATTGAACAAAGGCACTCAACGCTAAAGCATAGAAAATCAAACATAGCAGAGAAGATTTGGTACGAATTAATACCGAGAGCTTTTGAAAGGGACTATTGTTATACTAGGCTACAAATGCACTTCTCAATATTCAGGTTACCTTTTTGTTTCTGGTTTGTACGTTAAATAAAAGCAGACCTTACATGAACCTTATCCTGCAGGACGCCCCTTTTACCGTCCGTGCACCTACTGAAACTAAAACTATAAGCGCCGATATTTTGGTGATCTATCTCCACGAAGCAAAGGAGTCCGCACGCAGCCTAACTATATACGTAACTGTTGCTAATATGTTCGCATCACGGTGTGTTCCTTCCGTTCAGTCGTCCAAAATCATGTTAATACAGCTAAACAATGGAACTGTCTGAACTTTATTGTTGCTCATCCCTGACTGAATTAGCCATGTTGCCTTTGAATATCCATGAATCAAACTGGTTACCATCCTATATGGTTCTTTATGGATATGGTGCTTCGCTAAATGATAACACTGCTTTATTTTCTATGAAGCGGATCAATTGTGACAATAAAAGATATTTTGCACAAAGTACAGGGTACGGTTATAGAATTCTCATTGTTGGCTATATTCGTTTGAAATGGTTAAACCATGATATAACTACGTTGCAATGTTTATTGGCCTTCTTGGACATCCAACGCTATGTCACAGCTATCTAAATACAATATATTTGTTAAACGCAGTTGGTTAAAACAAAAAGAATGCCGAATCCGTTGTTTGACAAAGATATAATTGGTCTTAATGCGAGATTATCAAAAACATGCGATTACAGGGATTATTTCTATGAATGTATTGTATAAGTGGCCGGATCAAGACATAAAGAGAATTGAAGGTATTGTAAGCTCAATATAGTATTACCGCACAAAAACAAGTAATAAGCAACAGGTGCTACAGTCATTTATCTGGTCTGTTTTCTTTGTGTGTGTGTTTGTGTCAAAGAACGATATTAAAAGCGAAGAGAGCCAGTAATGCTCACATATAAAAATGATTTCTTTCTTTTCTCTTTTTCTACAGTGTTATTCTGCGTTTTTCTACTAAAACCATAAGCAATCAATGAATATTTTCTAATCAATTTGTAATGCCAATAAAGCTAAAACAATACATACAACTGTTTACAGAGTTGCTTTACCCCCCGATCAGTGGGGTGCGTTCGTTTCATTTTCCATGCCCTGAACGGCAGTAAGGTTCTGATAGGAGGTCACGTTCGTTATAAGTAAGTCTATCTTATGGGTCAAATTGCTGCTTGGCACATACCCTGATTTTAGCAATGTGATAATCATTACCCCGTGTAGTAACGATGTATGTTATCAGATGGTGGATTCTAAATGCGGGCTAAAAAAAAAGCAAAAAGAAAGGAAGAAAACAATGGATATCATTCAGAGCATTTAATATTGGAAATTGCTGCGAAGAATTTTGTCGAGCCATAATAAACAAAAAAAGACGTGGCTATGGAGAATTCTTTCGGGCAACCAACCGATTTCGCAATCACTCGTACTATGGTATACCGTTTTTAGTTTGAATAGTTTTTATTTGTCCTGTATTATCGCAGTGATATAGCAAGACACTTTTCAATAGAGTAATTCCAGGAACCGAGCACCTGAGCAACTGGTTGTCAGAAAACGTTCCGTGGGACTTATTTCCGAGATTTTGCGATCCGAAGTTCCATGCGACACATAGCTTGAGTCAACTATAGTAATACCCATCGCACAAGATTGTTAAAGATCAATGAAGTTAACTGGATATATATAAAGAAATCCAAATACAACAGGCCACTAGTGAAATTGTTTCTAATCGTGAAATCAGATTTATAGTGTGCTGATCTGACAGAAGATTGGGAAAACTGAAGACCAGGACATTAGAAGCTTTGTTGCTAAGATATTTGAAACTAATCCAATGGTAATGCTACGCTCAAAGGTATTTTAAAGATATTGCTGTGGCTTTTTTCTTTCTTAGAGTTTCGTCGCTGGTTGCCTTATTTCGTCAGCAGGCTGAAGATTCCTTTACCCGCGCACTCCTTTAAAAAAATCTGTTCACTTCTTCAGATGATTGAACCTCCGCTAATTGATTATTCAGCATTATAATGTTATAAAAACGATGATATCAATAGCAAGGTCAACGTATTATATTTTAATCCCTCTTTCTATTTCATAATGGTTACTGCTACACCCGCCTTTAACAAGGAAAATCCCGCTGCTACCTTGATCTCTGCACCTGAAAAGGTGCGGTTATTTCAGCCTATCACATCTCGATCCGTCACTCTTCATAACCGTATCGTTGTTCCACCCATGTGCATGTACAGCTCTGTGGATGGTCAGCTCAACGATTTCCATTTGGTCCATTATGGTTCATATGCACTCCGTGGTGCTGGTCTCATTATACTCGAGGCAACTGCCGTCGAACCACAAGGCCGTATCACTCCACAAGATTCTGGTCTTTGGTCCGAGTCCCAGATCGAACCCTTAAAGCGAGTTGCTGATTTTATCAAGTCCCAAGGGTCAGTACCTGGTCTGCAAATTGCCCATGCTGGCCGTAAAGCTTCCATGGCCCCTCCCTTTGTTGGTGACTATCTTGTAGAAGAGAAGGATGGTGGATGGCCTGAAGACGTCCGTGCTCCCTCCGATCTTGCTTTTGATGACCATTATGCCAAACCGAAAACACTTACCAAGGCGCAAATTAAGGATATTGTTCGCAAGTTTGCAGATGCTGCCAAAAGAGCAGATCAAGCTGGCATTGAAGTTTTGGAAATCCATAGCGCCCATGGGTAAGTTACAGAACACAGGAAGATGTATGACATTGCTGATCTAATACAAAAATATTAGTTATCTCTTACATAGCTTCCTCTCGGGTAATACCAACAAGCGTACCGATGAATATGGTGGTTCTCTTGAAAATCGTCTTCGTTTCCCCTTGGAAGTAGCCAAGGCCGTACGTGAAGCATGGCCTGAGCACAAACCTTTGTGGGTCCGATTTTCATCAACCGATTACAAAAACCCTGACCCGATGGGTCATGATGAAGATGGATGGGATATCTATCAAGCCATCGAATATGCCAAGGAATTGAAAAAGATTGGTGTTGATGTCATTGACTGCTCCAGTGGTGGCAACTTGCCACGCGTCAAGTATCCTGCAGCTCCAATGTATCAAGTCCAATTTGCCGATGCAGTCAAGCGAGAAGTACAGATCCAAACAGGTGCCGTCGGGTTGATTTTAGACGGTGAAGATGCAGAGAACATCTTGAAAGAGGAGAAAGCAGACTATATCCTCATTGGACGCTCTTTCCTATCGAACTCTGAATGGGCAATCGCTGCTGGTCAGGAGCTTGGTGGTGTAATCAGATGGCCCAAGCAGTACTCTTGGGCGGTCAACAAGGCACGCCACAACAAAGACAAAAAGACAGATATCAAGACACTTCCATAGACGAGACGTTAGACACGTTGTACTGTTATTGTTTCTTTCTTATATATTACAAAGCATGTTAAAATTATCATTATTTCATCTAAGCATTACTCGAGCTTTCTTTGCATTATCCTTGCATTTCGGACATAAACCTTGATCGGGTAAAATAAAGAAAAAATGGGTACTTTCTTTAACTTCCTGTTGTTGAATTGGTTATGTGGGTTCTTATGTACGTTTATCAACATGATGTCTCCTGCCAAGTACAACTTGACCAGGCAGCAAAGGGAAAAACGAATATCTACAATATCTCTAGCTATTTAATCTCACCCAGGTATATTGATGAATTCTCATTACCTGACATTACAATTGGCTAGTTTCTTTACGTGTACTATAACCTGTATGATGCATTCCTTTTAGTAGAGTAACGCACACGGGAGCTCAAGCTCATTATTGCCACAAGAAGACATAGCCTGTGTCACCCATGTCCCTATCGTTGCCGAGGGAAAAAAAAAAGATTCGAGCGATCCGATCATTTTTCTACTCACGGTCTTTCGGACAAAAAATCTTTTGGACGCCATTTTTCGTACTGTTGCAGGTGTGAATATTTGCTGGCATGGCTCGGTTATTGTCCTGCATCGGATCGTTTTACAGATAATCAAACAATTGCATCAGCAGAAGAGCAACAATAAATACTATACAAAGGATAGAGAAGATAATAGCGAAATAATAAATAGAGTTTGAAATAGTGATATAAGATATTCTTTAGTCATTGATGGTTTCCGTTGAATCAAATATGCGAGACGTGCGGGACGTCCGGGACGGCACGGTGCGGTGGCCTGCTCGAGAATTGATGACGCACACGGTGCGGATCACCTGTGTGGAATAGCCGGTCCCAATTCTTTTAATTCGTATGAATATCCGGTCCCGTTCCACTGAATTCAACTGCTTCGAGGTTAGACTTACGCAATCATGTCAGATGAGAAGATAGAGAAAATGGAGAAGGACTTCAGTCCTCAGGTTGACGCTTTATTGCCTGAGACAGAAGCTCTTGCTGAAGTATGTCTCTGACGGCTTATATTGCATTTTAATATTGACATTTACATAGCATGGAAAACTGAACGAAGCCTTGGAGAAACTCTTTTCTCTGGAAAAGCAAGCGCGTAATGTAAGTCTGAGTGAACAAAAGTCGAGAGGAATAGGCTAATCCATTTATACGGCAGGCTGCTGATGCTGCATCCACTGGCCGGATTCTTGTTCATATTGTTAAATTATGCTTCAAAGCCAACGATTGGAAACTGCTAAACGAACAGATCGTCTTGTTATCGAAGAAGCATGGTCAGCTTAAAATGGTAAGTTTAATAGTATGCTATCATACATTCTTATGTACTTTAGGCGACGGCAAAAATGATCCAAGAAACTATGACATACCTCGATTCTACACCTAATATGGAAACAAAGTTGGAATTAATCGACACATTGCGTACAGTGACAGATGGAAAAGTACTTAATATCAATTTAATTGCATGTAATTAATGCCCTCTTGAACATAGATCTATGTTGAAGTCGAACGTGCACGTATTACTCAAATGTTAGCAAAGATCCGGGAAGATGAGGGAAATATCACTGAGGCTGCAAATATACTTCAGGAACTTCAGGTATCACTAAGCAAGCATTAGCCTCAATCCTTTTTACCAATTAGGTACTGTAGGTGGAAACATTTGGATCTATGGAAAAGCGTGAAAAAACTCAGTTTATCTTGGAACAAATGCGCCTTTGCCTGGCAAAGCATGATTACATCCGGACCCAGATTATTTCAAAAAAGATCAATACCAAATTTTTCAAGGAGAAAGAAAACGAGGTACCAATTTTAGCGGAATTATTCCTGTATTTACTTCGTTTTAGGATTTAAAATTGAAATTCTACAATCTCATGATCAAACATGCATTGCACGAAGGTCATTACTTGAACGTACATAAGTTCTATATGCAAATCTACGATTCAGAATCGATCAAGCAGGATGAATCTGCTTGGAAAGAAGTATGATATTACTCATCTATGTTTCTACTAACGACAATATAGACCCTTCGATACGCTATTCTTTTCGTCATCCTTTCCCCCTATGACAACGAACAGTCCGATTTGTTGCATCGACTTTATCAAGATACACAGCTAGCCCAGATCCCTCTTTATCAGTACGTGATCTCTTCATTTCAACCGTCTGTGGCTTACCTAAGGCTTAGGGAATTAGCGAAATGCTTTGTAACAAGCGAATTGATGAGATGGCCAAAGTTCGAGGAGATGTATGGTGGTGAATTACGTGGAAACCCAACATTTGATCGGTCAACGGAGCTAGGTCAAAAGGCCTGGAAAGAGCTTCATCATCGAGTAATTGAGCATAACATTCGAGTGGTTGCTAAGTACTATACTCGTGTGACAACGAAACGATTGACACAGTTACTGGATTTGAACGAACGCGTATGGCAATCAGATTATTTGATGACGAAGATTAATTCTATTCATTGTTAATTTATAGGAGACAGAGGAATTTTTATCCAAATTGGTCGTGTCAAAGACTATTTACGCAAGAATCGATCGTATTGCCGGCATCGTTTCTTTCCAGGTGAAGAAGGATGCCAATCAAATCCTGAACGATTGGTCCAATGATATCAACTCTTTGCTCAACCTTGTCGAAAAGACATGCCATTTGATTTCCAAGGAGGCAAGTTATTTATACCACGCTTATTCATCGTGATTTATGTTTTCTATAGGAAATGGTTCACAGCATTGCCAAAGTAATGTAATTCCAAATATTGATAAAACGAGGCAAAGAGTGTATTACTCTACATGTATACATGTTACTGTTTACGGTTAAAGTGTCTGACTATGTTATTGCAGCGTCATGGTTGATGCAGTTAGGCTAAACCTTCATTGGAAGAAACTATAGACGCCTGCATAATGGCTTCCGACCAATTACTTCAACTTTTGTCTAAGCCCTATCTTTAAGTTTATATGTTGAGCCATTCTTATCTGATTCTATTTCGATTATGACGAGCTTCAAGAAAAAACTCCATAGTAACAACATTAATATCGGTTAGGGAAGTGATTGCTGGCACCTCATCTGCACCATGCATGGCCAGCGCGTTTTGTGTAACTCCGATAATTGTAGTAAGCTCAACACGCGCTCTTTCATGACATTCCAGCCTTGCTGAGCTATAACATACAAGGATATTGATATCTGCGGAAAAAGGCCTGTTTCTCATCGTATATCTATGTTAGGCGCGTATGTCTTGTTTTGGTTCAGTTGTATGATGGTTGTCACCTTTGCCTCCTGCAGCTTTGGGTAGGATTGATTTGTCATATTTGTGCTGCCATCTTTGATGATCCCCTTCAAACTACCTGCTTGACGAAAGAAGGATACTCCTAGTATTAGTCTTAAATGAGGTCTGCTACAAGAGTGGGATCACAGCACTACTTTGAACATCGTGTGTTACCTCGCAAGTGCGGCAGCTATCAGGGATGTTATGGGAATACCTAAAAATATCCTTTGGATGCTGCAAAAGCGTTGGAATGGACCGGCAAAGCAGTTGTTAAATCCATCATTGATGTATTGGAAAAGGAAGATACATGTAAGTCTAGATGAACGATAAGGAGCTGTTTTGTTGGTAACTCCCCGCTTTTCCGTTCGAGTGATACTGAGTGGATAGGAATCTGTACGTGACTTTGAAGAACATGTACAATTCTTTCGTGGAACACCTTTGGACATGAGTCAACGAAGTGCTTCGGACAAAGTGCCAAGAACAAAGCCCAAAATTAGTAAACCAGGAATAGGCCATTTTTCTGATTAAGAACGTATGCTAATATTCTTTTATGTATTTACAAGGAAGTTATGCCTAGGCCAATTAAGGTTTACCTGACGGCAAACTGCAAAAGGAAAGTAGTGATCCCTTCAAGTAGGACGCGCACTTGTTCTTATATGCCCATATATTCGCCCATACACAGAATACAACCCGACACCCCTTTCTCTTTCCCTCCGCTATAAGCACCGATAACTCATTCCTCGTGTTGTCCCGGTTCCTTTTTTTCCTTTTGTATTCTATTGTTCCATCTCGGAGTTCTGTACCGTTAGATTACTGAGGTGTCAGCTCATTTCCACCTTTCCCCTTCGTTCACTTACCAGTTTCTTTGTGTGCCATGCCTTTGTTCCCTAAATTAACAAAGAACAATAACAATGACAAGTCGATCTTCCCTTGGTCCCAAAGAAAGCTTGGTGGGAGCCACAGTATGCTGCCTCGTTCTGGCCATGCTGCTGCTGTTGTAGGGGACAATATTGTCGTGTACGGGGGAAACCACCCAGGCATCAACAAAAAGGACCTATTTCTCTTCAATCCCAGTAGGTGCAGTGTTTCACTCACTTGGTGGTGCACATACACTCACATGCTGTCTACTCAACTTAGATAACCTGTCGGCAACTTTTCTCCAAGCTACAGGAGATGTTCCTCCTCCCCGTATTTTCCCGTCTATGGTGTCCGCTGGAAATTATGCCTTGTGTACGTAGTAATGAATTAAGACTTACCATGTGTAATTGATATCTAAGGCAGTGTATGGTGGAGCACCGATTACACCAGATGAACCATGGGATCCACATCTGTATATGTTAAATACGAGTAAGTCAGTTGCTGTAACTTACCGAAACACTAAACAACAATTCTCGTTGTTCAAGCTTCTCGACAATGGACCCGAGTGAATGTAGAAGGCTCACCTCCTATGGAACGGGCGAAGCATTCATTAACAATGTCCAATGGAATCCTGTATCTGTGGGGAGGACAGCGGGAAGGGCGCTTCTTCAACGACCTGTACATGCTTAATATGAATACATGTAATGTTTGAGATAAGGTCTACTAGGGATAACTAACATGGACTAGACCCGATACACACAAAGTGGGAATTAGTTGTACCTAAGAATGAAGGGCCCACACCCAGAGCAGGCCACGTATCCGTCATCCACGATAATGTGCTCTACATGTAAAGTCTTAATTTCTTTGAGTGGTTGCGCTGATTATGGTAACTGTTGTCTGTAGCTTTGGAGGCGTTGGATACAGTCACTTTTATAACGATATCTGGTCGTACGATTTATTGACTGGCTACTGGACGAAAATTGCAGCTGTCGGTTACATCCCTGTCCCTCGGGAGAGTAGCTGTGCTGCCATTGTTGATGGTATCATGTATATTTTTGGCGGCCGAGACTCGGATTCGCAGGAGTTAGGAGATCTGTGTGCATTTAAAGTTAGAAGTAGGTCATTGTTTGATTCTTCACCGCTCTATCATTTTATTTATCTGAACAACAAGGTCAGCGTTGGTATATTTTTCAAAATATGGGTCCGACACCTTCTGCACGTTATGACTTTACATTCACAGCCCTCAAGGACAAAATGTATGTTCTTGGTGGTGAAGCCACTGCCGGGAAAATGGAAGATGCTTCGATGGTTTATGTGCTGGATAACGGTAATTCTTACCACGATGAGTAAAACAAATATGGACTCTAATTATTTGACCTATTGGCAGCCAAAATCAAATACCCTCCGGAAGACATATCGTCATTTGCTGATCCAATTCCGCCACCATCATCTTCAGTGCATACATCAGATAGTACATTGGGTGGAGAACCTCTTAGTACGCGAGCAGTAAAACCTCCAGTTCTGGACGTAGAAAGACGCATCGAATCTTCACAGAGTACTCCACTTCAATCCCCACGACAGCATCATGATAGGTCTAGAATCCATCCGGAGCATAACGAGCAAGGCTCTATTGGAACTTTTCCGTTTGAAATGCCTAGTCCTCAACCGTCATCATCCACTCCAATTCCTAAAAATTCCTATCAATCTGTGAGTACTGCATTTCAATCTTGTAACATATATTCATGAATTTATGCTTAGCCTGCAAGAACAAAAGGACATGTAACTTCAGTGGTTCCGGAGGCGGCAAAAAGACGTGCTCGACGTCATTCGTTTAAAACAGTGGAGAGCGATACCAACGTTGAAGATAGGCACAATCAAGCGTCTCAGCTTCTAATGGAAGATATACCGATAAAGCAACTCATTACAAACGGACTGGATCGCATGCCACGATCTGGATCACCCCTGCAAGATGGTAATCAAAACACTATGAAACCACCACCTCGTCCATCCCGCGAGGGTATCAGTCTTAATTCCCATATTTATGACACGGCGAGATTCAGTTATGATAGTGTTGGTGACAATGGTTCCCATGTTGTCAGAACAGCAGGGATCCGTACATCTGATGTCCACACAACGACTTCTGCTGCCGATATTATCCCGCCGGCGCGATCTTCATCAATATGCGCAGTGGGTAATAATATGAGGCGAGACAGTGAAAGGTCGATTACTCGGGAATATGAAGCGGCATGGAATGAAGAACGTGAGGCGTTGATGGAAGAGATCAAAGCCAAAGAAGCGATTATAGACGAAATGAAGAAAAGAGAGCACTGGTGGAGGGCAGAATTATCTATTGCACGAAAAACACAGGGTGTTCAAAGTCCAGCATCAGATAACATACAAGATAGTCTGGATTTGATCGAGCTGCAGGACAGCGATCCTGATAAGCAGAAAATGTTTGAACAGCTTCTCATGATGAAAGCAGAACTGCAACGAGTCAAGGATCAGGTAATAGAGCAAGCTACAGCAGCATCGAAAGCGGTCGATCAGGCAAATCAAATGCGTTTAGCTGCATTGAAAGAAGCCGCGTATTTCAAGGCGAAATATTACTCTGTACGAAATAAGCAGAGTGACGCACTAGCTGAAATTGAAGTACAACGTACTGAAGAACTGGAAAAACGATTGGAACTTGCTCTTCAGGAAAACGAGAATAACAGTCGGCTTTTACAAAAGCTTCAGAAACAGGCGCAATCTGATCATACTGAACGATTGTCAGCGGATGAACGGGCCAAAGAGGCGCATGAGCTTGCAGAAGAAACTCGCAAAGCACACCAAAAAACGCTTGATGAACTTGTAGATGTTCACAGTCGAGCGATGAAAGCGGAAGCACAGGTTCGCGACAATGCGGTGCGCATCGCCGATTTAACGAACCAACTGGCAGACGCTTTGACCCAAGCCAGTGCTTTGATGGAAGATTTGTCACCAATGCGAGTTCAACTGTCCCAACTTGAAGCATCTCGACTGGCTGCACGTAATGAAACAGCCACCGTACGACAGAAGCTTGTGGAAAGTATGGATGATGTTTTGAGACTGCGAACGTTGTTGAACGAGAAAGAAGATTCGCTTACACAAGCGAAGCGTCAGTTGGAAAGTTTTGAGATTCAGCTTGATATCATGCGGGACACAGTGAACCAAGCCAAATCAATGAATTCTGCCACTCAGGATCCACCCATGTCATAAAGAAAAAAGTGTAAAGGAGCATTCATGAAGCATAACATTTCAAACAAAACTGTAAATTACCAACATGAAGCTTTAGTGAGGCAGGACAATCCTCTTTATATATTATATTTATTGAATGGTAACTTAGCATTGCTATAAAAAACTTATCATCGATAAGAGTTTCATCCCTATGCTTTTGAGATTGGGTACATACGTTGTTGGCACGGTGAGATCGAATCAGAGCTGTCATTCAGAAAAGGGGAATTCCCTTTTCGATTCGCGCTGTCAGGGCTCGCTGTATTCATTGTCCGCCCCGCAACGTGACCCGCTATGAGCCACAAAATTTTTTTTCTCGATAGCAAGTGTTTGCCTGATCCCCTTCTCCTTTGCAACTGTATATATAGCATACCATGAGCGAAACCAACACTGTTATCGGCATTAACTTTGGCACATCGTACACATCGATTGCGTACCTGAACAAGGTAAAATCACCATTATTTATTCCGTGGCGATGAAGAATATTTACTAAAGTGCGCCCACCCGATGCGGTGTTATCAGGAAGGCCGTGCCGATTGTCTCGCCAATGAGGAAGGTGACAGACAGATCGCTTCTGTCCTTGCTTTCCATGGTGAAGAAGAGGTAATAGAGCAAAAGAAAAAAAGGGGGGAATAAGATTATAGGAAAAAGTTTGCGGTAGATTTACTGTGAAGATATGTCTATATAGGTTGTTGGTTCCCAGGCTAAATCAGATATCGCTCGTCATCCCAACACGACTGTGGCCAATTTCCGCGCTGTGCTTGGCAAGACGTAAGGGAAAATAAGTTTGCATGGAAGATTCGAACGAAGAACGGGTGTATATTGATGTCATTTTTCTATTTTTTTTATCTCCAGCTTTGCTGAATCAGAGACTCTGACGGGGTCGGCTGCTCCTATCGTCAACAAGGACAATTTGCCTGCCTACGAGATCACGTTCCCTGAAGAAAAGAAAGTCTTGACAGCTCAAGAAGTGTCTGCTAAGTTCTTACGCCATATCCGTGAATCGGCTGAGGCCTTTTTGGGTACTTCTGTCAATGGTGCTGTGATGGCTGTTCCTTCCTACTTCACTGAGAAACAGCGCGAACAATTGACTCAGGCTGCTGAAGCTGCCGGTATTAAAGTGATCCAATTGGTTCATGAATCTGCTGCTGCTGCCCTTGCTTATGGTATTGGTCAACAATCCTCGACTAAGGATCCTCAGGATAAGACCATCGTGGTCTGCGATATGGGTGGTCATTCGTTTGATGTGACCGTGCTGACCGTCCGTTCGGGTATCTATTCTATTCTTGCTACAGCACATGATACCAAGTTGGGTGGTGCCTCGTTTGACGATCTGTTGATCAACCATTTTGTTGCTGAATTCAAGAAGAAGACCAAGGTCGATATCACTGGCAACGCTAAGGCATTGGCTAAGTTGCGTGGTGCGGTTGAGATGACCAAGAAGATGTTGTCCAGTGCCAACTCCGCTCCTTGCTTTGTTGAATCTTTGGCAGAAGGTCTGGATTTCCATAGCACTATCAACCGTATGCGTTTTGAAATCCTGTCTAACAAGGTCTTTGCCAAGACTCTCGAGGTCATTCGGGAGGTTTTGGCTAAAGCCGATTTGGATGCATCGGAGATTGATGAGGTAACGTTTGGAACCATGGGAAAAGAAATAATCAGGCTATAAGAGGATTGTCTAATATACTCTCCTGTGATGCACAGGTTATCTTGGTTGGTGGTGCTGCCCGTATTCCAAAGTTGACAGTCAAGATGGGAGAAATCTTCACTTCGGAGACGACCCACATCCGTGCTTCGGAGATTGAGCCTGATGAGGTGGTTGCACGTGGCTGCGCCATCCAGGGATCGCTTGTGGCTGGTTTTGACAAGGAAGATGTGGATGCATCGATGCATCCCGTTGTGACACTCGCACCTTCGACTCAGAAGGCCATTGGTGTTGTCAATGCCAATGGTGAGTTTGTGACGATCATTCCCCGGGGCACTGCACTACCTGCCCGTCGTGTATTCGAATTCAGTCCTGCATCGGCAGATCAGACTCACGCCTACTTGGCCCTGCACGAAGGTGACCATACGATTGAAAAGACCGAGATTCCTGTTGCTCCAATTGAGGTTGAAGAAGGTGAAAAGCCTATTGAAGAGGAACCCGAAATTGTGACCAAGGTTGTGATCAAGCCAGCCAATTTGTTGCTTGAAGCTGCCCTTCCTTTGGAATCGAAGGATAAGATTGAAGTCCAAGTTACTGTGGATGCTCAAACCAACTTGAGCTTAGTGATGCGTCAAAACTCCAAGGTTGTTAAGGCCGAGGTGACCGCCAAACAATAAGATCTTTTATCTTGTTCTTTTTTATTTAGTCCGTTTCGCTGTTTTCTTCTCTTCTCCTTTCTGCGCATTGTGTAAAAATAGAATCCGTTTTTAGTGCCAAGAATTTGGCTGTTGTGTAACAATCAGAGGAAAAAATTATAAAAACCCCCAAAAGCGCAACACTACGAAGCGTTTGTTCAAAAAACACATCTTTTCCCTCTTCAATACTTCTTCTGATGACGAAGCCTACCCTTCAAACAGCATTATTTTATTTCTCTTTGACAGCCCTCTTGTTGTCTCTGCTTGGCCCTATGGCTACTGCCGCTCCCGTCGTAACCGGTGCAGAAGGCGAAAACACAATTAATCTACCAAGTAAGGAAAAAATCCCATCTCTTTATTCTCTGTGATCCATAAGAACCTGTGTGTGTATTAACATTTATGATCTTCTTACTTAGTTAACGGGGTCTCTGTAACAGTTCATAACGTTGTTCTCAGTATCATTTTATTCATCACCGGTGGCTACCTTTGCTTTGCAGGCGGAGTTCATCAGCATTTCACCATGTTCCTTGTCGGCTTCTACAGCGGTTCCAGCGTTGCCTACGTAGTCTTGACAAATGCAAAGGATAACTACGGAGCAAATACCGAAACAATCTTACTTGTTGTTTGTGTTGTCGTTGGTGTCCTTGCAGGTCTATTGCTATCCTGCTGTTTCTTCTTAGCAGTCTACCTTTTGGGTGCTTTGCTCGGTTATATGGCCGCGCTCTGGCTTTTGTCCTGGTCCACCGCAGGCTTGATCCAGACCAACTGGGGTCGTGCTATTTTGATCGTCTGTTTTATCATTGCCGGTGTCGTCCTGATGGCCTTCTTGGAAAGACCGATGGTGGTCATCTCCACAGCCTTTGTGGGTGCCTTTGCCATCTTCATCGGTATCGATCTGTACGCCAAAACCGGTTTCGCTCAAGCTGTCAGCAACTTCCAACATGTGCATGATGTCTCTGCTGTGGTGAACTCTTCTCCACAAGTCCGTGGTATGTTAGGAGGCTGTCTCGGTCTGGCTATTGTTGGTGCTCTGATCCAATACGCTATCATTCGTCGTCGGAACAATCCCGTTCAAGTCTGGACGCAGCAGTATCCCTACGGCCGCTATGGTTGGAAACGCGTGTAATTTCCCATATATACATACATTATACATATATATCTGTATCCATTCCTTCCTCTCCCCTCCTTTTCTCTTCCCTATATTTGGCTGTAATATCATCGAGTACTTTTTGTATATACTATTAAAAATAGCACAACATCCCAATATGTGCGCCATACAAAAAATTTTCGTTACCCGGGTAAACGGGGTATATGGGACTGTGGCGCCGATGTCTGGGCGCGAAAAGACATGCGCAGCGGAGTCAGCAGGCAACTGTTTGTCCTTTTTTTTTGTGCTTTGTGTGAACATAACACAGGGATACACAACAACTCTCAGGCCATGCATCTCTGGCATACTTTGATTTCTGAGACTGCCCCTGAAAAAGCTTATGTGTGATATAAAGTTAGAGTCTATTCAAGTGACAGAATGCACGATTAGCTTGAACAATCCTGCTTGCTCCGGAATACAGCAAATTCGCCGATGCATACAGCAGATGTGTGATCTTCTTCTACCCAGACCTTCTTTTTCCTCGGTGATAACTGGAGACGAGGATCTTTGCTACAAGCATATCTACTTACCATAGATTGCTACCAACAGACAAACAGGAAAGGATGTCTCAATCACCTAAAAGCTAGTTAGTGAGTCTGAACTTTATTGTATAAATCAAGCATCAATCAGTTATAAATATCTGATTTAAGAAAAAGAGAGACAAACAAACTGTTCACTTCTTCTAAGAAGCTTTACAATCTTAATTTGGCAGATGTATCTTATATAATAATCAGGACGTTTCTGGTTCATGCCAGCCGCTTGTGTTGTAAATTTTGGACGAAATCGTGGATATCAACCAGCTCAACAATGAGTGCAATTTGTTAGTGTCACTCTATTGCATAGTTACTGCAAAGTGCATTTACTAACTGGCTGTCATTCCGATTAGTTTTTATGCGAGTCGGAGATGCTAATGGGAATAGCAAAGTTGGCTTGTAAACAGGAAATGGCAAAACGGGCAAAGGGAAGGTCAAACTTTTAATGGAAACTGACTTTCAACAAGGATAATAGTAACTGTGTTTTTTCATATTTTTTGCGCATTTCTATTTCTCATTTGTGGACTGGGATTCAAGTTTTTCCGGAATATAAAAAATAACACTGCGTGATTGGATGAAATATTTGCGTTCTGATGTTGCTGCATGTTGTGCAAAGATAGATACTCTTTTTTGCTCCGCTTTGCCCCTAAAAAGGATGTTCCTAGCTACAGTTTAAAAGTAGAAACGTAAATTTGTCAATGCCTTCCTATGATCCAATCGGAAAAAAAAGCTTATGATTTATTAGGCTTTCTATGAAAAGTCATAACGTCTTCATTCATTTTTAGTATTAGCCTTCTTGACTCTTTCGTGCGTATGCATGCGATTTCGATTCTCTGTTAACATAATCTTCACTGTGCAACTTAGGAAACGACTCCATATACTTCAGAGTGATAAAGTTGTATACTTGTTGTCTCAAGCTGCAGCTTATCAAGTAATCGGCACCGTTTGCTACGTTTACCCCAAAGAGAAATGCCTCGTACCTACCCCTAGCTTTCAAGGAAACGGATCAACTTTCCAATGTCATATGAATAACAATATATGATTTTGTGACATATAATGTTCTCATGGCTTCAAAAATGGATTCACGCTATTAATTATAATGACGTTAGGTTTGATCTTTCAGAGTCATTGACTTTGTCAACGTACGAGCAACTACTGGTCAACTAAACGAATCCATATCTAGTAGAAGTCATTGTTCGAACGACATCTTCGGTTCTACGGAACTTGAGACATTAAATGACACCAATTTCCCTATCATCGCAACTACCACAACATTAATGGGTCATAACATGACGCGTCCTTTCATTGATAAGACGACGTGTAGTCCCGTTTCATCCTTTCTTTGGCTTTATCTTTTGCTGCAGTTTCGATTAAGCGATCTATTGATACCTTTGTCAACCTGATGTGTAAAAAAGTATCTGGTAAGTCAAAGCGCACAGACATAACAAAGTTATATAACCGCATGATTCTAGTATGCTAGACCAATCTTCCATGTATGAAATCAGAAGAGTACAGGATGACATGCTGGACTCTCAACAGAAAGGTAATTTCCTATTACTACAACAATTATCATTTATTAACATTAATTCTTCCAGAAAATGCACACAACTATGAACAAAAAGTATGCACAAGGCATCTTTCAAGAGAAGCAATTGGGTGAAACAAGGTATGACAAGATCGAATGTTGTTATTATTATGCAGCCATCTAGTCTAAGGACACTATAGCTCTTGCACAACATATTACGAATGCCTTTCATTGTACACTCTGTTCTGGTCAATTGCAGCAAGTATCCGTCTCTGATAGCAAGGGCAACATACACTTCCGGACATTCAAGACAACCTGAGACATTGGATGATTTCGGACAGATGAAATCCAACAAAGCGGTAAGACAACAAACCAGACAAAATGCTATCATGATTCCTAACTTTGAGCCTTTTATAGTCTAACGGCGCAGGCAAGCAAAACAACCTCTATTGGGTGGGTGGGCGGGCTCTTTGTGCCGGAGGTCACATTCCCGGACATTCTCTTTTCGTGCTCACGCCCATCATGGATTTGGTGCGGCGTGGCCGCCCAGCCGGGTGCTGGGATACCCTTCGGGGGTAAGTAGGAGGCATCAATAATACCACTCCCATTTACTAACCATGAATTATATTTCACGCTACTCGAATGAATTTTGCGTCCACTGGAGGATTAAGTTCATGTAAGTAAAATGTACTGCCTGCATAAATCATTCACTAATGACACATATTGTCTTATTTTTTAGCACAACCTTGGTTCTTTCATCGACGCAAAATTTGTTTCAAAGTACCGCAAAATATAATTCAATAAACAGTAGTAACTGTGAAAGATAACAACGGCACTAAAAATAAACAATACTGCGAAATCCCAACCGTAGTCGCATTAAGCCAATCCACCCCGTGCATGCGTACAATCAAAGGATCGGACAAGCATATGTCAACAAAAAGAACAAACGTTGTTTATATTCGTCTGGTAAGTGCTAGCTGTAAAGGAATGAAAATGGAATATCGTTCAATAAGGCATAAAGGATCGATTTGGAGACAGCGCATATCCATCTAAGGGCCGGCATCCCTTTTGCATAGGTCCTAACACTTAAACATAAGTGGAATGTAACGGCGAAACAGAAATATATTTCGAAACATAACACCACGGCAAGAGTCATCCAGCATTGAGCCGAATGACTCTACGAGACAGTGAGATAACAGGGTGCAGGACTTAAACAGTAGGAAGACATCATATTAGAGCAACAGAACGTGTTCACGATTTCGGTAACGATAACCCAGGTAAATCCACGCGGAAGATAGCACATGTTAGGCCGAAAAAAAAGAGTAGCAAATCAATTGCCTCACGTACTAAGGTGTTTAAGATGATTATGCAAATCCACATTCTAATTCTGGCATCGCACAACGTCACCTTGTAGACAACAACGAGCAAGATGAATTCTGTCCCGTCGATTGCTTTATACCACTATCAAGTAAATCTACCGGAATAGGTTGCGAAGATACAGTATGCATCCATTGTGTCGCCCTGGGATAACCGATACCCTTAATTTATTTACAACTGCACAATTATGCTATACTTAAATATTGCATCTGTTAACTTATTCGGCGCTTCTCAATAGATAGAGCATGGCATAGAAAAAATTTTAACTTCTGAACTCCCAGAATTCACAAGGCTCGCCGCGCACTTCGTATACGCGCCGTTGGATGTGTGGATGATTGACCACTGCTTCTGAAATCTTCCCCCATTCATCTAATGTGCGCGGGCTGTTAACGTCCATTACTGTGGCACGGAGTTGCGATACAGGACATCCTGGATCAGGAAACCCTGCAGGATCTTGTAAATGCTTTTCGCTCTAAACAACAAACCTAAATTATCCACATATGCGCTACTTGTTATCTTACCTTCTCACGGAGAATTTCTAGTAAGCTGGAGATCTGCATTTCCATTTTCCTCTGAGATTGCCTGTACCAACGGTATGAATATGTTGCAAAAATCAGAACAGGCAAGGAACATAAAAGAACTATGTAGCAACGTTAGTCAAGAAAATTCAGCTTCATAACAGTAACAACCTAGTAGTGTTTGCTGCAGCTTCGCTAAAAGTATCTGAAGCTGGCACCATAACGAAATGGTCACAGTTTCTGACCCAAAGTAGTCCTCTTCCTTTCTGTAATACACATACAAGTCAGTGCCTTGTTTGCATACCGTTATTATGCACTTGCATTTGATAGTGGTAAACCGTTGGATCAGAAGTTACAGATGAAACAGCGATTGCCATTACTTCTTCGAACTTGTTCTCCGGCAGTTTCAACTAGAAATTGATATGAGCAATGGTTCCAAATCATTTCAACTAGAACCAAACCTTTTTGTCGTCCCTTAAAATGCGAATAACATCGGTTATTTTCGTCTTTGCTATTGGGGCGTCTTCCGTTCTGCCATGATTTCTAAGCGCATGTTTATACACTGTATCACCTTGGATTTGAGCCAGAACTTGCTTGATGCGTTTTTCAGCACGCATAACGTATCTTCCTAACTTGGAATCATGCACGCAGTCATCCGCGATGGGCAGTAGCCCTCGAAAGTTATAGAGTCGTCGTCGTCTGGTGAACAAAACTTGACACTGTAATTCACCATCATAACAGTTACCGTGCGTAGGGCATGGGATACAAAGCGACGGCAGATAACTACTTATATGGGTCTCTAAACCGAAAATTGAGTATGTTACTCTTATGTAGCTTTGCTTAACAGATAACTAACCATGCGGAACATCACTCCCTGAGTTACAATATCCATTGCGATGGCGAGCAATAGCCAATAGCAAAGCACTAGATAGAGCACAAAAAGCAAGAGCAGCGAAAACGATGCGGACGTGTCGTTTCGCGCTACGCAAGAAAACTATTGTCCTTGGAAGCAGAGTTTCCGTTGAGGGTTTTTCGTAGCGTGCTGCTGCAGTGGATCTCTCATAATCCATTTGATCTTTAAATCTATATTAGTATAGAAATAAATATATGAGAATTATACGTGCCTTTCAATAGCATCGTAACCTCCTCGGCGTTCAAGTCGTCATCATACAGCTCCTCATCGGTATCTTCGAAGTCACTGCTATCAGCAGAATAGTCATAGTCATCTTCATCACTATCATGATAATCGGCATCATTGGCTTCTTTAATATGTTCTCCGTTTTGTTTATGGTCTTCCGTATCTTCCGTAGGTGTCTTGTGAGATTTTGGCATAATAAGGGGAGATCTAGGTCTATGTTTCGTAAATGCTTCAGGCGTTGGTTGTCTATCGGTAAAGTGAGATTTCGTTAATGACTGCTGGTCTTCATCCGATGACACAATTGAGTCCCCTATTGCAGGGTTTGTGAAATTGATCTCATCCGTGGACTCTGGTTTGGTTAATTCCTGAAGCCCAATGTAAAGGGTTAAACACGCGCTTATAAATCGTCTATCAATTACCTTCATCTGTGTTGCTTGCTGTGTCATAGGTGGAGAAAACGTGTTGAATTGACCTCTTTTCTGGATATCGGAAATAAAGATGTTAAGATATTAGGCGTCTGGGTTGTATCGCAAAATACCTTCTTTGACTCTTGAATATTGGCTTTTTTCCGCAAATTGCTGAAGGAATCAGAATCAAGTTCAGTCTTAATCTCATTATCTTCAAATCTTTTGGATCGTTGACGCATACGTTGGCCACGTCCTAGAGATGGTACTGACTCCAGTCTTTGTTTTTCCTCCATTTGCTGCTGATATGCAAATAGGATGGCTTCTCTATTAGCTGCTACGTGTCTGTTAAACAGATCTATCAAATCCGTTTTCGTGCAAGACGATGAAGTGTTGACATTGTATGACGCTAGGATCGTTTGCAGGTGGTATCGTCGTAGCCTTTGCGGGGAAAACCCCTCCTCTTAACTGCTGTATAAGAAAAGCATGTTAAAAACCAATTGACTGTTTCTGTTTTACCCAAATAATAGAGTTCGTCTGGCACATCATCGACAGGTGATTTCATTATTATTGTAGTATATGCACAGGCAAGAAGCTCACTGCAAACTTTAACCATTAGATCTCTCTCGTTGTAGCAGTCACAAGCAAGTTTTAGCTGACAATGGCCACCCAGTGAACGAGCGCATTGGTGTTTCCCTTCCACAGAAATTGGCAATGTTATTTTGTCCCCACTGTTCCAACCTTCTTCTCGTGGAGAATGAAGCGGGACAAATGTTCTTTTGCCAGACTTGTCCCTATCAATATGCGATTCAAAGCCGAGTATGTCATCCTTGACCGCGGGACTGGATCAAAAATAGGCTGTTAACCGATCTGCTAGCACACAACTCGCAAACTGCTAAAGCGAAAAGAAGTCGATGACGTACTTGGAGGTGCGAAAGCGTGGGAAAACGTGGATACCACTGAAGGTTCGTTAATGAACATTAAGCCTTTGCGTATAATGTAACCCATACGTACATTAGCTACTTGTCCAAAATGTGAACATGAAAAGGCATACTTCATGCAGATCCAAATCCGATCTGCTGATGAACCTTCTTCTATTTTCTATAAATGTTGCAACGAAGCCTGCCAGCACCAATGGCGTGAAGGATAATTTACCTGTATATTTGTCTTCATTTCCCCTTACTGCATTCTCTCTTATACATCTTTTTACGCACGCACAAAATAAACCAAGCCTTAGAGTCAGCACCCACTCTTCAGCTATTTTCCTAGAGAAGCTGTATCACGAAAATCTACCTCAAAGGTCCATGGTTTTAATCCTCATATTTTCCTTTTATTTTTCGCAAAGTTATGAACTACAAATAGAGGGGAACGTACTGTATGATACAATAATGGTCATCTGCTGCTTTATACATGATGCTTTCTAATCTTTAAATGCAGAAAGGAACTATTGGCGACGCTCAGGGTCGGCAAGACGATGGATGGTCACGAGAGGGCCAGGTTGCATATTGCTAGCCTCTGTTTAATGAAATCAGAATAGTGATTTTCATGAGCTCACGAACATAACAGAAATAGCTGGATGATGTACATACCTTGTGGAGTTATAAGAATGTACTGCGAGCTATTCTCTGAGGCAGAGTCGAGCTACACAAAAAGTTTAGCTTAAAACATGGAAGCAACCGTCATACCATCATCTTCATGCTCTGCTTTCTATTGACAGCATCCATATAAACGTCAAATTCATCCAAGCTATGAAACACGGATCAGTATCACTTATAGCATTGTTCAAACAATTACCATAAGATGGGTGAAGCAATACCATGCCACAAGGAAAGAAGTAGACTAATTTGGGAAAACGATTTCTCACCTCCGGAAAGTGATTTGGAATCTTTCTTGCGTGAACCACCTTTACGGAACTGATCACCAGTAGCAACCTACGGTAGACCACATTAATCTGCATGTCCTATAAGTATCTTCATACTCCTACCCTAATCTCAAGGCGCTCCTTTTCGTGATAAAATCTAAGTTGCCCGCTATCGCCACGCTTATGCATGTAATACGTAAAATGGCCCATAGCACTCAATGACATATACATGCGGAAATTATCCCAGCGAACCATACGTTCATCTAACATCTTCTTCAAGTTCTACATGCCGTATGTCTTAATATGTGGCAATATGTTACCCGTTTCTTACGTGAAGGAGTACTTCCATGCTCGAAAGAGTACTTTTTGCTTCACTCCACGCCATAAGTGCGTCCTTTGCCTCTTTCTCCACCTCTTCCAAGGAGCCGCCAACTCTGTTATAGAAAACAACCAGTTTAAATAACATACCATAAGAAAGAAAATCGCTTACGCTTTCTCCTTTTCTTCTCGCAAAACTTCCAAATGCTCGATCTTACGCTGCAGTTCTTGAGGAGTAAGCTTTGTTTCTACACGTTCAGGATATTCATCCTGCGCTTGACGTTTCCATTCCTTACAAGTGTATATTAGCTACGACGTTACTTAACCGTTGATAACATACCTCGCATGTTTTTTCTAACTGCAGAACAACGTTTCTGAAACTTTCAAGCCTTGTAATACGTTGATCCAGCCTCTCTTGCAGCGCGTTTTTATTTTGCATCTCCTTAAGTTTCATTTCTTCGATCTTCTGAATCTCCTCCTAAACATTAAGTTGGTTCAATAATCGTAGGCTTCCCTTCTTTTTTCTTTACAACGTCCACTGACCTGGAATGACCGCAGCTTTTCCCTTTGCTGATTTTCATCTCCATTGAGCTCACCAAGTCTCTGGTTGATTCTGTCTAAAGCATCTTGCACCGCCTGTAGATCGCTCTTCACTTCGGTAAATTGTTTAACGTACACTTTTCTTTCTCTCTCCAGTTCCTAGTATCATTCACTCAATGCTTAGAACTTCTTGTATCGCAAGATTACCTCCTTCTCCTGTTCGAAGGCAGCGATATTGATCGGTTCATCTTCTTTTATGCTGTCTTTTAAGCGCTGGATTTCGTTATTTACTTGACGCACTTCGTTATCAGTTTGATAAATAGCATTCTGACAGAGAAGTCTTATTAACAGATACAGGATAATGATGGAAGTACTTACTCTGCATGCGTTCACTTTCCCTCTTAATATTCGTTCTGCATCATCGTGCTTTTGATATTCTTCTTTCAGACGACGCCCAGTTTCACATATTTCCCTGAACTGGGTCTCTGCCTTCCTAAATGCATTAACCTAGGCGTTAGTTTTTTGGGATACAATTGCTTTCTCATCTCGTACCTGATCTCTGGTTCAACATCTGTTTTGAACCGTGACGGACCTCCCATCTTTGGTAAAGCATCCGTTCGCATGCCCTGCTTTGCACCAACACTATGACCTTTGCTAGTATAACACTTCTTGATATTCCGCGGCCTGTTGTACATCACTTTATCTGCCTCTGCACGATCAGACATGAGAAGTGTTTGTTCGATATTGCTGGAGATGATCAGTTGGCGTTTCACCCATTCATCCTTGAACTAAAGAAAAGAAAGCCGATTAATATAATAACCAACTAAAAGTATTCCTACAGTTAATGCTCGTAAAATGGTTAGATATTTCTCATCTGGTTCGCCTTCCGAGTAATCGAACAGATCGCGTTTTGCAATAACAATAGGCGTTTGATCCCTTTACGAAACCATATCCATGAGAAAACTATTAGTCAGGTTTTCTTTCCACTCACATGTGTTGCCGCAGGAGAATCCGGGATAGCAATGCTTTGTCTTCAAAGCATTGCACAGCAAATGAAATCATTTGTTTGTTTAACACAAGCTCCAGAACGTCAGCGTATTCAGGATAATTCAGTGTTATGTAAGCACCAAAAGGGCCAACGGGCTTTCCCATCTTCCATCGAGTCTCGGCTTCAATATCTTTCAACACCTCCGGCATTTTATGACCATAAGCTCTCATTTTATCTTCCTTCTGAGCTCTCAAATTTATGATTCTCTTCTTTAGTTCGTCACGTTGATGACTCGCAGCGCTCAACTTCTGTTCCACTTCGTTCTTCTGCTCCTGCGCGTCCTGCTGCCTTCGTTCCAATTCATTAATTTCGGACTGAAGTGCTTCCTTTTTCTTCAGTTTTGTATGTTTGGATTCATCCAGTTCTTTGATCTTTTCGGTTATGGCATCGCGTTTCGACTGATTATTTGATTCTAATTTGGCCATCTCCGCAGCCAGATTCTGCTCGCAGCGTTTAAGACGATTCTTGGATTGTTTGAAATATTCGTTGATTTCACGAATATCAGCCTATGCAGTTCCAATTAGCGTTAATTTTCAGAATGTGCGTTATATCCCTACACACCTGGAGCTCGTGCAATCGTGTTTCCTGAGATATCTTTTCTGCAGCAAGTTTACGCTTCTCCTCCAAATTCGGTTTGTTGTTATTTCTGAAATTGTCGATTTGCACTTGCACCTCTTGGATCTCTTCAATGAAACGTCCAATTTTGTTCTATGGCAATAACAATGATTAATGTTTGCGGAATTCCAATCAATCTCCCTACATTGGACACAGCGATCTTCTCTTTTGTTGCGTCGATTTGCTTCTGAGCTAAAGTGACGTCTTTTCGAGCATTTTCTACTTCTTTTTCCTTGTTAATGATTTGTGCCCACACCAATTCATTATTCAGATCATCAATCTTGGATTCAATTTCACGTGTTTCAAGAATTTCTTTGTATCGACGTTCAGTTTCCTTGGCTTTCTTGTAAAGATCTGGTAAATATTGCTTTTTTCTTTCAATGGTGGCTTTAGCTGTGTCCATGCTTTCGCGCACAACGTTGTAATCTTCAAAGAGCTGAGCCAACTGAGTACCCCTCATGAACAACTAAATGCGAAGCATGACTAGTTTATACATTGATAAGTCATTCTTGAATAGCGTTACCTTGTATTTATCTTGCGGCGAACTGGAGTTTAAAAACTGGCGCGCATTGTCCTGACTTAATACTATCAAGGGATTGTCCACTTGAATAGACATATGATCACAGATGGCTGTCAACTCGTCCCTTTTGGTCGAAATAGTTTTTCCTGAAGCATTCTTAATCTTGTAGCCTCCAATCCCGTCCTTCATAATCTTTCTCTCAACCTGGATAAAATCACCATATATTTCGTGTCGAAACGCGTCCGGACCTTTGTTGGTAATACGGACCGTCACTTCAGCAGCACTAGTTCATGTCAGTTCAAGTTTAAGATTTCTTATGAAACCAAACAATAAAACGATTATCACTTACTTTGCCCCTTCCCGGATCAACGAGCTTAAGTTTTTACCACGATTCGTTGAGTTTGCTTTTGCACCCAGCGCAATAGTGATTGCTGTCAAGATGGCACTTTTGCCACCTGTAATCCATTGTTAGTTTCAAAACGATATTTAACAGATATAATACGTACTGCCATTGTGACCAATAACAAAGTTCATTTTTGGACCAAAGTCAACTTTTAGGTATTTATGGCACATGAAATTAACCACTTCCACACGCGCAATGGTACCAGAATCATGTAAATCCTGTGCGATCTCGTTAGTTACTCTGCAGAAAATCCAATCGCCATACCATGGGTTTCTGTGTCTGTCTTCTCCCTGTTACTTCCACTTCAGGTTCATCTTTCAGTTCTAAATCATCAGAATCCGATGCTTCTTCCTCTGAAGAGTGCGATACAAGTCTCGTCTTCTTACGGGATCCATTAGCCTGTCATAAAATTGTAAGTCTTGTAAGCATATTTATATTATTTATATCTCAAACGTACGATCGGTCCTTGCAATGCTGTAGACGAGCTTCCAT
Source organism: Apophysomyces variabilis (assembly GCA_002749535.1). Classification (NCBI taxonomy): domain Eukaryota; kingdom Fungi; phylum Mucoromycota; class Mucoromycetes; order Mucorales; family Mucoraceae; genus Apophysomyces; species Apophysomyces variabilis. Next base: position 159,027 of record MZZL01000380.1, read on the forward strand.
ATTGCTCCTCCTCTATTGACGAGGCACGACGCTTTACGGACGGAGGCATGTAATACCCTGAGTTTGGAAAGGACAATGATCAGTCCCTTTCAATTGAATCACCCCTTTTTATACTCCGCTCATAACTGTGCTCGTTGCTTAATCCAAAACGTCCTTTGCAATATATTAAATTTTTAAGTAGATCAAAGTAACGTCTGATTTTTCTTATACATAATGGACTACGCATGCTTAGGGGCTGGAAATATTCAGCCCAGCTAAAACGGACCGATACCCTTCACACAGGTACACATCCTAAACGCAATGCAACATATGGTGTGAAAGATTGTAGCAGTTTTATTCTTTATTATAGGCTTTGTGATAGTAGTCTTGCAAGATATATTTTCCCAACATTAACATCTCCTGCTGCTGTGCAGTAGTTGAATTTTTACGAATTAAAAAACAGTAGAAAAAGTAAGTAGCGATATTTAGACTATCTGTGTCGCAACCAGGACCATTGCACCGGCCAATACTAAGGAGCCTGTCATTGATCGTGATGACGCAGATGACGTATGCGTAGAAGGAGACGTTTGGTTTGTTTGGGAACCGCTAGAGGACGAAGAGGATAAACCGCCAGAAGTGCCGTCAGACCCTGTAGAAGTTCCTGAAGAGGAACCTCCATTGCTATTTGTCGGTGGATTACCGGATGAGCCACCCGATGGCAAGTTTCCACCAACACCGCCCTCGATGGTGAACGGGCCAGCAAAGGCCAGTTTAGGTGACGTTCCCAGTTTAAAGGCATCTAACGATCAATCATAGGTTGGTATATACCACTACAATAGTGAAGATAAAAGAAAGACACCTACACTTGTCCCCGTTTTTAATGTCACATGGGATCTTCCAAGTATAGTGACCATCGCTAGCAGCTACATTCTGAGCTATAGTCATTACAGGTTGTAGAGCTTCTGCGGGACCATAAGCAAGAACAATTTCAGAAATAGTACGTTCTTGAGGATTTATCCATGAGAGAATGGCGTCGGAGCACGCTTTATACTTTGTATTAGCCAACGGGGAGGTCATAGAGACAATGGGTTTTTGAGCGGAAACCACAGACAGAAGGACAGATGAAAGGATTGCAGTACCGGTAAGCTTCATACTAATATGGTAACACTTTAAAAACAGTAATTGACGATGATAGAATGTGGAGGTATTTATAGTCAACTTCTTGTAAGGAGCAAGGTTAAAAACGGAGGTCAGCTCCTACTGGTTGGCACAGCCTCCCTAAGAATCTAGAGTTAATAGAGAACCTGAAATGGCTGGTTCCCGCGCTCCCCTAATGCGGTCTTTCTTCATCCAAAGCTAACCAATTCAATAAGCCGTTCCTTATGACATATATCTGAGTCTACATTACAAACATACAGTTCCCACAGTCAAATTTTATCAATGTGATAATGTTCGTAACCAGACTTTCTTTTCTGCCATATAGCTTGCTGATCTAGCATGAGCGAGCGCAAATACGGCCGTGTTAGCATAAGATTCAGGAGTTTATTTTTTTTGTTAGAATGACCCCTTGCAATCCAATGCATCTCTCAAGCATGGTACATTGAGGAGAACAGTAAGAACTATTCATTTCAAGTATGGCAGAAATGGCTGCATTTATCATCATTTTTTGTTTCTGCCACCTAAATTTTAACGCGGCCGCTCCCTTCTGATCTCAATTCCCCCTTACTTATTTCGTCACTCGCAGTAGTACTGATAAATAATGGAATGTTTGTGACAAAATAAAGACATTTTATAGAATATTGACTGGACAATCAGTAAAACCTGTGTAAACTGCCATGTTATACGCAAAGACATCAGTACAAGATTATGATTATCCAGAACACATTGTTACTAACGGAGCTTATTGAAAAGTTGGTGTTAACCTTGCTTGTCCTAATTACATGGCAAATGCATAACTTCTCTGATGCCAGAATATGAAGAGTCGTCTATATAACATCGACAGCGAATATTTCAGGAGCACGGACATAGCAATATCAATTTAGACCGAAGCTAAAAATGTAATAGAAATATCATATTCAACAAAACTTTTTGCACTGTCTTGTAATGCTAAAGTAAAGTTCACTGATTCTAGTGAATCCGACAATGCAATCTGCCGCCAATCCTTGTGAAATGGCAGAACTGGCAGTCACTATTTGATCACTTCAAGAAAAGTAATTCTTTTTCTTTTGTAATTTAATTGTTATGGCATCCCCATCGAGGCAAGCAGCAATAGCTGCCTACCGTAATCTACTAAAGACACAGAAGGAAGTTTTTGGACGTGAGTATACCATTTTTTACAAGAGAAATCGTAACTAATGGTCAGGTACCTAGAGGACATTCGAGCGATAGAAGGTAATGTTAGAGATTCTGTTCAGGGAAGCTGAGAGCGAAACGCTTTGAAACGAACAGCTGCAAAAAGGGAAACATATGCACGTTTCATGCAGTTCAAGGATGAAACCAACACTGACGTCTTGGAAGAGGTTAGTACATCAATGATAAAGTTCGATACTAAAGCAGGCGTTAGAAATTGGCACTGGCAAATCAGGTCGCCACTTTACTTCGAAGGAACGTGGTCCAAGGTGTGCCTGTGAGCGATGATACATATAGTAAGTTGTAATGGACTGCGTAATTAGCTGATCTTAATTGAATCCTGGCTAGAGCTACGCATTACGGAAGAGACAGAGTTGGGAGACAACGATAGTATCAAAAAGGCTAAAGGAAGTCACCGTAAGAAGAGAAAGGCTGCAGCAACCGCAGGGGCCTGTTGCGGGGGTCACTGAGCGAGTACCATGACCCCAATTCCTTTCTCTTTTCTTTTTTATCACATTGCATGCATGTCATGTGTAATAATAGCTTACTTATTTGCTGCCTCGATTCTTCCGTTCTATATGTGCTCAATAACGGGTTCCCGGTTAAGACGATGATTGATTAAAGCAGGTGTACAGTTACGTAGTGCAAATACGGCATTCATCTACACAAGATATGCCGGAAATGTAGCTGAATAATCTAATAGACGAAAACCGAAGCTTAGGTAGATGTTTTGGCTCGCCATCGAATTAGTGCCGTTTTCTTTCGAGCCAACTGCTTTGACAACATGGGTTACACAGCAGTAATCGCAATAATATTGACATCAGTTAAAAACCGGATCACACGGCGGGTATCACATATCTTCCTATGAACCGCTTTTCAGTTCCTGTGGCATCAATTTCTACTTAACCTCTCTCTTTTTCCGGTCTTTCATTGTTCCTCAGTTTGACTCTCAACTCCCCTCATAATCAAGGATATATCTTTTAGTCATTGTTTGCACTGATTGGTTCGTCTGATACCGGAATGCCTTACAATACATCTCTGTTAATCGTCCTTAATTCCAGAAGATGATCCGTACATAAGTGTTATACGGTAAACGTAGTAACTGTGCTGCCGTAGACAAGAGTCATATCTTGAAAAACTCGAGAATGTTATGTCAGACAATCTACTTCGTACACTCTAACCTGAATTTGTCTTTGTTCGCTGTCAGGGTGCAAGTACCTTGCTGTGTCAATCAAATGTAGATGGTTAGATGACTGACTGGCTAGCTGGCTACACTATTACTTCAAAATTATCAGTTTTGGTAGTAAATGTCATTGGCATATTTGTTGCTTTCAAGCATAAAATACCCAGCTTCGCTAGGCAACATCTGGTTCGAGTCAAAATGAAGCACGCTTGGTAACTTCTAAATCTTAGTATTATCGTCTCATTGTAACCTATCTCCTATGTTCTTTGTGATCCTCTGTCGGTGACATCTCCCTTCTCGGCAAACGCTCCGTTATGGTTGTCCGCTTGTTCCGTGCCAAAGAAGGAAAATGCAAAACATTGGAGCACTCATTCTCCATCGCCCGGATCTTCTTTAACCTTTTCTTTGACAAACAGCACCCCTGTGTATAATACACGATGGATCAGACAGTCGAAAATACATCTGTAGACAATGTTGGCCAACGTAAGGCCAAGCCGACCGAGGCCCAGCAAAGTCCAAAAGCAACCTCATCGAAATCAACTTCTCATGGAGATAGTTCGTCAAGGTCCACTTTATGGGAGAGTGTATCTAACTCGCTTATTCTCCAGAAGTCTAACCCCAAGAAGTGTAAAGCAACAGACGAGGAAAGCGCAGTTAAGGATCCATGGTGGTTGGCACGGTACGATGACGACGGCTTCTATTCCGTTGGTGCCCTTTTGTTTGTCTTTGGCTTTATCTGTCCACCACTGTGGTGGTTAGGAGCTTTCTGGCCTCGATATGTCCATGAACATGGTGGTAAAATGGCGGAACGGTGGCAGCGTCTAAATCGCATAGCATCAATCGGGTTTAGCATCCTACTTGTGTTGGCCATTATCATTGCAGCTTCGCTGTATGCCAGACATACTTGAATCTCAGCACAATTTCTCCCGAGGATTCCGAAATTGGGCCTAAAACAGGGCACAGCTTTCTGTACTTTTTTCTTTGTAACAAAAGAAAGGCAGTCTCCCCACAGTGTTGCATATGTGTAACTATGTTTCAGCGACTTGTTAACGGTGATTATCAAATTTAGGTTGATCTAGTGAATAAACCTACTTCTACCTCATTCTGCATGATTGCACCGAAAAGCAAAGTTACGATTATCCAGTTTTTTGCGACACGGGAGAACACACTATAGCTGGCATCTGCTCACTTTTGTCCCTCAACTTAGTGGAAGTCTCTATAAGTGTGGCTGCATTAAGAACATCTAGAATTAGAAAAAGATAAAAGAAACTGCAGGGAATTGAACTGTTTGCCAAACAGGACTTTGGGCAAATAGAACGAAGATACTGCTTTCCACTAATTGTCCTATATTTACTAATCCTACTTTCACTCTTTGGTATATACAGGGTAAAATAAGATTTCTTTTGCTGCGAACACCCGACAACCTCAAAATCAGTTGCTCATTGGCGATACCGAAATTGGAAAGTTATTTCAGACTCAACATCCAGAAATACAACTATGTTTCTGCTTTCAACTTTATCATTCTCTAACAGATCCTACTGAAGCATCTTATTCTTTTTCACATTCATAGTAAATTAGACTGCCAAATAGGACCTCTTACTTGTAACAATTCTTCACAAGTTGAACAAAGGCTGTTGAAGTACAAAGGCAAGTATGGGTTCCGTAAATCCATGGCAGTGATGTGGGTTAAGAAATAAAACGATAATACTTGCTGTAGTTACTATTACTGTTCTCGCATCCATATCGGTTTGCATCTACATGGTTGGTCGTTGCTTTCTTGTTTGCCTCATGGACAATGGAACGGCTATTGAAAAAAAAGAGTCTTCCATATATAAGCAGCGTGAAAACTTTTTCTTTATGGTGCATTCTGTTTTAAACCGTTAAAATTTTCAAACACCGCATCAAAAAATACAAAATCTATCAACAGGTTGGAAATTACGAATTTTTCCGTTCTTTCAGGATAGATCTATTCTAAAGCTAATAAACCACAGTTCTATCCTGGAACATCGTAAAAAAAAGCATTTATTGAGGAGTTGATACGGTTTGAAATTTCGTCGGAATATGAAAATTTGGCTGGAGGGGTCAAAATTTCGACAAGGTCTTCTGTGTATTTCACCATTAAAAGAAGTGTCGTGTAACATTGAATAGTGAAGTTACACTTGTGCAACATAGCCCATATAATTCATAGCTGCTGCAGCTTCTGTTGCTTCTCTCTTAAACTCATTTATCCTATATGCCTCCTCTCACTAAAAGACAGAAAGTTGCTAGACAGCAAAAGCGTGACACCTTGGGACAAAAATTTATTCCAAAAATAACTGAAGCAACAGCTCAACAAGAACTAGGAGATTATCAAGAAGGAAACGATTTTGAGGTTTTGGCAGCTTTCGAACCAGACAGCGCCAAGGAAGCTAATTTGGAGGGTGAAGCAGATCGCCCACCATTTCCATATGAGTTAAAGGATAGTGGATCGTCATCCCGTGGCCCGTACTGGGGAGTTGGTAGAACTACCAAAATCTACCAAAAGAGACGAGCAGAGGAGAAAGCAAGAGGTAGTAAGAGGATTACCGATTTCTTCGCCTCTCAGACAGGTGGTGTGGAAGGAGACTCAGGGAACGAGTCTAGTGTTGAAGAAATAGCTATTCCCTTTATCCACGATGACGAGCCCTTAATGACGATCCAAGCAGCATTTGAAAAGCTCACCTTGTTTATCGCTCCTCAAATGAACGCCGTAAAAGCAGCAGCAAATGGCCTTTCTGATTACGAAATGGCGAAGTACCGTGGCGTTCATGCCTATTTTCGTGAACTTCTTTCAGGGAAGAAAAAAATGGAAGCATCCAAATTGGCAGCCCAGATCGCTTGGGCAGCCCCATCGCAGTATTATAGAGCAGCAGCAATCAGGTTTTACGCCAAAGAATATCTTAGGACTGGTAGTGTTTCTCTGCATCAACAGGGAAAGCATGCAAAACGCCAGTCTCTATTGAGTGATGAAGATGTGAAGGCAGCTACCATACGCTGCCTTATGGCAACCAAACCTGAAAAACGAACACTGCCAGACCTGACAAAGCATGTAAACGAGGTCATTATCCCTGAGATTTTGGGAATGCCAGGTCATATATCTGCATCGGTGCTTGCAAATTATCTTTACGAGTGGGGTTATTCATACCGTCGTCACAAAAAGGACATATATTATGATGGACATGAACGTGAGGACGTCGTGAAGTATAGGCAAGAATGGGCTCGCAATATGATGGAGCTCAAACCATTCATGGAAGATTACGATTCTGATGATGAAGCCACAGTAAAGGAGCCTCAATTGCCAGAAGGAAAGAAGAAAATCGTGATGGTAACCCACGATGAATCAACTTTTTACTCGAACGATAGTAAACAAGATCTCTGGCTTGCAGACGGTGAAAATCCAATCAGAAAGAAGTCTCCTGGAGGATCTATAATGGTCAGTGAGTTCCAATGTCCCTGCCATGGAACTATGCGTTTGGGGGATTGGAAATCCCGTAAGCTTTTCTTTGCTGGCAGCAACCGTGACGGATACTGGACTTCAAAGGATATGGTCCAGCAGCTAAAGGAAGACGCGATCAAGCTGTTCGAAATTCTTCATCCGGACTGCCAGGCACTCTTCCTCTTTGACCAGTCTAGCAATCATAACGCGTACCCACGCAACGCCAAGGTTGCTACACGGTTTAACTTGAACGACAGGGTCCTGAAAGATGGAGAGGAACGAACCATTACTCCGGGCTATTTTATTCGTGATGGAGTGAGAGTTCCGCATCACTTTTACGATAGGAAATCTGAGATGGTGAGAAAAAAGAACGGTGAAAGAAAGGAAGTGGTCACTTGGATTGAAAAGGGAGTTCGCAGGATACTAGAGGAACGTGGTCTCGGTCGCTGGGAGGAGTTTAAAGCAAAAAAAGAGCATTGGAAAGCTAAGTGCGGTGGTGAACCAGTAGAGGATAATTCCTGCTGTCCTTACCATATGCTTGCCGCTCAGCCTGACTTTGTTAACCAGAAGACAGCCCTACATGAGGCTGTCGTTAAAGCCGGCCATCTGTTTGCACTCTATCCTAAGTATCATTGTGAGACGAATTGGATCGAGAGATACTGGTCAGCTGCAAAGAAAATAGCACGAAAAGAGTGCAATTATTCGTATGCAGCTCTCCGTGATAACCTCGATCAGTTTCTGGATAGCGTTTCTCCTCCTGACTCTGCTCCCATCCAAATTCGTCGATATTATAAGCGATGCTGGAGATATATTGACGCGTATAATAACATGCATAACGGAAGCGAGGCATGTAAAATAGTTGAAAAGTTTACATCGCATAGATATCGCTCTCATCGCAAGATTGGAGTATCTGATTGAACACCCTCACTTGTAAATAAATAGAAGACTAATATTTACCCGGTCGGGAAATGAAATTTTCAAGGATTTCGACAAAATAAAGTTTTGATGGTTTAAAACAGTATGCACCATACCCAATTACACATCTTCTTCTCCTGAGGCTAGCTAACCCAATCTAGTATTGAATATTCAGTTACTTGCGTAGTGTACACGATATCAATTGCACAAGGTTGTAATCATTGCATCCACTCTTTCCTACTGCAATGGATAGTTGTAAACGAGAATTATCAGAATTATCTCAATGTATTTCTTATTAAACTGTATCAGGTCTTAAGTAAGCCATCATTATCTCCCTATTGGCAACCAGCAATATATTGGGCGGCTTTATAATGGCAATAAGCGAACCAATGTTGTATAGCTGGAGCAGGCAGTTCATTGACTGGGACTTTATTTTCGGCCGGCACTCACTTAAAAATTCGCTGGCATTGCCGCTCATTTGGTCTATATAGCCCCGTGCTGCCCCTGATAGGACATGCGCTGGAATTGCAAGTTCACTTGTAATCCAGAAACATATCAACATGAAAGAATGGCGTGTTGCGAAGAACCTAAACGCCGACTGTGTGTCTGTCGGGATATCTTGTTCTCATTGGTTCTTCGCTAGCAACCAACGCGTGGTCATGACGAAGCTACAGTCACATTCAATTTTCCGTCTCCTCGGAGAAATGCATAAAGGTTGCCCGTGCCCTTCGACAAAATGACATGTAACCATGTATACTGCCAGCTTACTCCTCAAGTCATGCCAACAAGTTTTTTCTCTAGTAACAAAACGTTGTATTACAACTCAGAGCTTAAGGTCTATGCAAAATGCTGCAAGCCTTCCTACCATTGTGGATGTCCGCAACCGAGAAGAGGTAGAGGCTGAAGGAAGAATTGAGGGTGCGGTCAACTACCCTTGGTCTGTTGTCGAGAAACAACCCGAACTTTTTTCTGCTATTTTGTCTGACTTGCCTCCAGGAACGGTAGGAATTAAAATGCTTCAGTTATAAATTATAACGGATACTATGAAATAGGTCGTTTTTCATTGTAAATCTGGTCGCCGAAGCAAAAAAGCGCAGGAACTAGCGGAAAAACTTGGCTGTCACATTCGGCATACATTGTTGGATCTGGAAGGTGGATTCCAACAGTGGAAAGAGGACGGGTTCCCTGTGAATCCTTTCAACAACAATCATTCGCCTTGGGTACATACAATATTTGATAAGGATACGGAAACAGCACAGTACGTTGTGACAGATATAGGTACATCTATATCTCTACTTTGAATTATCGCCTTTTTTTAACTATACAGTTGGTACAGAAACAAAAGAAGCCTATATTATTGACCCTGTCCTGGACTACGATCCTTTCTCCGCTACTGTTCGTCCGAAAACGGCGAACCATATTCTCGATTTCGTAAAACAACATGGTTTGAATGTTACTAAAATCATTGACACCCACGTTCACGCCGTACGTACACATCTTGAACGAATTGAAACGCATATTGAAAAGTCGGTTAGGATCACTTGACTGCTGCACTCTATTTAAAACGACATTTGGACACCAAAGTAAGAAGCCAAAAAATTAACCTTCAATGACTTATCGATCGCTTCCGTATATAGCCTGAATTTTGCATTGGGACGGATGTAACCAAGGTGCAAGCGGTTTTTGGAAAAATGTATAATATTGCTGACGATAACCTGCAACCGACTGGTGAGCAATTTGATCGATTGGTCAAGGATGGCGATCAGTGGAAACTAGGTCAAAACATTATGTGTAACGTAATTAGCACCCCTGGCCATACACCAGCTTGCCTTTCGTATCGCATTGGCGATTCTGCGTTCGTAGGTGATACGCTGTTTATGGTAAGTTGGTAAGCTGACTATCTCTGGGATGCCAAACTCATTTACATTTAGCCTGACATCGGGACAGCTCGCTGTGATTTTCCTGGCGGAAGTGCAGAGCTAATGTACGAAAGTGTTCATAAGATGTATCGATTATGGCCTGATGATACCCGAATTTTTGTGGGTCATGATTACCCACCAGAAGGCAGCGGTCGCAGTGTAGGATTTTGTGTTAACTTCTTTTAGTGCCCACTGATGTTGTATATAATAGTATGAAGTCATGGCATTTTTGGGCACACATAAAAAATCTAACAAAATGATCAAGGAAGGTGTGACCCTAGAACAATACACGAAGCTACGCAAAGAGCGCGACGAGAAATTAAGAGCACCTCGCTACATCCATCAGTCGCTGCAGGTAATAGCATGCTTTGAGCAAATAGAATCTTAATTACGTCTGGTAGACCAATTTGCGAGGCGGTCATCTTCCCGAACAAGAGAAGTCGGCATTTACCGATAACGAGACAGCTGGATCTTTCTTCAAGTTACCTGTACGATGGAAATAGACAATAATGATTATTATATGAAGAATTATTTATGGATGCTTCTTTGTTCTAAAGGCACTGTAGCCCTTTATGACTTATAAGTCGTCGCAGCAAAATCAAGCGCACAAGCGCAATAAACCACGGAAATAGCACATAAGTGCACAATGAAAGGAGCCATTGGCTGGGCAATATCTTACTTTTACTGAATTGCACGCTCATTGTTATGCATGCAAACATAGATTCAAAAGCAACACTTTTGATAGCTTTCTGTAATAGAATTATTTCCCCTTAATGACGCTCAGTTAAGATAAGGGCTATTCAGGTTTCCTGGATACAAAAACGTGAGCATTTGTATAGCTACGATAGTAGGGCAACCTTCGTTGTTGTACACAGTTTAGATACTGTTAGCAATGTTTAAAATAATAGCCCCATAATAATTCGTATGTTAAGCTCATAACCCATCGTCTTTTGATACCAAAACAAAAACAACTCGCTGTAAATGGGCATCATCACTTTTATGACACGGTCTGCAGAAACACAATGAAAAGCAGCAGGTCATATATAAAAGGCCCAGGTTGATAATAGAATGTCTACAGCCCACTTTAATCTACTCAAACCATGTGTAAGTATAATCTAAACATATTCATGCCATATGAGTTAGAGTTCGTCTTCTAATTGGGCTAATTAAAACAGATTCTATGATCGGACTCATCTTCGCTGTGCTGGATACATCTTGTATTTTTTCGCCCTGTATGGTATGTCGAACTTCAAGGCCATGGGTCTTGTTCGGCTGCATTCGCACTTCGAGACATATGAACTGTAACAGAATTGATGTTGAAGAACGACCTTCTCCTTTTCCATTTCATAGGAATCAGCTTGTGATTCCTAGAATGCCTGTAGGCGGCAATTTAACTGATGATGGCTTTAGTGCACCCAGATTTCCGGATGACCTACCTGGGAACATGATTGCTTTGGTTACATGTTTGCTTGCTCTCTATCCGTGGTTATTTGCAGACACGATTTACAGTGTCATTCATTCGCAGTTTCTTTGCTCGTCCGTTGCCAAATTGTATGACTATGCTCAAAAATGCGTTTGAGATTTCGATCTCAATTTTCTCTCTCAACCCTTGGCTACATGGATACTCCAATACTAGTATATTAACATTCGGTTAAAATACAAGATAAACGATCTTTTTGTTAAAAGCAAAGAAATTTTAACATTCTCAGATAGTTGATCAGAAATAACTATATACTGCTAATAGTACCAAAACTATGACGAAAAGTGTTTATATGAAACTGTCGCATTAAGAGTACTCTGAGCCTAAAAATGTCAGCCTGGTGCTTATAAAAGAATACTAGTTTTATGATGCGCTTATTCTAAACATACCCAAAGCTAGAATTAAAGAAATCAATTTTTCGCCTTGTTATAAAACTGTGTATAGCACTTTTATGTCATCCTGGATATGATAAATGCATAATACGAATATCTGCGTTTTGCTATTTCTTCGAGACTTTACCAGTTCTTTAAGCAGCACTGATAGGCACCATAATAATTTTTTTATGGCTATCAGGAATGTGTTATATGTGTATAGAAAAAGGGACGGATAGAATCCTTGAGACTGTTGGATATCTTTATTTCATTCAACTTGTCTGCCTATTTATAATTATTTGATCTTATGCGGGATTTGTAATTAGTGAACGTTCTTCTCGGCGATAGGTGTATGATTTAGCTAAGTGTAATAACTGCGGTAGAGCAGTGTCACCTTGTCTTCATGCTCGGTGATAGATCTCTGATTTAGAGAAGAGGTGCAGTCGGTGTTCCAAACTAGAGAAGTTCACTGTAAATGGAAACACGTTAATTCCGATCATCCTGTTCATGGAACACAAGTACTAGGAAGTCACACTACGACAGCGACGTATACACAAGGAGAAAGAAGCTCCAAGATATAGTGTCCACTATGCGGAAGGAAGTCTGTGTCGTGAAAGCATACAATAATAACGTGTCCTTACCTGTTCCTGTTTATTACATTTAGCTTCGAGTTTTAATAGGATCAAAGGAAGATCCCGCTTGCCCCAAAAGGTCTACAAGCTGTTCGCTCTAGATATTACTTTCTGTTTAGTTTCTGAATCCGTCCATGTATCATTATTTAGTACGTGTACGTTCATCCCAAGGATAAGAATGGAAAATGGAGGTTTTTGACCAGATTTTGTATGGCTCATTTATAATTATTAGCTGGTAAAACAGTTTCCGTCTCCATCATGTTTCGTTTGCTTTATCAAAGAATCAAGGGAAAAGTAATAGTTTCAACAAGCTGGAATAGCACTTTGGTGATATCGTTTAGTATAGGTCTTGAAAAGTGGTGTAGACCTTAGAAGCAAAGCAGTGCGCTTCCAGGCCAAACACATTCAGCTTAGCTACAATTGCCAAGCTCCCTTGTAGACCGATTTTTTTTTATTCATACTGGCTTTGGGGAAATCTTGATTTTCGGGAGTTGTAGCGTTGATTCCAGTTGTTGTATTCTTGCGATCTGGTATCGTATTCTTGTGTCATATCCTCTAATTTCGAGTATATTTTTAATATGCATAAAGGTCTGCTTAAAGTAAAAGTAATATGGTGCTATAATGGTAACAAAGCATTTGTTTTATTCATATCTTTGTCTAATCCTGATAAAACGTTAACGGGATGCTATATAACGCTAGGTGTCTTCTTTATATTCAGCTGGTGATTGCTCGCGTTTTTCATAACTGGATTAAAGCTGACTATTCGATTGAGTTATTGATTGCGTAGACGCTGTTTCGCTACATTACAACTTCTGCACGGGTCTTCAATTAGTCTACGTGCCATCCTGAAAGTGAGGTTTCTCTTGGCTTGTCTTGCGGTATGGGTGGCACTCTTGTCTGATATTCGAGTGCCACCAAAGATAACGCACATCTTTCTGCGTCTATTTCTATTGGCAAATGCATAAACTTTATATATCCAGCGCTCGAAGAAGCGCATGGCGGCTGTTGTGTATTGGCCTTGCTGTGCTGCTGCTTTTTCTGTCAGGCTCCTGGTAGCTTAAAAAGTTTAAGGGGCAGTCTTGAAGCAACCAGAAGAAATTGCAGCAGCAGTATACGCAGGCAATCCCGACTCCCTCTTTCATAGGGGGTTACATATGCAGCAGTCTATCATCACTTCTGCTTGGTGTCATTACGCATGAGGTCCTTTCAGACTCATGGTGCTTGAAAGGAATAGACTGTGATATACGCCTGTTATCGGTAAGCTGTTAGTATTAGATTATTAATGCCGCCTCAATGCACTTATAAATGTCTCAATAGATTTGTAAAGCTGTAAGTAATAGGAAGTTGAGCGCTGCGTTTGTATAAATATGTCCACTTCCGTCCGGTCCGAAAGGAAGGTAGATATGAAAACACCCTGGCGTGGAAACAATGTAAAAACGATGAAAAACTCTGGATAAAAGCTACAACTGAAGGAAAACACGTCATTGCTACAGTGCTCCTCTGGTAATTTGAGCGCTGAACAGCTTCATACCGTAATATGCATTCTGTCCTCCTGAAGAAGGTACTCAAAACGGTTCAAACTACTAAGGTTTGAAACGTGGTGCGAGTGAAATCATGGCAGGACCACTGTAAGTAAGTGAAAAGTGAAAGAGAAGCGTGTTTATCTGTTGGATAAGTCAGCTCCCTTTAAATATTCATCGTTCATCAAAATTCTATAGTAAAACAGTGTAACAATAAGTCACTGCTTGTCGATCATATAGAATGGCTTTTCTATGTCAATATCACGTCATTTGTCAACCATAGTATATACCTTAGAGAACGTTGTCTGTATTTTTTTTATAAAGTACGCTCCTGGACGAACTCTTGTTGGCCTTTTGAAAGCAGAGAGAAGTTGTCGACTAGATTTAGCAAGGATGGGAAAACGAAGACTCAAACAAGGTTCAAGGATCGACCTATCAGTTTGACAAGAATCCCACGTGAAACCAATTACAGAAGCAGATTTCTGCAACTGTATGCCATACTTGCATTAACAGTGTCTTAGCTTGTTTTCATCAGTTGCCTGTTTTACGAGCTGCTCATAATAGTTAACATCTGCCCGGATGTCACTTTGCTCCAAATATCCGAAATGGCGAGTAACTGCACTGTTAAATTTTACTTTGCCTAGGATATAGTGTAGTATCTGTACGATACCAACACGAAGAAAAATATTGAACAGGACTCAGTTTAGTACATCGTTTATGACGAAAAATAATCCCATATTCTTATAACTGATATATGTAGATGACTTGAAGTAAGTCTAGAATCCAAAGATCTACAGCTCAATTTCTTAATACCATAAATTGTTATGAAAGCACAAAATCTAATATTATGGTTGTCTCTAGCGACTAGGTGGCATCCTTTGTGTTTGTACGTTATTTGTTTAGCAAGCAATATTCAATTTCCATTGGCTTGTAAAATTACCTGTTGGATAACGGCATTGCTTTTGATTTGTTGCAAAATACAGTCCCCCGCTATTGTCAATGCCTCCGTTAGACTATAGTGATTGAAAATAGACGGGGGATGACATTAACGGGGAGGTGCAATGACTCAACGTAGTACAAAAATACTGGTTATCCACTAACATTGGCTATGATTAAGCAGTGATTCATTTTCACTTTACAATGACCTATGATTCATGTCCGATAAGTGACCTGTCATTGTTATCATTCTCTCGGATATACATAAATAAAGTGAATAGTATTGCAAAGAACTGGATAGTTTCAGTACAAAACGGTTGAACAATATGTCTCGCTGACTACCGCTCAAAAAACGGCACTCTTCAAAAAGAAAACCGATAATCCGCGTTTAACCCATGCGCAGTTGTCGGCCTGGGCTAAAGATGAGTTCAAGTTGGGAAAGCCACCAAATATCACTACCATATTCAAGCTCTTGAAGCGCGCCCGAGAAGATAAAGAAGATTATACATTTCAATGGAAAAAGAAGCAGCGTAGCTGTGCCCATGTGGTAACACTTAAGTTTAATGACTAATGTGGCTTACAGTTAGTATTCTAGAAATTGGAAGAGGCTTTGGCACTATGGATCCAGGTTGCAGAACGAAATAAAATTCAGACGAAATGGGATATAATCAAGAAAGCTGGTCAAAAAATAGCAGAAAAATTGCAAATCCTGGAAAATGAACGAATCAAATTTCCAATGGCTGGCAGCTTCGTTTTCAAAAGCGATATAGCATTGGGGTATACAGAATCCATGCTGAAGCAGATGCCGTCAGTGAAGAAGCAATAACTACTTCTATAGCATCAATTAGAGGAAACATTGGTTCTTACCATCCTTGCGATGTATACAATATGGATGAGACAGCGCTGTATTACAGTGAACCACCAGCTACAACAATCTCTAGTGCCCCCATTCTTGGCAGGAAGGCTGACAAGTCAAGACTTACAATAGCTATTACTGTCAACAGCGATGGTAGCGATGTAGCGCACCCGCTTATTATTGGAAAACATGAGAAACCAAGATGCTTCGGAGGCAAACCCGGTAATAGACTTGTTTAAACTTGGGAGACTTCACTAACCAAACATATAGCTCATCTTCTAGATTTCCACCAATATTTTTTTAACTCGACTTCCTGGATGACAGGAGACATATTTACGATATACCTGATGCGTTTTGATGATTCTATGCGAGAAAAAGGTCGAAAGTACTCTTGTTACTTGACAATTTCTCCAACCATCGATATCAATACAACACAACAAACGTAGAGTTGCTCTATCTTCCTGCAAATACAACCGCAAAGCTACAATCTTTGGATGATTCGAACCTTTAAAGCTCATTATCGGTAATGAAAAATGCATATAAAAATGAATGTTACTTACTATTTGTTTAGAAACCTACAATATGAAAGAGCCTATAATGCCATTACTTTATAGGTGCGTGGACTACAGCCAGTAGAAAACCCGTTCAAGATCGACCAGCGTCATAAAATGAGGTGGATTGCGATGGCTTTGAAAAGGTTTCAAAACAAACGATACAGAACTGCTGGCAGAAGACGAGACTGATTGGCGATGGAGAAGTCAGTCGTTTTAGCGAACCTGAAGAATGCAAAGCTGCCAAAGAACAACTCATGTTGCATTGTCAAGGCATTTATGGTCCAGATGTTGCCGGGAAAGTTGATATAGACTTGGAACCGGTTGAGGAACGCAAAGCAACTCGGCCACAAAGTGAGGATGATATCATTGATATCCTCTTACTGGAAAAAGAGATTGATGCTACAGAAAAGGAGGCACGACAAGAAGAAAAAAGAGATGATGATAATTGCGTTGTCAAGCTCTCAACGAAAGAAATGCTTAGGAAGGTCAATGAGGTTATATTTTTCCTTGATGATGACACTCATGGAGACCCGAAGAACCAACTGCGAGTGTTACGGGATGAACTTCATCGAGTGTCTTCAAAATCAAACACGATCTTTGATTACCTCACAATATTTTAAATATTTTTAAACAATAAACGCGTTATAAACTGTCTACATATGGGGAGTAGTCTAATATATTGCTTTTTAAAGAAAACCTCGATTCCGTTTTTAACCTCCTATAGACATTGAATCATGAAATTAGCGAGGGATTAAAAATTTTATGTGTTTTTTCGGGAATCTGAAAATCGTTGAAAATAGGCGAGGTTTGACATGAACAGGGATTGACAATAGTGGGGGGCACTGTAAGATGTTACGATTTAAACGTAAACACAACAATGCTACGATGTTAAGATGATACAAGCTCGATAAGAGGGTTAGAGATAAGAAAATTGCGATCAAAAAGAGCAGAAGGGAAATGTTGCGATGATGAAAGCACAGGAAAGAGTTACCGTGTTTCCTAATGCGCAAAGTTGATGGGAATCAACAACTCTCGCCAATTTTAGGGCTGAACACCGTGTTCTTCGGGTTCATGTATGTATTCTATTGATTACGTCTCAGTTAACGGGTCCTTCCAACGGCACACGTCAATCCTTTTTTGTCGAAGAGCAATTAGGGTCTTACGCATGGATAACTAAGAGCAAGTCCCTATGATGACCTGATTAATTGAGTTTTTTTTATTCCCGTCCATTATACTGACATCGGGCTTCATGCACATGGACTTCAGATCCTTTCCAATTTCGGGATACAACAGGAAAAAATCTTATCCCATTCGCCGGTGACTGTCTCTTTCTCTGTGTGAGCTGCATTTTCCACCTTGCTACCGTACCAAGATGAGTTCCCTCGAACAACTGTTAGCCAACCACAACAAGAACCAAGCAGAAGCACGACGGGAAAACGGTAGGTTGACCTCGGCCTCTTTTTCTCAAAAATTTAACGAATGTTTGTTGAAGAGCAACGACGTAAGGAAGCGGTTGATGCAGTCAATGGCTTGACCGAAACGTTATCTGAACATTTCAATCATGGGTAACCAAACGTGCATTTCGACCAACATCTACTCAACCTATACCAAGAATAAATGATATTATTACGCGGCAAAAAGGATTAGAGCAAGAACTGCGGGGCCTTGTGGACCAAACAGCAAGGTACACGCGACAAACCAAGCAATGGTTATCCCTTGTCGACAATTTCAATAGCGCATTAAAGGTACAGAAAGCAGTACCAAACATTATTATCACTTGTTAATGTGGACGGTAAAAGGAAATTGGTGATATTGAAAACTGGGCCACTGTTATGGAGCATGATATGAGAACCATCATGTCCACGTTAGAGTTTGTTCACCAAGGTGGGGTCCATGACTAAATACAAGTGGAGGACAACATGGCTAACATGGAAACTATTCAGGTACGAAGAAGGAGGATGAAACAGAGGACAAGCTGCCGTCCGATGGTATGCGAACGCCATGATAAAACACACATAACAAGAATGCAAGCATGTGATACGGAAGGATTTTGACAATGCTACACAATATCTCTTGATTTTCCTTGGACTTTTGCAAACAAAGCAACAACCTGAAACTGTGTGATGATTTAAGGTTTGAGGAGTTTGGATAGCCTAGTGGGCACAGATCAGGCTGCGGGGACCATCAAGGTGAGACTAAGTTGGCCAGCTGAGCGACTTTGGTCGTACGAATTGTTCAGATGGTTTAACAGCGCGCATACACCCTCTGCTTCTCGTTCTATTCTATGTTTGATTTGTATGCACATTTAAAGTCATAAACAGACCCGTGAGTGTAGCTGTCCTTGGCATTTAACAATTGGCAAGTTTTATGTTAGGGATGAATACGGACTTTTTTTCTATTTTATGATGTGGAATGATGTTTTTCTGTTGTGTATGACAGCATCTTGATATCTGGAAGAGAAAAACAAAGAAAAGAAACACAAGAGCGAACGTGACAATAGCAAACAAAGCCTCCAAATACAGACATTTTCATTGGAGAAATATCGTTGTTAGGGTGTTAAACCGGGCACAGGATTAGCAATAGTAACACATAAAGCCTATATAAGACGAAGGGCTTGGAGATTGTGTAATGATACAAAGATTACAAGATATTACCCCTTTCAGTATAGATTGGGGTAAACGCGATTTAGAGATATGGACCAACGAAGGGTGCGATGAGGGTACAGTCCTCGAGTTTAGTTCATCTCATAGAATGAGATCAAATAAGAAGTACAAATATTCATTACTAAACTTTGATGGCCATCTTTCAGGTCACGCTGCCTCAAACGTAGCACACTATGTAACCATTCCTTTCGACGAGGCAACGAAAGCGGGGTCAATCATTCCTTTCAAACTGCTATCATTTTGGAATCGGATTTTGGTCGATCCAACAACTTCCCTTCAATATTTTCTGGTGTGTAACGGAAGAAAAGTAGTTCATCTGGTTATGATCATGCTGCCCTGTTGAATAACAGACGTCCCCCGAATTGACGAAATGTTTTCCATTGTGTCTCCATGCACGACTATTTAATGTAGGAAGTACATGATGACAAGTAAACAAAAAATATGATCTGTTCTTCTCTTCATCTGTATACTGCAATTATCAATTTAGATTAAGTACATGATCTACTGATTGCGCCAGTGGGTACTGCCATGCCAAGGTGGGGCTGGTCATCGCGTGCTGTAGAGCTCGTGTAATATTCCAAATGTAGTTGGGCATATCGCTTAGATGGTAAGCTAGTGATGATTATAACTTAAATATAAACCAACTTTTACTAGAACAGAGAAGACAAACAAGAAGGGAAATAGAACAGATAGATAGATATTTTTCTTTAGTACCAAGTATAAGACCTCATGCCGAGAAACGAATGGTGTTATCTGTTTGTCACTATCAATTTCTGGTTCCAAGGTTAGTATCATTGATGATGTGGGCTAGATTCCAGTATCTTGGGTTTGTTTATATTTTATATCCGTGAGTCTTCTCAGTTCTATTTTATCCCGCCTTCTAATATTCTTGTCATTCGAACGAACATGGTTACTAGATAGATTTCGTATTGAATCCCCAGATGTAACCTTCGAAACTTATCTTTTGTTTGTTCCCAACGCATCGGAGAGGGTTACACATGACCCAAAAATATCTTTGGTTCGGGCAGGATACATTATGGGCCGGCAGAAGGGCGAAGTTCGAAAAACGTATAGTTTGGCTATTTACCCCACATCAACAAACAAAACTCCGTCTCTTCTTCTCCCTCCCTTTTCTTCTTCCTTTTTCCTTACTTTCTTTTCGTTGTCTACAGCGAAAATCATGACCAGTATGGCTGAGCCGCCACCATTACCCACACAAGCATCATCGTTTTACTTTACTGAAGAACAACCTCGGAAACGCAAACAGGATTTGCAATACCCAACCATCTCCGAGTCTTATTCAAATCAGTGGCAAGATATAGCTAAAACTTCCTATATGGTACCCTATCATCCGCATCTGCAACCGTCAGCTGAAGTGACTACCAGTTGGGTGACGAACCGAAGTGGCCCGCCTCCAACTTCATCTGCCGAAACTGACACAACGTACCTGAATGGCATGCTCTCCCAAGGTTATGACCCTGCCTTGACTTCCACCTCCTCCAGCTCTTCAACGAACGATAATCATTTACTTACCTCATCCTCCTCAGGACCCACCGCTTCTCTTGATTTCCGCTTTATGCCTTCGGAGAATATAGATCCTCTTGGTTATAAACAAGATTCTGATCCTTTCGATCTGCATCCCGTGGCTTGTCAGCAGACATCAGCACAGTACATCGATTTTGATTCGTCTAGATCAACAGGTGGTCTTTATCTGGAGAATCTAACGAGCATTCATCAGAAGCATCAGCAGCAATTAATACAATCTTGGGTTGGTGCAACCACCGAGACGACCCTGGCCGAGTCTCCGAGCCACTCATCCACTTGCTCTCAATCAGCGTTTCCAGCTCCAGTCACGCCTGCTTTCTTTTCACCTAGCTTTCTCGATTCGATCCAAGAAGATCGACAAGCAAGCCATGGATCAGGTATTGAGCGGGATCAACCACTAGAATGGCGGTCGTCTCCCTACAGCAGCGAACATCTTCTGCATTCTTCTTCGGCCATGGTAAAGAAAAAGAAAACAAAACAATGTTCAATCTTTATTATTTTGCATGCCTTTAATTATATGCTCTACAGACTAGCAGAGAGGATATCCCAGTATCCTTGTCACCGGATTCTCCTTCAAACTCTTCCTCATCCAATTATTCACCGCCAATCACTCCTATGTATAACCGTCTGTCTATCCGTCCAGGTCCTTTCCACTATTCCGCAAATCATACCGCCAACAACTTTCCTTCTCACCTCTCCGTTGCCGAGGCGGACGACTATACGCGAAATTATGCATCTCGTGATACGACACAGGAAGGTTTGCACCACATGGGGTCTTCCAACATTCTGGATCTAAAGGCTGGTATGGTCACTGCGCGGCTGATGCAGAATGCCCTAAATGCCGCAAAGATGAGGCCCCTTATTCAATGTTACCTGCAAAGTTCTGACCCGATGGCCATTGGAGAACGCACCGTCGTCATTTTGACTTCCAAGGTTGCACAAAAAAGCTATGGCACCGAGAAAAGGTAACGGAAGAAAAATATATTGTTAACTAAACTATATTATTCACGCTTTTGAACCAATTTTATAGATTCCTTTGCCCTCCTCCCACGGCGATTCTCGTCGGCACTTCGTGGTGGACACCAAGAAATCAACTGGCATTGGATCCTTACCATCAGCAGGAGTCGCTGTTGATAAATGACGAGGTCTTGGCGCCTCCAAAGCTTAGCGTGTGTATTTCCGGTGAATCTTCTAGTCAGCCCGGCCAGATAGCATGGTACACCGTATCTGGTGCGACCGTTGGCCAGACTGGCGAGACTAAACAAACGCAGCATGCCCAATCGGCGCAGCCCCCGGACAGCCACCCCAACCGCTTTAGAGGAGCAGATACGCGAAATAATAACGTCGAATCTTATTGTAACCAGAACCATGAGCCTTTGGCAGCCGGCAAATGCGTGTCGAAGCATCTATACATCAACGACGCGGACGAAAAGCGAAAACGAGTCGAATGCCTTGTCAAGATTCAGCTTGCTAACGGATTAACCTTGGGTACACTATCAAGCAAGGGCATTAAAGTCATTAGTAAACCCAGTAAGAAAAGACAAAGTGTGAAAAACATGGAATGTAAGCAGAAAAGAAAAAGCTCGTCCCACATTCCTGTGAAATTTACTAACAAATATCCTAATGATCTGTAGTATGTATCCATCACGGGACAACAGTGTCATTGTTTAACCGCATACGATCACAAACAGTGTCTACAAAATACCTCGGTGTTTCTACCACCAGTAGTTCACCTTTTGCTTTCCCAGGCAACCCTCAGCCATCGACTTCTTCTAATGATAGCACTTGTTTCGTTGCAAGGACCGGAAGCTGGGATCCCTTTGTGATCTGGATTGTTGACACGACGCGAGCGCCAGGGGACGCCAAAGAAGGTGAAACTCCTGAGGACTATATTGGTCATGGCGTCTATACACGAAGCACACCTTATCCTCCTCCTCCAGCAATTGCACTTAAAAACACTACCAATCAACTGGTGTCGATTCATTACAATCAGCATATTGTTTTGCAGTGCCTTACCACAGGTCTTGTCAGTCCTGTGATGATTATCCGTAGAGTTGACAAAGCATCCACAGTGGTTGGTGGGGCACGTTGTATCGATGAGATGGGCGGAGGAGGCGAATATGGTGATGAAGCACTTGGTGATCCGGTATCACAGCTCCATAAAATCGCTCTTCAGATTGTCCAGGACCCAGCCCAGACAGTGCAACAGACATATCTTCAGGACCATGATGCTCTAGGAGGGACCATGATGCCGCGCAGCAGTAACAATATCACCTATCTTGCATGTCTCAATGATATGGTGGGTATGCACAAGACCGCAGAGGCCCGCAAACCTATCCTACCACTTTCCCCAACGTCGACACCCACCCTTTCTCCATCGATGTCTAGTTCGGCAGCCTTTGCTGACTATGGATTTGACATGTCAGTGACATCGCAGGAGGGTGGCAAGGTTGTACGCAAGCGACGTGTTTCAACCGACGTACTGGATCGGTCTCTACCGGGATTGAACCACGGAAGACTGGTTTCCTCTACTTCTTTAACGGATCTCAGCGAGCTTAACCATCCTGATGCGACGAACAGTGCATCTGCTGCTAATTTCAGCCTGCGAAGACGTGTTAACAGCTTGAATAATGATGCCGGACCGTATCCTACTGGGAGCAGCGCTTCTGGTAGCTTGCGACCTTCCTCTCATCGTCTGATTAATGGCAACGGCAGCCGGTCCCGATCCATTTCCGAGCGAAAGCCGAGCGTCAGTAGCAGCACGAGTAGCACGAGTAGTAATTGTAGCATTACTGGCAGCGCTAGTGCCAGTAGTATTAGGCAGCACCGTCGTATGTCCACTGCTAGTTCGAATGGCAATGCATCAAGTCTTGGTTCAGCCTGGTCTGAGGACGTCTCGGATACGGCCGTTTGGACCATTGTTGGAACAGACTGTGCCACATATACTTTTTGGTCAATGCAATCTCAAGATCAATCAAGGATATCAAGCACACCTTCATCGTCTTCAACGTCGTCATCATCATCATCTTCTTCTTCTTCTTCTTTCCCTTTCCCATCTTTGTCCCGTTACAGTATTAATACGGGTACTAAGGACGCCTCTTTTGCTGAGGTGATGACATTGCATGGAGAGAACTTTTCACGAGATACCCAAGTCTGGTTTGGTGACGCCAGGTCGCCGCAGGTTGATTATCGTAGCCGAGAGTTACTAGTGTGCCGTATTCCGCCTCGAGATCAGTTGCTTCAAAGTGTAGGACTAGAGCAACACGACAAGTACCAGTTACCTATCCTGCTAGTCAGAGGAGATGGTGTTGTTTACAAGACCAATAAGTTTTATCAGTTTTGAAATCAAAGTTGAACCCCCTCGAGAGACACACGCATGCACACACCCTCTTTTGTTTCGTATCTCTTCCCTGTATCACATACACACACACACACACACACTCTCTCTCTCTCTCTCCCCCTTCCTTCCCCATTACTATCTTTCCCCTTTCTTCTCACTGTATTTAAATTGTTTTCGTTTTTTCCTTTCTACCCTACCCTTTAATTTCCCCTGCTTCAGTTTTTCTTTTCCTCACTTTGTGCCATTGTTGTTTTTCTTCGTGCCTTTTCCGTTTTCCATATATGAATCCTCGCCCCTTCCCTCTATCCCTCTTTCTCTTTGGCTTATTGTTATATTGTTATTGTATCATTTATGGTGATTTTTTGTATGCTGTATCCTTCATGGGTCATCGTTTGACCAATCACAACAAACCCTTTTGTCTTTGCTACAACTGGATGCGTATTCGCCCCTTCTCCTCTTCCTCCTCCTTTGCTTCTTCCTCCTTTTTATCAGTTATTCATTGATCATTTACTATTTATTGTACTTTGCGCAAAAGAAAAACAAATTATTTTTAATGTCACCGTCCCTATAGTAAACAACAAGCGTTAAATAAAATTGAAATATTGGTATACCTTCTTATCTTCTTTTTATCTTTAGCTTCTGGCGGTTTTTCTCTTTGATAGCCTTGTAATTATTTTCAAAATACAATTGTCTTCATACCGTCAACCATAATGGATTTTAGGCGCCGCGGTCCATGTCTATGCACTGATATTACATCAACATGCCATTTCCATTTGCTAGCCATGAATGTATTTATATACTGCTCAAGTAAATTTTGAGCTGGCTAAGATCAAGTTCATGCAAATAAAAATAAGGTCATTCACTAATAGCCCGTATTTTTCGTCAGTCCGAGAATCACCAGAGAACCAACACTTGGCGATGAAAACCTTCAGTCCCGTCCAACACGCGGTCTTGAACTTTTGATGTAAGTTATCTTGAGGCATTTATAAGTCTCCTCTTTTATTCAGTACAAGATAACAATTTAGACATTCAACAATAGTGGTTTGTTCCATTTAGCTTCAATGTTATACAAACCCCAAAAATCCATGAATGCATCGTGCATTTGAACAAATAGCAGCCGCGTTTACAACGGTAACCATTATCAGCTACTTTTTCTGTCTTCAACGAAGTGTTCAATCTTCCATGGTATGACATGTACGATATTCTATATTTCCTGTCTGTAATAACTGTGATAAATCATGCGTTTTAGGTTCGAGAAACAAGTGCAGACAACCAGGAAGCACCCAGTGGGACCATGTGGCGTTTCACGGCGAAAAAACACCAGGTAACGCCTATGGTTATGCTGTTCTCTGGTGGTGCAATGGTTAAGAATGACACTAGGCTGATCCTCTGTTATTCTCTGCCTCTTCATTCCTACGGAAAAAATTGAAAACTGAGAAAATCGAAGTAAATGCATAGCGCCGTATGCAAAAGCAAAAATGATTAACAAAATCCAGCTGATCCAGAAAATGGCTCTCTTGATTAACTAGGTCGAGGCTTTAAACGTCGTTGACATCCGATCTCTCAAGATTACAGGTGGATATATCGATGAATCGTCAAACTGCATGAAAGGGGGGGATTATAGCTACGATAATTTAATTACGATCAAACGTGTACGTGTTTTGGAGCCGTGTATTTTTTGACGACTGAACATATGTCTAAAAGGTGCACTTTCCCGCTGTGTATCTAGGTCCATTTATCAAGGCAATGCAGCGTACTTGCATGCGGGTTTTGTTAATATGAAATACAAAGAACGTACACACCTATCAAAATATTCTTTAGATTGTATCTCTTATTTACGCGTGTGACCCGTTTTTATTTTTTTTGCTGCTGGCTTTTTCTCGACCGTCCCACAAAGCGTACGGAAATTCAGTACCTGATTTTGACGGGTAGCATAAAAAAAATATCCCGCATAGCGGTCCTTTCATTTATCCTTTTTGTTTTGCAAGCGAACTCATTTACAAGGCAAGCAGATCTTCGAAAAACACGTTCACGCAGCAGAATTTCTTGTTAAATCAACAAATGAGAAGTGGAAATGTGCTCATCTTTTATATACACTTCGCCAAGCTTTCATTGCTTTCTATGTGAAACTTTATTTTTCTTTTTTCCAATGCAGTAAACTTTATCAGGAATGTTGCTCAAATTCTTCTTGTAAAAATTGCATAAACAAATCTACACGTGTGTGACGGCGTAGCATTTCTTCTTCAAGTGTGATACTGCGAAATCAATCCCTGTTCTATAGTCCCGATAAACCGTGATCAGAAGCAATCAAGTCAGAAAAGATTGCTTAAGCCCAAGAGCAGATAACTTGCAACCCAAAGAGCAGGTAAGCTAAGATGAAGAGAAAAACAGTAAATCCTACTTTAGTTCAAAAGATGATAAGTGCGACATGTTTTTGCTCTGGCTTAAGGATAAGAAAAATCCCATACAATCGTATCAAAAACCCTTTTATTTACCTACTACATTTTTAAGACATAAATTGAACAGTAGAGCACACAATCCGGTACGTTAGGACGGTCGCATTTATTCTACGTTTTGGCTGTAAGCAAAAAACTTTTTTTCTGAAAAAAAAAGTATGTAAAAAACCTGATCTAGTTAATGTTTGTTGGGACGCAATGTGCATGATCAGCTCAAGTGAATATCAGGAATGTTTGCGAGGCACAAAAAGCAACAAAACTACTGGTCTTGCCGCTTCCTAGTTGCCTTCTCTGGAAGCAAAGATTACAATCGTATATGGTTATCTCGATATGAGAGCAGTTCT
The DNA here is from genome assembly GCA_002749535.1 of Apophysomyces variabilis. Classification (NCBI taxonomy): domain Eukaryota; kingdom Fungi; phylum Mucoromycota; class Mucoromycetes; order Mucorales; family Mucoraceae; genus Apophysomyces; species Apophysomyces variabilis. The sequence continues at coordinate 185,523 of MZZL01000380.1, forward strand.
GCTGGCATGAACGAGTGCGTTTATTGTACAAGAAGATACAGGCAAGGAGGGAATAGAAAACCTGAATAGGTACACAAGAACATGGGATATGGCGATTTCACCTTGTAAACAGAAATAAACGTTATCCAACCTATACTTTATCTCTGGAGGCGACAAAATTTCGATTTTCAGCCAAAGTAAAAAATGGTTTTATGCGTCAGCAAAAGATAATTAGTTGGAAGCAGACGCAAATGAACATTCATGATCTAAATACACAATCTATAAACCATTGCAGTGTCTCTATACAACAATAGAAAAATTCCAAAAAACAATAATACACGAAATGAAGTACGAATAAAGAAAAAGGAGCATGGTGATAGTAGATGGCTATGGTATGAATGCAGAACAAAATGAAAATAAAGAGATGCTGAAGAGGCGACAGTGATGGAAAAGGTTGAATACGAAACTACTACTGGATGGAGCACTGACAGTACATAGGACTTGCAGCGTCATGAGAACTGGTATTCCAATTCGCCTGCGGCGCTTGATGGTATTCGTCGTCCATCGCATCCGTTAAACGACTGGTTGGCAAATCGTCGTTCGGAAGGTCACTACCATCGTAGGCTCTCATGGCAAGCGTAGGCATGCTAGGCAGTTTCGAAAAGGTGCTATGGCCACTACGGGTCGATTCTAGCGAAACGCGCTTATGCAAAGCTTCCACAGGAGGGTAGTCCATACTACTGCTTGATCTTTTTTTGCCAGCTAAAGTATCAGGGTTAGAAAAAAAGAGAATGCATGATTATTTTGGTCATCCTACTCGTTTCGACCAATGGTGCAGCGTACTTGCTTGACAGGGTTTTCTCATCTGATGTGGTTTTGGAATGTTTCCGAAGTTCCCACTGTGTCAAATTTTCTTCAATCTCATGTACAGCAAAGCTTAATTCTAAAGCACGGTTAGAAAGATCAGCATCGGGTCTAGTATTCAGTTGTGTTACCAGGAAGAATAGCTTCGACGCTTTGAAACAGCTCCAAGGCAACGAATCGAATAAACCCAATTTGGGAATCCTCTAGAACAACCTTGTCGCGGTCGTTCAGTGGACCTACTGGCATACCAAGTTCTCGTTCAAGATCTCCTTGGTTCGTACACTCTTCTAATAGTAACTCCGCCCACTGCGTAGCTCGTAAAAACGGTCTTGTCTTTTTTTTAGCGAGGTAACATGAGCCATGTGTTAGATTTAGGTATGGACGTTACTCATAAAGAAACGTACCACATTACTGATGTCAGCACATTTGATTAGCCCACTACAGAGCAAAAGTCGTTCTTGTTCTTTAGCCGATGCGTCCAAGGCCATGATATCCATGTTGCGGAGCCTGTTTGCTTGGTCTTTCACCTTGGAGACGTAGTCATTATGTAGCGCCATATCGGTTGCCAAGATGCTGGTAATGATCGTTTTGCGGAATTCTAACCAGGGCTTGTAAGATGTACACATTCGTAACAAAGAACTACCCACCTTCATACTCCGGTGAGCCAACACCCCCAACCAATTGGTCGAAATTGTGTTTTTTGAGGATCTGGAACAATACAGTGGAGTGGAAATTCTCAAGGATAGAACGGTCGTTATACAACAGAGCAAGAGGTGCGCCCGATTTACTCTAAACATAACATTCTTTCATTAGTGCATTGCTCGGACAAACTGCAAAAGCGAATATTTTACCAGGAACACATTATTGACACCAGGATGGGCCACATCATGACCAATGGCGGCAACTAAAAGAGCAAACACGTCGACGGGTCGGAGTAAATCTCGTCGTCGGATTACGTTTGGGCCAGAATTTGTCTTATTCGGCACTTGTTCGCCTTTGCAGAGGAAATAGTACAGACATTGTAAAACGTCAACAGCATGAGCAAAGTTGTGATAAGGATTGCCATCGTGGTAAGAGCTTGAGAGATCAATAATAAAGTCGTACAATTGGTCTGGAGTCCGTTACGCACCATTAATTATTATCATAATAAAAAAAATAGCGGTCGAGCCCTCCAATTACCTTCCGTTGGAGGTGGGTCAACAACCCTCGTAAATCGCAAAACGTCTTGAAATATGAGGTAGACACAGTGAATGAGCTCACCATGATCAAAGTCAAAAGGGTAGAAATCCCAACTAGACACCCTTTGCTTGAGGAAGATGGCTCGCTCGCTTTTTTAATGTTACGTTAGGTCGCTTCTGGTTATAAACCTTACAGGCTTATTTTTTTTATTTTTCTTTTACCTTACCTGCTCAAAGGAATATACTTGTTATGCAATGGAAGGGGAGCGTAAATGTCCACAAAAGTTTTAGTGAACCTACAGTAGCGTGAATTCGTGGGCTATGCATCTGTGCATGACATACTGCATATCCCTGACTAACATGTCCTTGTAACGGTCAAATTGAGACAGCGTGGAGTTCATAGTTATAGGGACAGAGGATATAAAGTTATCTGGACATGATACAGGTGATGACGGGAAAGAAGATCCATTGACGCTTTCGTGCATTCTAAAATCGGTTTTACATCGGTGTAATCTCTAAAAGACCAATCATTTCGGTAAATAAAAAACAAAAGTGTGAACACAAAAAATAGATAAGCTTGCTGCAGACGAAAGTTTAGGAACCTACCAGGAACAGCGTTTTAATGACATCCAAGCGCAGAGGTTTCAGCAGATAATCTGCAGCACCCGCATGGATGTATTCGAGCATGAACGTGGTACTTTCGTTAGAAGAGCATACTGAATATCAAAAAAAAATCAGCACATTTTTTTTGTATCGCCCAGCGGCAAACACTTTACCGACGATGGGAGTTCGGTCTAAGTCGCATGTGATTCGCTTGATCCATGTTACTCGGGCGTCTGTTGTTGTCGATATGGAGGAATTATTGGAGCAAGAGGATGAACAGGACAGTGTGTATACAGAATCGTCATCATCGTGCACGGTATCCACAAGCGCGTCGAGATCAATTAAAAACACGGTTGGCGAGATGTGGTTGATTTGCTTTACCCGGTCGAGGGCTTCGGCAGGACTGGATTGAAGATACACTGAGGAAATTCGGGCGATGAGTAAATAAGAGCATTGCGTGTGTTTGTGGGCTGCTTATCTTACCTTGACTAAAAGTGGACCGTAGCATGTCAATGTAGGCTGGTTTGTCCTCCTGGGCGTTATGGTTACCGTCAATTGTGTAGGGTCGAGGCTGTGGTTGATATAGCACAACAACTGTGCAACGAGAAGAATCCATGTTGTTGTTGGGCATGTTGAAGATGGCGGATGGCTAACGTGTACTACTTTTCCCTTTTTATACAACACTTAAAGGAAAACAGTCGACTTTTTCTTTCCGTCGTTGGTTTTATACTTTTTTTTTGGCGATGAGATATAAAAAAAAAGGGAAGGGAAAAGAAAGAAGAAAGTAACGAGAGAAAAGGACAAAGAGAAAAGGGAAAACAATTATATAAAAAGGAGGTAACAATGACAACGCAAATTATTGGAGGTGAAGCCAACCAAATTAACCAAAAAAAAAAAGAAAGAGAAAGAGAGAGACAAACACAGGAAGGGGAGAAAGAGAGAAAAGAGAAGAGAGAGAGAGAGAGAGAGAGAGAAAGAGCGACGGAGAAGCGGGTCTTGTGGTAGGATCTGACCTAAGAAGGGCTAAGTTTAGTAAACAGGGTGATACGAAAAGGAGGCAGAAAATTTGGAGCGCGAAAAAATATGAAGCTTTCGGCTGCCATGTAGAGGGGTGCTTGGACCTTGTTGCTTTACCACGTGGCACCCAGGCGAATGATGCATCATGACACAGTCTCCATGGATGCGAAGTCTCTACGTTCCCTACACGTCTCCATGTCTCTTTCTCTCTTCTCTCTCTCTTTCTTTCTAACAATGCCTCATCCAGCCACTTCAAGTCACTTTATCAAGTTCCTTTTTTTAGGGTTCGGACCAGGCGGAAAATAACACGCCCACAGTTAAGGTTCCCCTTCCCTTTATAAGGACTAGGTTATCACAAGTAGACGGGTTAGCATTAGAAAAAAGTTAAAGTAGCAAAAGTTGACCATGCTTTCTCTTTCTGAAACATTAGGATGCTCATCATGTCAGCTGTCGTTGGTTGTTGACTTTGGAATGCAGGAGATGGGGTAGTCGGCTTTTCTCCCACATTTTGTTTCCGCCTGACCTTTTGATAAACTGTGCCACGCTGCTTTTTTTTTCTCTCTCATCTCTCTCACTGAGGATCAACACCTTCCCTATTTAATTGGTGCATCATCTGATAGCAGTGTCCGGCACGCAAGGTTAAAGTTTGCGAGTGGGAGGGCGACACAAGGTTTGGTGTAACAGACTCTGATTTCTTAAAGCTAACAAAATTGACAAGCTTGTATGGCACGAGAAAAAAAAAATAATAAATATGCAAATGAAGAAACAGCAACAAAAGAAAAAATCAACAAATCCTGACTTTATGAAGGAAAGGAAAGTTTTCGTTACTTGACGGTATTGAACCATGCCTAACCCCTGGCCTCGGAGCATCTGGTATTAGCCAATCCTTGACCTCCATTTATTGCGGTAGCACCCGACGGCTACAACGCGGCGATGAAGAGATCATCTTCGGTTAGGGATCCGTTCTGTAATCAAGGCGCTCACTTAATTTGACGTATGAACAGCCAAGCACCATTGAATGAAATAACCCAAACATCACGTCGGATTAGTTATAGAATAACAAAAAAGAATAACATCAATCATTCGTGCGCAGGGGAACAAGAAAGGATAACAAGCAGAAACGTGACCATTTAAAGGAAAAACAACGTTTTTCTAACAAGCCTTAGGTGGTGTTAATGAAAGAGGAAACATAAACTTAAGAGACGGGTCTCCTACAATGTCCGAGTGAATATGAATCAAGCATTTCCATCATAAATCCACTTGATTCGTGCCTTCCAATCCATAAAAAAGGCAGAGCATTTTGACATGCTACAGCAAGAACGTGGATCTGTTTAGATACTAAAGGTCGCATTTCAAAGAGAGGCTTAGTGGTGTCACTTGCCTTCTTTATGACAGCCAAGTTCCACAGAAGACCTAGTGCTTGTTGATGTGAAGAAAACTCTGCAAAAAGAAAATACCAAATAACATTGGAAACAATATGGTATTTTTGCTATTCACATACTAGCAATGTCTACCCCCGTGTTTTAAGAGACACTTGATAAGGAAATCTTACAATGAGAAATGTTTGTCGCACGGAATACATAAACCGTGTGGGGTTGGTATGACAAGAAGAAATGGAATGCTGCATTAGCCATAATTTGACATAACTCACGGTTCTCCCGAGCAGCAATCTATGCGCACTTTTCAAATGAAATGTACGGGCACAAAGAGAAGAATATAACGAGCCATTTCATTTCAATCCCGTCTTATTTTGGTTTATTATTGCTATATTTAGTACCCTTTTTCTGCGAGAGGTAAAGGTAATTTTCTCCTTGTCTAACCATTCGGTCCTAAATAAACAGCAACAATTTGATAAAACGGAGAGACTTTGAAATTAAAAGGGGTTATTGTGACCTCTATAAAATAGTTCAGAACACACATTGTTTCCAGGACAAGTCTGTATGCTAAGGGCATCAACGTTGTTGAGCACATTGAAGTTATCCGGTCATATGTACGCTAAACGGTTAATCGCGCAGTGTTACTTTGTCCGCTGCTAACACTGGTCCTTCGATCTTTTCGTGGAGTGCAACTTGCGGAAGTTAGAACGAGACTAGAGAGCACATTGTATACCTGTTGTCGATCCGCAGATCTTAAGATATGAACTAGGTGTTGACATTCCGTCAATTATCTTTTGTGGTTTTCTCTATGTATCTTACCCACCCAAGGGAAGCAAATTCGCCCCTGAGTGAATAAGATAGTTATATACTAGGTGACAATAACCCAGGCTCCCCTGACGTGAACTATGCACAGGAACACGTTGCTCTTACTTGCATTGTCTGATAGCTATTTACCCTGCATTTTGATTTATATTGCATCGCGTGCAACATTAAGACCTATTCCTAATTTGAAACCGTTGATAACAATGGTACATTGCTTGTGTTAGACAGCAAAAGCGTTTTCGCTTCGTAACAAGGAAGAGCCTTTAAAACTCAAGGTCAGGGCAACATCACCTTTTATGAAGATGGTATTAACGAGAAGTTAAGTGTGTGCCATATATCAGCTACGACGGAAGCGTCGCGAGGTCTGCATCTATGGCAATTATCTAGTTTTATGGAAACAATGAAGCAAGGAAAGCAGGTGAATGAAATCAGTCCTACCCAGCCGTGTGCAAAATTCCTACCAAAGGAGTTTACCCAGAAATAATGGGAGTCTCACAATAGATTACTTGTAGTCCAACCCTTTTAAAGTTGAAATTATCGTATTGTCAGTACAGCACAATACAACAATGAGTTTATGTTCTAATCACATGTTTATTCAGCAAAATGTCCAAACTGTATAAGCATTTAGACATCATCCTAGCTGATACAGCATAGTTAAACCAACCCAACTTCAAGGAGTGAAAAAGAAAGAAAAAAACTTTACTGCACGTATATACTACCATTTTGGAACACTGGATTGTGAATGACTTCCAGTCATACTCATATTACCGGACGTATACCCGGCATAACTCTCACTCATCACATTGTCATTGGCAGGATTGTAAGTGAAGCCAGCAAACTGTTCCTGCATCGTCTTTGATATCTGTGACTCGTCCACTACAGATTCTAGAGGTGCCTCAGACGTAAACTCTTCATCGAAGTTCGACGTATCGAAAGCGCCTTCCACAGATGGCTTGAATGGTGGTTGCATTTTTTTCTGCATTAATCTACGCCAGTCAATTCGAGCAAAGAAAGGATGGTTTTTGATATACTCTGGGCCGTTGTTACCAAGACGTTCATTGGGATCTCGGGTAAGCAACTATATAAAATCAGCACATCCTATTCTTCCTAATTTTATCCCTTACCCCTCGTAACAGATCCTGAGCATCACTGCTCATATCATCAGGAAATCGTAGTTCATCATGCAGGATCTTGCGATACATTTCGTTTACGTTTTCGTCATAGAATGGCGGAAGACCAGTCATCATTTCGTACAACAATACGCCCAGTGTCCACCAATCAACTGCCTTTGTGTAGCCCTGACCCAACAATAGCTCTGGTGCAAGATACTCGGGCGTTCCGCAAAATGTGTTCGTCCTATCGTTTTCCTTCATGTTCAGTTTGCAGAGACCGAAATCGCAGAGTGCAATATGACCGTTATAATCGATAAGGATATTTTCTGGTTTAAGATCACTAAGAAAAGTTTGAGTTAACAGTATCTTTGACAAAGAATGACATACCGATAAATCACGTTGAATTCGTGTAAACATTCCAGCGCACATAGTAGTTCTGCTGTATAAAATCGCGATCGTTCTTCGTCGAATTTTCCCTCCAATTGCAAATGATGGAATAATTCACCGCCATTGACAAATGCCAGTACCAGGTACAATTTGTCCGGGCTTTGGAAGGCAAATTTCAAAGGCACAATAAAGGGATTTCTGATCTGTGCCAAAACAGTTTTTTCTGCCATTGTATGGGTCACTTCTGATCGCGAAATAATGCGTGATTTGCGAAGCACCTTCATTGCATAAATGCGGTTCGTATCCTTCTTTCGGACAACATAAACCTAAGAGCAAATGATGTCCACGAAATCCATATTGTCAAGGTGCACCTTACCTTTCCGAAACTGCCACGTCCAATCACACGGAGAAGATCGAATGAATCAAAAGCGATGGGTTGACTTTTCTAAAAGCAGAAGACATACTATTACAAACAATGTTATAAGCTAGTTTGATCCTTACCTGCTGCGGTTTATAGCACAATTGAACGTGCATCTTTCCGGTACCTCCTACAATATTCAGTACCTGATCATCGAGTTTTGTGGATTCAAAATTAGGGAATAGCTTGACAGCGCCGAGGAAGCAATCATTGGTGACTTGGGATTGTGCGTTGGGCGGAGGGCGCAAGTAGATGGATATGGAAACGTCTGAGCTTCGGGAAACATCACTGGACCAACGAGTTATTAATGACATAGAATTCGTTTTGTCATACATACAAGTGAGCCCGATATTGGTACACTGGATTATTGGTATCTCCACCCACAGCGTCAATAAGGATTTCGTTCTTGTCGAATTCCAAGACGACGTAAGGCAACCACCAATTCTGTTTGCGAGTGAGTGAATCACGATTACGAATGGGTTGGGTTTGTTGAGGAATAGGAGGGAGTGTCACTCCGGGTGGTAACGAGATGCCTTCAGCTTCGCAAACACGGATAAGTAAGACACCAGACTTTGGCTCATGTTGTTGTGATGACGACGCAGATGGAGCAGGCGACGAAGAATGCGAGGAAGGAGTTGATGAGGGCACTGGACGCAGCGCTTGTTGTGAAGAAGAGGCTTCCTTGTTTTCTATAATTCAATACAAGTTATAGTTTCTTACTGTATAAGTTCATTTTGGTCTATTACTTTTAACACCAGGAATTTTCCAAGAGTTCATGTTGGCAAGATGAAGAAGAAAAAAAGGGAAGGGAGGCAAGCAATTCAAGCTGGAAAAAGTTTTTAAAGTCAGCAAATGCGACGGATGGTTTATTTTTCCCTCTGTGTGTCTCTACCTCCCCCCTTTTTTTAAACACATTCAAAAGGAGCAAGAAAAAAAAGCCAACTAATTAACGATATTTATAGATGGCTCTTGTCACGATAATATCCCAAGAGAAGCATCATGTTTTAGTAGATGTAAAACTGACACATACACAAAAAAACCACGTCGTCTACCTAAAGGGATGCCAATTCACACATGGATCATTTCATCATCCTATCGTAACAATCGCTTTGTACCGTTACTTTTTCATGCAAGTTGCTGTTTACTGAAGCAGATCTGTTTGTGCTCTTAATTGGATAAAAATTTGACACCCCCCAAAAAAAAAGAAAACTCAATTACGCAAAGCCTGCAGCCATCAATATAGATCTTTGTATCATTTGAAAATCAAGTAGCGTAATATATTGGATCATGTTGTAATGAATACATGATTAGACTTTGTTGAACCCCCACAAAAGGGTATAGCCGTCGTGCAACAGGGGTACGCATTGTTGCTTGGGATAATGCGTACGGCAGGAGAGGGTTTCCCAGGCAAATACAATACAATTTCTGTGCTGTTTATAAACGAATAACAAAAAGACTCGACTTGAAAAAATATGGCATGGATCAAAGGGACAATATATTTGGCCATAAAAGAGCATGTGCGCTCATCCTGACAGTTTGCGACAGATCGAGGCTTTCGAGAGAATATCGACCAAATTCTATTACCCTTTCTAGGCTCACATCCATTCATGGACTATTGAATGAAACGAATATCACACTTTGGGGATGAACGCGGATCCATGCCCTGTTATACCGATACAATATCGAGAACTATATTCAAATAATGAATGTTTCAATGAATAAGATTTTGCAACGAACGAAAATGAAATGGAGGCAATCTGTATGATACCAAATGCATTTCAAGCCAATGCAAGATACTTCTTAAACCGTGCATATACAATGCGAACACTCATTAACACGTGTCTGCAGCCTAGTCTGCATCAGCCATTTGGGGCTCTTGATAATTACTGCTTTGTATGCAGCATGGTCTAATTCAGCCGTGCCCTAATGTACTTCGTTAAGTTATAGAAGTCTATCGGAAATGGCATATCAATGACATTTCAGGCGGTATACACACACATATATATATATATTTATATCTATTAGGTTCAAGATTCGTTTTGGCGGTAAATAGGATGAAATAGGCCATCGTCTTCTTTATATTATAGAACATGGTTCATCTAGCGTACTTGAGAAGACGGAACAAACGAAATATCCAGAAGTGCTATGTCGCTTCTATTTCCCTTCTCTTTCTCTTTCCTTCTTTTTAATATGGAACGTGATATCGGTAAGAGATCTTTATCCTTCTTCACTGTGTGCACAGCATCTCTATGTCAATCGCTTGAGATTATTAATCCATTGTGTTGAAAAAAATGATGACTCAGGAAGGGATATAGCAGGCTGTGTCAGGTATCTCGACCATACTAATATACACAATGAGTTTCCTTCGCAAAGAGCTATGGTACAAAAAATAGTAAACTTACACCAAAACGAAAACTTCTTTCCTAGCCATTTACCAATAAATGGGAAAACAACGAGGGAGAAGAGTGTGCTCATTTGTTCTTTACTTTCTTCCCATTCCGCTTCCGCATCGTATGAGTAATAACTGTCATTCTCCGAGACATAACCACGCTCGCTGTAATCGATGTCGTCGTCAATGTCGATCTCATCGTGCAGCGTGCTGTAAGGGTCCCTCTCGGTGGCAGCCATAAGGAACTAGAAATTGGGATGACGGAGCTATACACAGGCAATGGCTTAATTATAGGCAGGAATGAAGAGGTTCGATTTACCTGTTGCTGCACAGCAGGGAAACTGAATAGGATGAGCGCTCTTCAACCACCGATTTTTGGCTGGTAGTAGTTTCATCCAATGAAAGCTAAATGCTGGGTTTCCATGGAGAATGTGAGAAAGAACCCACAGAACGAAAAGACGATCTTTTGTTCCCCTCTTTACCACGTATATTGGATTAGACAGATGCATGTATGACATGGTAGACACTGTTATGGCGATATACTGCTGCATGCCGCGTAACGACAATACACTAATGCACTATTCAACCTCGAACCATTGAGTGAAAAATGTATTTAGAAAAAAACATTTAACATACGTTCCTGCTAAGGTAATAGTATGCCATAGTTACAGTGATCCAATATTAACCACGGAATACAAGCAATGCTTTGATTCAACTGCCTATAGTCTTCTGCCGTAACTGACTTATTGCACTAAGAACGCCTACTGTTTCTTTTCCTTAGTGCAAGCTCAATTCTTTCGTGGACGCAAAATTTAGCTAGACTTGCTGAATAAACTATCATAAACAACATGGCGTATATCACTCTTCGTCTAAACGTCTGCTGAAAGAAATCTAAAGTTCGTAAATGTGTTAGTAGGGTCAATCTGAGTTTCTATGGTTCAAATTTCCAAATGGAACGAAAGCTGAGCGGGGCTACAAAGGTTTGGCTTTCTTATGGATACCAAGCTTGCATCCCGTTTAGAAGTACTAGCGGACAATACTTTGTCGATCGTGTTTGAAAGAAACAGATCAAAGGGACTCGGGTAAGCGTCTCTTGACAGAATTCTTGACCTTCCAACTTTGAGTTTAGGCTAAACTACGACAAATATGAGTCGAACATTCAAAAAAACCTGACCCAGCTCCATGAGGGTATAAAGACATTGGAAGGACAATTGTCATCAGAAGAGCAGAGAGGGACATCGTAGGGTTTAAAGCTAATGCGACTTCTTTGTGCTTAACCATGCTTCTTTACCAGCGATACCAAGGCGAATGAAGATAAACTCATTCAACTACAAGTCAAAATCGACAAACTGGATGCACTCCTTAGCGATAATAACGACGCTTCAGCAAGGTAAAATATAGATAAAACTTATACAAAACGTCTGACAAGGCAGACTAGAGAAATACTATTGGGGAATTCTCAGAAAATAGTACGATTCAAAGCTGCTGATATAGATCCCAGTGAGCTAGAGAGCGGCCAGCTAGTCCAACTTCAGCAGCGGATTATGGAAGGTAGGTGAAATAAATAAAGACAGTTCAACCAGCGTCTTAACCGGTTGATTGTCGAACAAAAGATCAGGACAATAATCTTGATCAATTGTCGGACGTTATTCGCCGTCAAAGAGAACTGGGTCTATTAATCGGCGATGAGCTAGAGACACATGCTCAGTTAATAGACGAAACGGGTACCCTAGCCGATAGAACGGATGCAAAACTTAGACAAGCGAGAAAAAGACTCAATTACGTCGGAAGAAAGGTTAAGGATAACAGTAAGTGTCGATGTGTCTCTATATACTTAGATAAGTTGCATGCTTACGATGAAATGTGTACGTATAGAATCTGTATGCATTGTTATTGCACTGATCTTCGTCTTCTTCATTCTTCTGGCGTTGTTTCGCTGACGGTACCCACTCGCAAGCGTTACTCTGATAATACCTTTTCAAAGAATGAAACTGCTTTGATGATCAGAGGCTTTACCTAACCATTTCTACCTTTTCATCTGTCATTTACCATCGTTGTCTGTACTTCTACAAGCCATAATAAAACCTGCTCCTGTTTCCTACATACTGAGATCCAGCGTCTTGGCATTGGAACCAATTGATATGAGGCTGGAAACAAATGGTTGGCTCATCGATTAGCCAAAATAGGCAAGTTCCATTTTTGGTCATCCGAGTCAGAATTTTAGAGGTTGCATGTCCGTGCAAAGACAGCTCCTCTTTGTCCTCTACCTGGGTTTCCGATCTTAGTTCTCTAGACAATGACACCTCCGCGTAACGAAGATACAGTTCCACAGGATGCTCCAGAACACTGTCCGGTATGACGTTTTACACAGTGCATTCTGTTTTTGTTTTTTGGGTCTTGCTGACTCAGCCATTCTAGGGTCCTGAGAGTCAAAACGCAGGGAAAGCCGATGCCTGTGAAGGCTGTCCAAACCAAAACGTTTGTGCATCAGCACCAAAGGGTCCTGATCCAGGTAGATCATTTATGAATACCTATGTGATTGGCAAATGCTGAACGAGCAGCTTCGATCCTTTAGATGTTCATTTAATTACAAAACGAATGGAGACCGTTAAGCACAAGATCTTGGTTCTATCAGGCAAAGGAGGTGTAGGCAAATCTAGTTTCACTTCACAGCTTGCGTTTGCACTCTCCCATGACGAAGACGTGCAAGTTGGTGTAATGGACATCGATATCTGCGGACCATCGATTCCTACGATTATGGGACTTGTGGGCGAACAGATTCATCAGAGTAACAGCGGATGGCAGCCCGTGTTTGTACAAGATAACTTGGGAGTTATGAGCATTGGCTTTATGTTACCTGACAAAGACGATGCTGTTATCTGGCGAGGTCCGAAAAAGAACGGTTTGATCAAGCAATTCCTAAGAGATGTGGATTGGGGCGAACTTGATTTCTTACTTGTGGACACACCGCCTGGAACGTCGGACGAGCATCTCTCCATTGCATCCTTCTTGAAAGAAAGTGGGATTGACGGTGCGGTGATCATTACGACCCCGCAGGAGGTTGCCTTGCAGGATGTTCGAAAGGAAATTGATTTCTGTCGCAAAGCCAAGATTCCCATTATCGGTCTTGTTGAGAATATGTCAGGGTTTGTTTGTCCTAATTGCAAAGGTGAATCCATGGTGTTTCCACCGACGACAGGTGGCGCAGAGGCATTAGCCAAGGAGCTGAATATCGAGTTACTTGGACGGATTCCGCTGGATCCTCGGGTAGCAAGAAGCTGCGATATGGGTGTCTCCTTCTTGGATGAATATCCTGATTCACCGGCCTGCGATGCGTATGAAAGTATTATCGAGAGTAAGTTTAGAAGCGATAGTTAATGTGTACATAGTGCTGATAAAGGCCTTTTCCTTAGAACTCCGTACGAAGCTCGATTGAAGCAAAATGCTTATGCTACTTGTAACGTAACAGTGCTTCTCCATACCTGTATTTCATCTGCTGATCTCGTTTTTTATCATATTTTGACCTCACCAAAACCATATATATAAACTATTATTTCTTTGCATAGTTCAGATCAGTGTTGAGCAGAAAATGACGGATCGTTACAAGTCGAATAATCAGTACCTGGATAGTTTTTTTATTATGCATTTCGTATCACTTCTGTATCAAGTCCAATATTTTATCTATTTCGTAGTGCAGGATGAAAATAAAAGTTGCTATGATCGGCATAATAAAATAATTGCGGCTCCTTGCAACAAAGTCCCTAATTTGACGTTGATTAAACGTAACCTACAGCAGAACAATTCAAACAATTGATTAGCTTTGTGCTTTGACGATGAACGCCTATCAAAGTTTGAAATCGATGAAATGCACTTAGGTGAATGAATTTTGTACCCAACGGCCGGGTTCTTTAACTATCTGCACACCAATGGCGTGCAGCTAAAGATAAAGCTCGTAGTATCGCAAGAATTACTTTTAAGTTGCTTATATAAAAGAATTTTCAACCACATCAATCATGCACGCTTTATAATGATGGATGTCTGTTGATATCAATAAGCTAGCCATTACTTTTCCGTAAGAGTATGGGTACTTACTGTAACTTGAGAGATTGATAGACCATTCTGGACATGATCATTGCTGGAGTTTCTCTAGCAAACAGTCTGGTCTTGGTTCCCCGTATATATTTCATAATAGCGTATTACATATGCATTTAAGTACACGACAAATAAGCGCGCCGCCATTCTTCAGGAAACGAGAAAAATTTATTGAAGAAATACAAAAAAGAAAGACTAATAGCCTTGTCGCTCTTTTACTTCTTGGCGAAACTCCGCTTCTCCGCCTCTTCTATGCGCCGGCAAGCCCAGCAACGGGGTTCGTCCATAGCTATTGCGGCCTCGGAAATCCTTCACTGCCTCTGAAATAATAGCGTGTTTTGTGGGTAAAAAGCACATAGTGAATTAACAAATATATACCTTTGGAAACTCGTTTTTATGTTTTAGTTTGTCGCAGCTGCGATAAACTGCCATTAATAACGAGGCAGTGAAGGCAATGTTGGCAATATCGTCTAGGGCTTGAAATTGGGTCAAGAGAGCCCAAAGTCCAACCCAGATTGGCCTGACCCATTTAAAGCCCTAGTACTGCGTTTCTTTTAGTTTCTCCTTTAAGGGGTATTTATATATTTGCATTTGAGGACTTTCAAGATTTAAAAGTGACTTCATCGCTCAAAAGTTCTTAAACAAGATTGGCACAGCTTAGAAGTATTATTACTGGATATGGTGTAGATCTGTGCTATGAAATCATAATTGATCTTTGAGTAAAGAAGCTGATACGGAATATTGCATGTAATGTTGATGACTGAGGATTAAATTATATAAGTGCTTAGAAACCTCTATTAACGCACTGTTAAAGGAATTAGCTTGTACTATTTTCGAAATCTGATCCTGTTCTCTTATTTACAATGGGCGTTTCTACGCAATCTTTCTAGTCCTTGGTGCTCTAAAATGATCGAGCTTACAAAGGAATTAGTATTTCTGTGAATTACTTTTCCCACCAATAGTTATTGTAACAGTCTCGTCTTCCGATCACAGTCTTTACAAATTTCAGTTCAGTATCGTAACATTTCCCTGAATTCATTCTAGATGAAAATGACTATTCCAGGTTAGTTTCTACTGACAGTTGTGACTCCTTGCCTTCCTGTTTCCGTAACTGTCGATTGTTACACAAAATTTGTCTTCGAGAAGTTAAAGTTTATCTGTTAATAGCAGTTCATCACAGTTGTACGACTTACAAGGCACTCACTTTACACCATTAAGATTATTGTTTGTTACTAGTGTCCTTTCATGAATTCAACATCTCCATCATTTCAGTGTCTCCTTTTCTTATCTTATGCCTCTTGATGATTCGACAACGAGGGAACAAACAGGGGCGTTTCTGATATTTCAAATTGAAATATAGTTTAAAGTAGGGCCAAGCAAAGTAAACCGAATACATGTAACCGTGTTATAAGTTTTCTTTTGTGGACTAGTCAGGCGACCTATGTTGAACCCAGTCACCTGTACGTTACAAGTAAGGTCAGTCAAATGAAATAAGTACATGGATAATTTTCAAAGTATGATGATTTTGAAGTGCGTTTTGGTTTGATTGCATATGCTTGCTCCGTTACAAGCAAAATGATCTAGACCCTGTAGATACCATTACTTGACACAAAACATTTGCTAAACATTGGCTTTTGCTTTATATGTCTGTATTTCTTCTTTTTCAATTATCCACCGCAGCCCATTGTCTGTTACTTTCTCAATAACGGTGCGGATTCAGCTTATAGAACTTCAGCGCTGCTAGATGCCGATATGCATCTCTATTTTAAGTGCAAAGTAAAGAAACTTTGAATCTCTGCTGCAATCATGTGGATATACAAAGAAATGACGTAAATATATAACAAAGTTAATTCTACAGACGTCCGTTAGACTTTTTATTTGATTGATACAAGGGAAATAGAATTGCCTGAACCCATGAAAATCGGAGCTCTTCAGCCTACGGAAGAAGAGTTCCCTAGTACTATGGAACAGGAAATGCGTAAACTTATAGAAGAAGCCCCTCGAAGAACCCGATATCGTACCTCAGTATTGCCAAGACACGGCTACAAACTGGAAAGGTGACAAGACGGACGAAACTAGCTATTTTTAAACGCTCGATCGCATAGGCGTTGGACATGGTGCGCTTTCTTTTGGCGTATTACAGAAGAACATGACCGGAATATTCCTTATGGAGGACCTGCAGCCCATGGTAAACTCATAAAAATTTCATAAAGTCAGTAGCTAACGTTCCCCAGCCATCTCCAGTATAACACGTATCAGTGCTCACCAAAGGATCGACGATGAGACATGGGGATACATGCCATTCCGAGAAGATGCCGTTGTCCTTTTCAAGTATTGCCCTGATAAACTTGATTTATAACATTGATATGTAAATTTACATAGTGTTCAATACAAACTTTATCACCGGTATCTCCACCTTGATGAGTTGGACATTGAAGATGTGAAGATGGAACCGCGGCAAGCATGTTTCCTAACATTATTCAGTATCTCTATCATATACATCATTACAGCGATCTATATGGCGGCAAGACGTGTTCCCTCTTACCGATAGTAAGCTATCCAATCGCACATTTTCCAGTACATACAAGATCACTTTGGTACGTATTAAAGACAGCAGTCGAAGAGTGATCTGATTCCGATGACGGTCGTGGTATGTCCTGTGATAGATTATCTTTATGCTTTGCTAATGCAGTAAGTTTGGCAGCGCATGGCAAGAAACAGACAACGAATCATCCCTCAAAGGCAATTTATGAAAAGTTTTAATGACCCTGTGCAAAAGAAAACATTCTGGGAGGCATTATTCGACATCGACCCGAATTCAACTAGAAGGTGACGATGGCATAATCATCGTAAGAACTGATGTTGTATCAAGATATTGAGCTTAACAACTGTACAGGAAAGAGAATTTACAGATGCTCCTTATGGAATTTGCTTACTATTTTACAACGGACGGGACGACGTTCAAGCGTACAATTTGATTGTTATCGTAATGGTTTGTAACGCAGGATATTAGAGAACTGAACTACTTATTGACAACTTAGAAAATTCCCTTCGTCGAAACGAGAGTTCAGTTTCAGTTATTAAGAAGAGGTGTTGACCTGTCAAACTGCAACAAAGGCATCTACAAGCTTGAAAAAGAACCTCGCGGACTAACTCAGGAGCGACTACAAAGATCTCGTATCCATTGGTCTTGATTCGAGTAGGTGAACACCAACCAATCAATACTGATTCCACTAACTTGGCATTCACCTATTATGATGTTAGGTATCCGGGCCGTGTTTACTAGCATCGATACAAATGACCACCTTAATCTGAACGCGGAGCGTCAAATAAGACGACAGTTCCTTCAGCAGCATACACGTATCGTAAGTAACAAAGAGTACCAGTAAGTGCAGCGATCTTTATTAGAATTATCTGACAATATACCATGTTTACTTGGGCTAAATAGGTTGAGCTACACTCACGGAGAGCGTCTAGGGATCCAAACACAGTATGATCAGCTTACGTGCAATCCCCCGACCGCCCAAACAGTCATGGGCTTCCAACGCTACGTGCGAGCTTTAAGTAGTATCCACAATAGGTAATTATCTATGAACCTTCAGTGCAGTTACTCACTGTGTCTCTTCTATAGACTTCATAACTTTAACACACATTTTCGTCACCAGGAAAATCGTAACCTGTTGGCCTTTGCCCGTAGAAGCACCCTCAGCACGTTAGCCAACGTGGTAGCACTGGACGTACCGGTTGAGGTAATTGAGCATTGGTATGATACTGAGTATAAAACTGAATCTATCTACAGCCTGTTAAAGTCTATCAGCACTCGACAAGATCATCCCGCCACCATCGGAGAAGTAAGGAGCGCCGAAAATATGAATCACCTGCACCAGCAATCATCGCATACGGTGACGCCGATCTGAAGCCAACCATGAGATCGCTTGGACCAGTCCCAGTGAAGGTAATGATGATCAAAAGAATGCTTTTCTGTGTTATGGTTCTAAAGAAGTTTAAAACCTACCGCAATTTAGACGATATGTAGCAGATGTCTGGCTGGTCATCCTGATTGACGAGTATAGAACGAGTTTGGTGTGTTCGTTATGTAACAATGCAACGACGCAGATTCAACGTGAGACCACTCGATGCGATCACACGTAAGCTGAAATGCACTTTCAATGACAATACGTCGGTAACCAGGTTACGTATAGGAAGGAAATGATCCGCTTCCAAGGAGATAATCGAGATATCCGACACTGTGTAGATGAAGATCGTATTTTGTTGAACCGCACTTCTGAATGTCCCGAGCTCGTGGCAGCTCATAAGTTATAGAAATTCAACCATTCCGATTTATAAATTTTTCATACAGCCGTCAAAACCTCCTATAGCATCGTGTATCCGCTCGAAGAATGCAATAACCATTCGCGGGCAAGCCAACAATAACCTACACCACTAGTTTGCGGAATAGTAAAGACGGGTAAAACTACGAAAGCCTGCTCTATAGGTGTGGAACCGGAAGGTGAATGCAGGTAGAAACATGTTACGAAGCCTAGTAGCAAATATGGAAAGAGGGATATGCCCGGAATCTCTACGCTGTCCAGCTACCTCGGACTGAATGATGCATTACAAACACATGAATAACTGAATGACACCAATAACTATGCTTGTGCTTTGGGAGAAATTCAGTTTGCTCTTGATAAGTTCCCCATAATCATAAAATTGCTTTAGTCTAATAAAGTTAAGCGAAAAGTAACTGATAGTTCCACTGGAGAAGAAGAATAAGGACCAAGACGTGGAAAGAAACACTGTATGTTTATTGCAAATGGTGTTCTACATACTTTTTTTCTTCAGAAAAAGATAGAAGGAAATAACTGACACAATTCGTGATAACTCAGAAAAGCAACTCCTTTACAAATACATTGAAGATCTACTGTTAAGCACTGTAGATCGTTGTTGCCTAGGACTTTTTTTATCCCCAAAATCTACGGGCTCGAAACATTACGTCATTTATGAATTATATTGCGTTGACATAACGTTCTTCTTCACTTTTCTACGCGCTTTCATCTTCTATACTCTTCCTTTCACATAATGGCACTTGCACCACAGTTCGCTGGTAGGTTTTGGAAATGGGGACAGAATGAGAAAAGAAAAACCGACCATGAATGACGGATCTACTTTCAGGACATCGCCTTGGGTCTGCCTTGGCTCCCCATACCCTCGAAGTATATCTGGACTATGTCGTATGTGTTTGAAGCAAGAAGAAACAAAGAAGTCCTATCAGTAGTTGCTCACTGTGATTGAACATTTTAGTGTCCTTTTTCGGCTAAAATCTATAAGAAAATACGTGAAGTAATAAAAGAAAAAAAGATAAGGAAGGGTAACGCTTAGGAGCTAACTGATCACGGATCCATTTAGGAAGTGTGGCCTTATGTTGAGCAACATCATGCCAATCAACTTCAGTTCATTTTCCGTCAACAAGTCCAGCCTTGGCATGCCACATCCACTTTGGTCCATGAAGCCGCTTTGGCAGTGGAAAAGGTCGACTCCAGTAAATTTTTCGAATTCTCCGATTTACTGTTCTCTCGCCAGACAGAGTAAAGTATCTTTACGTAGTCTTATTTCTGTTGGTGGTTTACTGATTTGATCGGCTTTGCTTCCAGATATTTCGATGAATCTGTTGAAAACAAAACGCGACGCGAATTGACCAATCACTTGGTCGAATTGGCGGGCAAAGTGGGTGTGTCCAATGAAAAAGTGCGCGACCTGTTGGTTAACGGTGAAGGAACACCCAAGAATCAAGGTAATGGCGTGACCAATGATCTGAAGCTTTGCGTCAAACTCGGTCGCCAGAATGGTATCCATGTCAGTCCTACGGTGATATTTGATGGACTTCGCGACGATAGCGTATCCTCAGGCTGGGAATTGGCTCAATGGAAGGAATATCTCAAGTCCAAACTTTAGCTCAAAAAAGCGAATTATTTTATTTTTTTTTATATGGTGTTATATTTAAGAAAACATTTTTGCAAAGGCGGCCCTTTCCTTTTCCTTTCTCAGTGCGATTTTTTGCTTGGCGGCAGCCAATTCTCTTCTGATGGCTGCATCTTCTGGATCGTTTTCTGATGCTTTTTGGAAATCGGCCACGGCACCTTCCTCGTCCTTGATAGCAAGTTTCGCTGTAGCGCGACGGAAGTAGGCCTTAGTAATGTCAGTAGGCTTCAAATACTTAGCGTCATGCTCCAATACAAGCGTTGTCACAGAAACGACTTCGCGGTTGTCTCCCAATTTAAGTTGGCACATAGCTTGGTTAAGATAGCAAGGAACTTTGATAGCGGCAAACTTTACGCGGATATCCTCTGTATCATCAGCATCAAAAGCAGGCTTCTCATTGAGGTAACGAATAGCCTTCAATTTTTATGCAAAGCAAAATCCATTGTAATTGGCAGCAAGTTCTCATGTTCATCATCTTACCTTGCGATATTTCTTGCAAGCTGCAAGATATTCTCCTTTCTTGAAGTAATCGTTGCCAATTGTCTTGAGCTTTCCAGCAATCTCAATAAGATCCAAAGCCTCTTTAGATTCTTCATAATCGTCTGGGTATTCAGGGAACAAGTCTCCATCTGCGGGAACAGGGACGCCGTCATCGGCACCTTCAGGGATCTCACCACAGTCCTCAATCACTACGTCTTTCAATGGCTTATCGGCACTGGTTTCCTGGTTTTCGATCACTCGCACAAGATCTTTTCCTTTGAGCACCTTGCCAAACACCACGTGCTTGCCGTCAAGATGGGGTGTGGGAACAGTGGTGATGAAAAATTGGGATCCGTTCGTGCCAGGACCAGCGTTGGCCATTGATAACAAGAATGGTTTGTCGTGCTTCAGTTCAAAGTTTTCATCTAGTCGCAAGTTAGATTCAGCTGAGCGATTGTAGCCATAAGTCTGCTTTACCTTCAAACTTTTCACCATAGATCGATTCGCCACCGGTTCCGTTGCCAGCAGTAAAGTCACCACCCTGGCACATGAAATTCTTTACGAGAGCTTTTAATTATGTCGACTTCTCTCCAAATAGGACCATACCTTGATAACACGGTGGAAGATTGAGCCCTTGTAATGTAATGGTTTACCGGCATTGCCAGCACCTTTCTCACCTAGTGTTTGCGATGTCAGTTAACGTATCCACAGAAACCATCTCCCATACCTGTGCAAAGAGCACGGAAGTTCTCTGCTGTCTTAGGTACAACATCTTTGAACTGAATTTGTGACGATTAGTATATAGGACGTTAGTTCGTAAACGTGGTTTACCAATTCAAAGACGATGCGGCCCTCTTTCTGACCACCAATAGTAATATCAAAAAAGCTAATGGTATCTTGTGAGTATCGAAAATGGTTTGTTGGAGAATGAAGCGGTCACCTACACGCGTGGGTTCGACATAGTACAGTTGCTGACACGTGGGGAGGGGCAGACGTTGATGGAAATTTATTCCTTCTGCAGAAGTGGAGCGAAAGATCGAGAAAATGTGACTTCAACTTTTCTGGTTGACAAGCATGTACTATTAGGGTATAAAGGGAAAGAACAAGTGCAGAGACAAAATACAAACAATGGCCTTAATGCTAATTGACGTCTATGTACAAATAAAAATAAAACAAGATAACATTATAGTTCATTTCGTTTGCCTCTGTAACTACGTTCACGTTATTGTTACTTTATGTAGTTTGCCACGATGATCGAATAATGCCACTGTCTAGAAGGCATCGACAATATCACACAGTTTCTCTAACATTGGTTCTAAAGTGCACCATTCCAAAGAGAAAGTGACTCTCATATAGCCAGGCTCTTCTGAATGATACGCTCCGCCTGGGGAGACATAGATGCCATTATCTAGTAGAGTCTGCCACAATCGCTGTTCATCTTCCATCGTCACTTGTCCTGTCTTATTCTTCTGGATATTTGATCGCAAGTCAATGAAGACATAATGTCCAGCCACAGCTGGTACGTATGTAATACCACGGCGATCGAAGAGATTTACAGCGCGTTCATAGGCTTCAGCTAATCTCTTGCGGTTTGTCTCCAGAAACCTGCATGACATGTAATTAATAAATGTACTTTGCAGTTGGGGTGCGAGATAATTTTACCAATCCATCCATTTCTCATCCTCAAAGAGGTTGGCGACAAGCCTATCGCTCACAGAGGATAAATGACTGACAAATCTAGCAAAGAAAAATGTCAATACCGCATGCAAGAAGTAGTTGTTAGACTCACGCTTGAAAGGTGAGTGCTTTTCTCAAGGTTGGGTTGTATTGATTAATAATAAAACCAACTCGCAAACCGTTCAGGCCGTAATCCTTAGATAAGCCGTAGACCGTATGTACTAGACTTGGATCGATGAGGTCAGATAAGTTCTCAAGACTAAGCACAGAAACAAAGGGATTTGTTTTGTCCTTGGCTGACTTTAGGTAATGTCCAAAGGATGAACATGCATAGATCTCGTCAACAATGAAGTGAATCGAGTGTTTCGAGGCAAAACGAACAAAAGTTTCTAAATCCTCCCTCGAGAAGCATCTGCGGCATTCCTTTTTAGTCATCATTCAGGGCGAAGTAGATCGTTTTACCTTCCGATAGGATTGCTTGGATTAGTAATCGCAAGGGCAACGACACGTTTGTTCTCGCTTTTAGCCTGGTTCATCGTCTCCTCCAGTTTATCCAGATTTACTTTGAGATCCGCCACGTTAAAAGGACGAGAAGTGATAAAGTCCACTCCCGTAGAGGTGCGTAAATTGACATCAAAGTTGCCGTAATAAGGCGCAGCCATCATAATTGTGTCACCAGGATCTGCCAAGGTCATACTAAGTTGAAACAACCCAGACTCTGTTCCTGTAGTAGTAAAAATATGATCACTTTTTACAGGGACGGCAGGCTGCAGATGCCGATTGACCAGAGATGCGATTATCCCCCGAAGTCTTTCGGAGCCACGAGGATCACCCAATAAAAGATCTGCTGGTTGGAATTCAAGGCAGTTTTGGATCTGGATAACCGACGACACAAAGCGGTAAGTCAAGCACGCACTAACAGATATCGCAGCCGACCTTTTCAACCATTTCTTTACGCATGAGGTCATTGCGCGCCAGTCCAAGATTGAATGCACCTTGAGGATTGTCAATGGGATGGTAGAGATTGCTAAAAGCGGCCATCGAAGCATCCTTCATAGGCGTCTTTAACTTGAAGTTAGCAAGAGCTCGTCTTGATATTTGTCCCTGGGTTGTAGTATCACACATGATATGAAGTATCCAAGGAGTTCAAAATCGCGACAATGCATATATTTAAACTTTTGCCAAAATCTCCGCTCTGGAAGAGTCAGGCAGAGTCATCCTTTGACCAAAACGCGAAAAAAATGCCTATTTTACACTTGTTGCCGAAAAAAGCTGAGTAACAAAGAAGTTCATGCGTGGTGCATTGCTAAAATTCGCTTATTGCACATCATCATTAAACTCTAGCGCAAATTAGCACATTTCTTTTATCTTTTGTTATCGTTGCTACAGGTTCTTTCAAAAGTTTTTGAAGATTCCACCCAAAATTGTTTGAAGTTTAGAAGAGTCAAATTTTGCAAAATCATCCAATCAAATCATGAAGATTCCAATGAGAGATTTTGAATCAAAGACGTGTTCTCGTTCAGGGGCAAGCGTAACTCCATCACGAAGACATAGATACTCATCCCACTAATTAGAAGATAATTCTAAACGACCCAATGCTTAAAATAGTTGAGGATACGTGAAAATATCAGCAAAAATAGTGTAGTCGATTCTGTTTGTTTCATGCAAAACGCCACATGTCTGTATGACGTATGGAAAGACAGTATGTAAAGGTTAAACTTTATTAAACATGTCATTTACCCTAGCAATAAAAAGAAAATCAGCGACAATAATAAACGTTGACAGTTCGAATTACTGAGTATTAACACATACGAGGAGGATCTACATGCTGCTTAAATAAGCCATGGTTCTCAATGTGCTGATCCTCGTTCTTAATGTCCTATGGATCATCTCACAAATAAGATAATGGAGCCTTTGATTATTCCACTATATCTGCTTCTGCACTACATAAGGTGTCATTCATAAACGCTCGTTGTGTGGAACAAATTAGATGAATCACTTCGTATATAAGAGCGCTGACCGTGCCCGTAATTCCATAAAAGGACGAAGTAAAAGTCAAATAGAGAATGAAATATTTACAGTCCATTTCATATGATCCTATTTTATTTATGTAGCGGGATCCAGAGCGCATACTAATAGGGCTTTTGGTAGTTTCATGCTACAGAAAACAATATTAAATATCATGCTGTAGCGGTAAAATCCATAAAGTATAGTATCAAGAACCCTTTACCGAAAAAGAAGAGCTCATAATGGTACGTCAATATTAACTCAGGTCTAGCTGAATTCGTTCTCATCGCATATACACTGGCACATGCTTCTAAATCAAGCAAATGGAACCTTGTCGACAGTAACCCGACAAAACAATCAAGTCGTTCTCTTTATATGGTCATTTTTATAGTCTAGAACAAGTGCTGTCAGCAACAGGCAGTGCATACCACATCTTCTTTCTCTCTTTCTTTAGGTTTGTTGTTATCTGTATCGTCTTGTTTGGATACACTTTCGTTATTTGTACAAGGGATGAAGTTTGGCTAACCTGTAGGGTCCAGATTATTAGGTATGTGGGAACTGGGTGCGGAACAAAATGTTGTCAAATGCAAAACCTGGTTGGTACACAGCCAGAAGAAAGGTGAAAAGGCGCTTAGGCTTATTAAAGGGTTTCCTCAGGGTTCCCCGTTCTAAGACTTCCTCATAATCTCTTTTCCCATGATATGAGTGGATAAAGGTATGATGTAA
Organism: Apophysomyces variabilis; assembly: GCA_002749535.1. Taxonomy (NCBI): domain Eukaryota; kingdom Fungi; phylum Mucoromycota; class Mucoromycetes; order Mucorales; family Mucoraceae; genus Apophysomyces; species Apophysomyces variabilis. Next base: position 210,629 of record MZZL01000380.1, read on the forward strand.
TTTTGTGCTAGACGCAAAAAGACAACAATCGTTTTGCATTAGATAATGCGCTGTCGCGCCGTTCCAGTTTCAATCATCGCTTATTGATCGCTTCTTTTTCGAGTGTTGTCTTCCTCCCTCTTTCTCTTACCCTCTTCACCCCGTCTTGTTACTTTTTTTTTAAATGCCCTCTGACTATATTGAAATAACGCAAGCATTTCTTGCAAGTGTCGGCGTCTACATTGACGCGGCTATGATTTTGATATTCCATAAGAAAACAGTAAAACTAGCTGAACAGGCACAAGAAGCGAAGAGAAGAAAAACTGGTCTGTAATTTGGAATATGCGTTTCAGAACATGTATTAACAAACAATCAATTTCCTCAGTAATTTGCAAAGACTGCTCTGAAGAAGGGCATCCAAACAAGCGATACAGAGCTTGTCCTCAAAACAAGAATCACGGCAGAAATTAAGGCAAGATACATCAATGCATCACCAGAACTTTGCTCACTCTCATTTTATAGTTGGAAAAAGAAAAAATGAAAATTGACAGCTGAGGAAGAAGCCGAACATTCCAGGCAAAAAAAAAAAAAAGCGGCAGGGCTTCGAAGGATGAAGAGGCAAAGAACAAAAATGTCCTATCCAGGACATGTCCATCCTGCAGTTCGACTGACCATGCTTCTGCAAGAAGCAGGTCTTGCACGGGTCATGCAAAAACTATAAACGAAAAAGTCAATGAAGAACTTGGAAAGGATCATGAAAGATACACAAGAAAGCTACCCCTTGATTCTATCATCCGTCCAGAGTACCGTGAGGAACTCAAATAGAAACTTACGAATCTGTGCGGCTTTTTGCGCGAAGTAGTCTTCCGAGCTCAAACCTTCGTGAATGGTTACATCATCTGGAACGCCGATCAGGAAATAAGTGCATACGTTTACACACAGTCTTTCTGGTATTCCGTATGTCAATTAGTCCTCGATAAGAAGGTCTCCAACAAAAACTCCAACATGCCATCCGATCTACTAGGTTATTGGGCACAATTTCGTGCGGCATATCCTTCCGTAATCTTCTCTGCACAGGGCTTTTCTGACTACAGTGATGCCTTATCGGCGGCCTGCAAGACTTTGGCAACATGTTATACCAATAACATCGTCGAAACTTTTGAGAACCGAGTGGTGCAGTATTCAATCCACAAGTTGAAAGCAGCGTACCGGTAAATATGTTTGTAATCAATAGAGAAATCATAACCCACTTCGTTCTTGCTTTTTCTAGGAACTTCCTAATGGTCGTATAAAACATCTCGCTAGGGAGTATGTCTACGAACGCGTCTGTGGCGGAGAACCCCTATGGCCTGATGCAGTTCCCTTGATCTCCACAGGTATAACCAGCGCAGTTAATTCTCTCTGCGAGGAGTTATCCAGTGTCATCCCCGTCCCTGCAACGGCAGAGACCATGTCCGCTTCCCCAGGGAGGTTTGTGCCGGCTCTACGTCACATCTTGAGTACCTATTACGAAGAATATAAGAACAGCAAAGGTTCTGATGACGAGGAACTCCCCCGGCGATTCAGCCTATCACCCATGCCGTCTACAAAGCGGCGATTTGCGACAATCAATGCAAAAGCCTTATCATGCTTAACAGAATTCACATCTGAAAGGGGTTTTGAGCAAAGCACTGCCTTATTTATACCGTCTTTGACTTTACCAAGCTAGGATACAGAAGGTAAGATAGAGAAAAGTCGTTGATAAAAAGAATTCTAACTGCACGATGTTTAGCGTTGAAGAACTGAAAAGCTCGTCGGTGGATCGTGGCGTTATCTTCACTAATCAAATTCTCTCTGATGGGTTCGCAGTTGACTTCCAGTTTGCCAGAAAATCGGCAAAAAAAGAAAGATCTACGGTGGAAGCAGAGCTCACTGTCACTGATTTTACAGAAGAGGAGATAACTGATTATTTCCAACCGTGTGCAGTGTATCCCGGCCGATCGCAAGTGTTCACGGCCGCATATGGTTGCGGCAACAGTCCACATGAAATTCGCAGATGCAGTACAAAGGAGTACTATACGTACATTGGCTCCCCCTTGCGTCAGAAATTAATTCAGGCGGAAAAGAAAGAAGCAGGTATTGAGTCCATTGAGACGGATTTAGAGACTGGCAAAACGCTGAGTCTCGAGATGTATGATAACTATGTCCGTTTCACCTTTCAACATATGAATGCGCTATTGCGTTCTATGGACAGACGAAAGCAGAGGGGCAATTTCGGAATTACCAGGGCCGTCAACGTGTTTCAGAGGAAATGGTCAACATCCTGACCAATGGAGGGAAAAAGTACAACAGAAAACGCCGTAAACACACAAAATATAATCGCAAGCTACGCCGCGAAAATAAAAAAAAACGAAAGAAGAAAAGACAAGCAAACCGGGATGCAACTGAGTACGTAAATCGAGTATAAACTTGTTACTGAATAACTCAATAGGAGAGCGTGTCCACCAGAGTCTGTGGTGAGATCGACATTGTGCAAAAACAAAGGTTTTCGAAAATGGAAGCGAGCAGGCTATCAAGCAGTCGAAAAAGATGCAATTTGTTGGCTACAGTCATGCTCTGTCGGCTGCCTGCCTTTCCGTAGCAGAGGCCTATACAAGCCATATTGTTGACAATTTCTACGGTCGAATATCAACTTATTCTTTATACAAATTGCAAAGACTCGTGCCAGTAAGCTTGACTATTAATTAAATCGACCTTGACGAATTTATAAAATATGATAGGCACTTAGTAGGAGCCATGCTCGACAGATTGTTTGGGACTTCATCATGGAAGTTGTCGCAAATGGTGAGCCTACATGGCCAGTCCGTGCTGTGGACCTAGTTTCCGTTTATATTGTTCACTCGGTTTGGGACATCCTCGATGAATTACAAGCAGTTATTCCTCTGCCTTACGAGCAAGCAACATTGGCAACATCGCCTGGGAGATACATTCCTCTTCTCCGGCATATCCTTGCAAGGTACACGGAGCTACATCAGGAGGCTGAGGCAGCCTCAATTCTAATGACGCTTGCAAGCAACAACACCACTCAACATAAACAGGGCATATCATTACCAAAACTCTTTTCATTAGCTCCGCTTCCATCATTTCAATGGCGCTTTGTCACGGTCAATTCTCAAGCGTTATCGACTCTTGCGTCAATTAGTTTACCAAGGACTAATGATTATGACAGCAATCTTGCCCTGTTTAATCAATGTTTTGACCTCGATCGATATGGGTTCAACAGGTAAGCTCCAATTCGATTATCGACGAAGCCATGGTTTAGTTAAGCTATATTGGTTAGAATCGATTCAAAACAAGTATTCCGAAATCGAATTAAGACAGACGGGTTTTCTGTTCATTTTTAGTTTTCTAGCGCCAAACCAGTTAGGACAACCATGGATGAAGGTATCCAACTTGAAGACTTGAATATCGAGGAGGTTCAGGAATACTTTCGCCCAGCAGCCTTGGATCCTGGTGTTCGTGCTTTGCTCACTGCGTCCTATGGCTATTCTGAAGAAAGCCATGAGATTAGGCGCTGCTCCACTGCGGATTACTATGCTCTAACAGGATCTGCCCGCAGAAATAATCAACTAAACAAGGGAAAGCAGACCGCTGGAAGTAAAGAAATCGAATCAAAATTCCCAACCGCAAAGAGCTGCAGCAGCGTCCAATACTCTGAGTATTTGCAGTACTTCTTTCTGCATCGCGAAGAGCTTTTTGGTTTTTACCACTCTGGTAGAGGTCGTGGCCGATTCTACAACTATCAGGGGAGACAACCCGCTAGAGGCGAAATCGCAAACATACTGATCAATGGCGGCAAAAAGTATGACCGAAGGCGAAGAAAGAAAACTAAGCGCAATCGGAAAGAGAGGAGAAGAAATCGGAAAAAGAAGAATAAGCGGGCACATGAACGCCAGGAAAGATTGGCTGGCAGTCCTGAAAGGACCGAACCGTCTCACGAAAGGTAAATGATGCTTTGGTTATTATAATAGAACAAGTCTATTATAACTGATGACAATCTATAGTAATATAAGAAGACCTGAGTCATCTATCAGATCAACAAACACAAACAGAAGACTTCCTCGGTGGAAGAAACAGAAAGTCAAAGTCGACAATGATGGAAAAATGGCATTGATTGCGTTTGGTAACGTGATGTTCAATCAAAGAAAAACAAAATTTAAGGGCCATCCTTCTGGGGTGGTTGAAAAGCTATGGAGCAGCCTTAAAAAGACGGGAGCGGCAACGGCAGGTTCTAGTTGTCAATGTAGACGAATACATATCTTCATAGGTAAATCCATCAGGCTTATTCTTCCTTCTTATTTTTGTAATGAATAACTTTCATATTGTGCTTAGATCTGTCATTGCTGCCATCAGCGATCTTTACAGAAGATGAAGACTTTGGACGGCGTTACCTACCATGGTGTTCTTGGGTGCAAGAACTGTGGCACACTGTGGGATCGTGACGTGAATGCGTCCAAAAATCTTTATGAACTTTCCTTGTATGTGTGGTCCAACGGAAGTAGACCTGCTATATTTCGCCGAGCAAGGGATAGTCAAAATATGCCAATATCACCACTTCGAATGTGGGTTCCTTTTCCAGAAGGATTTAGATTGTTACACTTCTGGTAAGTGATTATGCCAGTCTCTTCGATTATCACTTACTTCAGGAAACGGTTTTTACTGCGCGGGACTTCTTATGCCAATTGGAAATCATGGTTTGGCCTTGCCTTTGAATTATGGGCAAGAGAAAGGCATGTAGCATCAATATCCCTCATGAATATCTGGCTGAACGGTGCAACTTGTCGCTTGTGTAACGCAAACCAAATCTCCGATTGGCGCAAAAAGCGGTCAATGCTTCGGAGTTACTTAAATAATGTTAGGAGGAGTCCGGCGAACCGGAACGTAATACTTGAATTGATGACGTAGTTTGTGCGGATTACTGGTGCCCGGGGATAGCCGGTCCCATTTTCTGTGTGAGTATCATCGCAAATCCCGGTCCAAAAGAACAAAGAATTTTGCCTTCCTGAAGTACACACCCCACTCTCCCGTAACGGTACGCGATGCACAACAAATCCCACACCGAGCTTCAACAAAGAACTCCTGTCTACCACGATCCTTGGGCAAAGCGTGAAGCTTGGCGTAAGCATCCCATTTTTTCCAAGGCATCCAACTTCCGTACCATGTTTCCCGGTCTCGGCATCGCTACTGTCGCCTTTACCGCATATTGCGGCTTCGAATATTTCTTCCTCAATGACAAGAAGCATCATTAATTTTAGACGCTATTGACTGCCGGTAAGTTTTTTGCCTTTTGAACAAAGTAGCAACTCATGGCCCTTTTTTCCTTTTCTTTTGTTCAGTGTAGTAAGTCAACCTAGAGACGTTGAGGCATCCAACCTTTGAAAAACCGAATAAAACGAAACAGCTCTGCATCTGTCTTAGCAGCAGACTGTAACGATAACTACTCGACATGATAATTCGCCCGCATTTGTTTACTGATGCTATGCAGTTGTAATATGCTTCCATCACAAACCATGATCGGTTTAACAGGCATGAAAAGATGACTGTTAAGAATGCGCAACGTTACGGATGTTTTTGGCTATATACGTATGTATATTCTTCAACAAAAGGTTTCGTGTTTACAACTCTTCTGGTGATGTACGGTACAAGCTGCATTGATTTACAGGTTTTTGCAATATAATCTGCGCCAGCGAACATGATAACTTTGCGCTAAAACTGGTAGATTTCATGCTAGTATATTACCGTAACATCATATTCAAGGTTAAAAGTAAAAAAGCCGTGCTTTTGCTGCGCACAGTTCAAATCTTGTTCAGGTCTAATGTAATGACAGAATAGAATCGTCTTATTGTTTTACTGACGATAATCATTCAATGGAACAGAACGAGATGAACTGATAGGTTCAACCCTGCTGCTGTAGTCTCGTAATTTATATTGGCCGAGGAAAATTTTCGTGTCGGTTAGGGACAATATGTAAGCTGGTTGATGATAAGGAGCACTTGATTGAGTGTATCCAATTTTTCATTCCATTCCGTATTTCTATTTCATATGAATGTATTTTTGCGCTAAAAACCGTTAATCCATGCAAATGGATGTTTATGTTATAAGTGACTTGTGAATGGCTCGTCCATCCAAGCAACAAGTACATGCATGCATGTAAGTCCTTGACAGATAATCCATTTCCATACAAGTCATCCAGATTTGATGTGGTGTTGTATCTCTGTGCTTGCCTCTTTTCACCTGACATCTTACACTGTATGAGCGACATTATTTCCATTGCATATTAAGCGAGCAAATACATTTGCTGTCATTATATGTTGCTGAAGAGTATGATCCAGATTATCCCAGGATAGTGTTGTATAAGACATCATGACGACGTTTCAGATATGTTCATTTATAAACGCGTATGAGATTGTTGTTGCTTTCTTTTGTTTATTGGACTTGTTTTCTCCTTTGCCAGGACTTGTCCTTCTGTCGATACGTTTTCATGCTTTGTAATCACACCCTTTGACCTAGACCCACTTTATGTCGGACAGCAATAGGATCCGATAAAGAAGGCTCAAGGCGACTTAACCTCATACCTCAAGGATTTTCTGGAATCGTCGCGAGGCAACGTTTTTGTCGAATAAAAGAAATCACAGCAACCGTTACGGTACAAAGCTTTTCCGTGACACCCACTTGCGGGATCGGTGGGAGCTTATTCTACCGCTGAGGTTCTTTATCCCATATAAAGATACATAAGGAGGGTGAGATAGACATAGTACAACTTCAACAAGTGACATACCAGAGCTGTTACATGTTTTCTAATGTTAGGAGGGGAAACAAACTTGTTCTCTGTATCAAAATACACTTTACATGGTTCATTCCACTGCTGGATGACAAAGCTTTGTGTGACTTTGTAAAACTTGTTCGCACATAACTGTGCACAATGAAACAGTAGCCAAGCACATTTTTGTCTTTCTTCTCTTTCTTTGACCATTTGTTATGAGCGAAGTACAGTCTTCATCACGAACGGAAGAGCCGCCGAAACTTGTCCTGCGCACTTACCAGGCGTCTGATTTCAACTACGTTGATCACTTGTACTATAGCACCTACTTTGCGCTTGTTCCGGAAGGCGTGCGACGAAAGCTGTGGGCGCCATTGACATGGGCCATATGGTTTGGCGTATACTCTTACCTTCTTTTCATTGTGCCTGTGCTTTTGTCAGGAATGGACGTCCCGAGTTGGGCATCGCTTGCACTGAAGATCTTCTTTACGTTTGCCTGGGGCGCTGTGGGTTTTGCTGCATTATTCGTTACGACGGATCGATTCGAAGTGGTAGAGAAGATAGAACGCGCCCGTCAGAATGATTTAAGTGATCCCGAAGTATACTACTTAAACTGGGTTAAGCGAGAAGTCATAGTTGACGACGAAGAAATCAAACAAGAAAAAGGCAAAAGCAAGAAGCGGGTGACTTTTGATAAGGACGCCAAACCAGCTGTCGAGATTGTTCGGGAACGTAAACCTGAAGCCGAGCAAACACCTTCACATTTCTGGGTGCTTTCCATGGAAGGAACACCATGTGCCATGGTTGGCCTTGCTTGTAACCGTGAAGATATTATGGATAAGCGCGAGAACTTAATGCCGGGTTGGAAGAGATTAGGAGCAGCAATATGCAGAAGATACCATCTTCCCGTTCCGAAGGTTTTTACGGCACAAGATACTGCACAACGTAATGTATTTGCAAAGGCGCATGAACCAAAAAGTGCTACCTTGCAACGATTGGCAGTACGATATGAGTTTCAAACCTGTGGTTTATCAACGTTGCTCATTAATCGGGCCATGACTTGGGCGAACGAGCATGGTATCGAGCGAGTGTACGCAGTAACAGACGAAATGATGATGGCTGCTGAGCAGATCCTCGAGCTACGACACGGTTTCAGAAGGATTGAGAAAAGACGAGTGGGATGGTTTGGACAGTATGAAGCAACTTGGGTGTGTGATGTTCGGGAATGGATGGAAAAGAATAATGAAAAGACAAAGCCGGAGTACAAGAAAGTATCCAACTAAATAGAAGACGACGTTGTATAATAGAAACCAGTTGTTACATACATCTTCAGCATACATTAGTTCTAGAATTAAGATTAAGCGTAAAAATACTTTGACTTTCAGAAGAGGTGTACTAAATGGCTTGCAAAACGTCAAAAACCCGCCTGTACCAAGAGCACAAAGTTGACCATGAATCATCCTGTATGACTTTCTCCAATCGTTTCATTTGCCTTCCCCTCCGTATAGAACGGCCACGGTATTGGTTAACAGATCGGATATGCTTAGTACATTACCACCCAATAAAAGTGAGTTCTCGGCATTTAGAGTCATTTACGGGCAGCCATGTTGCACAGACGGATACTTTGATTCGCTGAATTTAGTTGGTAGAATATCACGCCACAACGACTCCATCTTCTCTTTCCAATTTGCCAAATGGGCAAAGGAAGGCGTCACAGTCTGGTAGATGAGGAACAGCCTCTTGGGATTGTGGAAGGCTGGGAGGATGGAGAACGGTATAAACGCCCGGTAACCAAACTGGATCGCTGGGAATTGCAATCCGCCGATCGACTGACGCTTCGTATTGGTGAACAAGAGATTGTCTTAGTCCAAGATCCCCATTCCAATCACCTTGGCGGTTACATATGGCTGACGGCTATTGTATTTTGTTCTTATCTCGATGTTTTACGTTCTAAGCGGACAAGACATGAATGGATCTCCTTATCTAGAACAAAGCGTTGGGTGGAGCTAGGATCTGGTATTGGATTACTGGGAATCATGCTACATAAACTCGGCGTAGAAGATGTAGTGATGACTGATATTGAAGAACTGATTCCTGTCATGGAGAAGAACGTGGAAGCAAACGGTATTGACGTTAAATCTATTAGTGGTCGACGAAAAAATCCGGTGAATGATAGCAACACTATCATAGTAGAACCGTTACTTTGGAACGACGATAATGCGATTGACCATATCAAGGCTGCAGGGCAAATCGACTACGTGTTGGCCTGTGATTGTATCTACTCAGAGGCCAGTGCTGTTGACCTGGTAGAGACGATGGAGAAGCTTGCTAGCGAGGAAACAACGATCATATGCATCAGCGAAGTAAGAAACCAGGCTGCTCAAGAAAAATTTTTGGCTGAAGCCAATATGCGGTTTGAAGTGGAACTTCTGCCGGCAATTCAGTGGCAGAAGAAAGTGTCTCAAATTGATTTTGAAGAGACATTAAATCTCTATCGTCTTCAAATATCGAGGAAAAAGCTTGGATACGCAAATGCTCATGGCCCTTTAAGTAAATAAAAACCAAAAAGACAGTGTCGTACTAGTATGCTTAGCGTATACAGTTTTGTTTCATATTATGGCAAGCATATGTATGCTTAGCAATCCGGGAAGTCTTGCATCTTCATTTTGTCTACTTCAAAATATTGCCTGCTGATGCACAGCGTAAATTTACGTTGGCTGAATACGTACGTATTCGTTCTAAGTTAAATAATGAAGCATTCTTTGGATTTAGGATGGGTACTGATTTGAAGATGTCCTTTGCAGACATATGTCTTTATTTGACGCGCTATGCATCCATTTATGTATATGGCACTGTGTTCTTTATCGCATCGATTTATTAACCGTAGCACAACCACGGGTTCATGGAAACCTTGAATTTATGCGCTGTTATCTATGGCTTTACTGCGTTTGGCAATGTGATTGATGTGAAAATCTGTAGAGCACAGTTATCACTCATATTAATATCCTTCAAAATCTTCCTAGGGTTTGTGCCGTCCACATCCTCTAAGCGTGTATCAAATTGGTCGTTCCCTTGGTAATGCTTTTATTCCACTGATTAGACCTGTACAGGGTGTTATGGCGGTCCTACGATTAGGTAATAAAACCTCAAATACTCTTTGTTTCCATGAGTGGGATTTTTCTACTGCTGGACAAGTATTTTGAGTCCGTTGTGGCCTGAACTGATTTGATTCAAATTATAACCTTTGTGAAACTTCTTTCCTTAGTAGCACATGCTTGGCTATTTTGTGGGATGCATAATTTTGTTTTTACAGTAATATAGAATAACTTATTCAATAAAGCACTGTATTTTATGTCATCAATTTGCGTCGAGGCTTTGTTCCATCAAATGGCCGCGGCAATAGGTTTAGACTGCTGCGAGAATATGTGGGGCGACAAAAGGCCAGTGAGTCTCTGGGAATGAATTTCATCAATGCAGGTCCAGAAAGGACTGTCGAAAGAGGACTGCACGTAATTTCAGAGTCCGGGAACACCTTTTGTGTGTCCGAAGGGAGACAGAACCCTTACTTAAACTCCTACTGTACGTGCACTTGAACAACTCACATTGGTAATAATAATACTAAGTCATATGCTGTTCTAATCCTACTTTGATATTGTTTTGTTGGCTAGCAGTGATAGTGCCATGAAGTGGCTCCCATTACCAAAAATCGCTCATGGAATAGCTATATATCCTTTCATTCCTTCAAATATCGCTCATGTCTCATCTCCTTCATCACCTGCCTCACGTCCTCTCACAGCGTATTCGACTATCTATTCCCCGCTGTTGTCACCTCAAGCGGATAATGCCTCTTTCGTTACTACCATTTCGACATCGTCCCATCCATCGCATGACCCGCCCTCCTTGCAACCTTCTGATTACTCTCACATAATACCATTGGAAGTTGGCGATGAGCTCTTCATCTTCGAGCAACAAGGACAGTGGTATAGAGGATACGTCTTGTGTGCGCAGGATGAAGGTAGAAAGCCAAACACCGCGCCAATAGGTTGCTTCCCGCGCTCCCATGTCCAAATCAAAGAATACCTGGATATGGATCCGAACGACAGTGATAATATTTTGTTACGTCGTACAGACTCCGTAATGGAAGATCGGCCTGTCTCTCCAACGGCGCCTTGGCTAACTCTTGAACCGCCCACTCTGTCTCGGTCTTTTTCTGAATCTCATATTCAGACACCGCTTAAGAAATCCATCCATGATCATCAAGAGCCGCCAGGCTTATCGTGTTCTCGTCCGAATAGCTTGGTTGAGCTAAGCTATCGATCTGGACCGGATACGCACGTTTCTAATAAAGATCAACGACGTCCCCCACCGCCACCTCTTCCTCTTGCACGCTTTGACCAGTCTACTGTCACGGGTAGCTCAGAACCATTAATAGACGAGATTGCTGCATGTGTGAGTGAGTGGAATAGTTTGCTGTATACCTACTTGGAAGAAAATAGGTATGCAGCGTTTAACGTGGTACGAGATCATATCAACTACCTCTTTCAGGCGCGACGGCAATTATTAGATCAAGCATTGTCCAAAGAAGAGTTATCAAGATTACGCAAAGAAATCATCCATCGTATGATGATCGTCAATTTATCGCTCAATCGCGAGGTGGTTATCCGACATCCGGAACGTGGTTATATCCTGGATGCCAATAGTACTTCATTAGCCATGCTGTATCGCATGCATTGGAAATACGCAACTTCTGAGCAACCACCGATCGACTCATTTTTATCAGCACCTACGCCTTCATTGCCTTCTCCTAGACTTTCAATTGCCGCCTCATCTCCACCTCTATCACAAAATTCTACACTTGCCGATCTCCCGTCTCCTGCTGCATCACAAGAAAACGGCACTTCAGGAGGACCAATTCCACCGCAGAAGGGTGCTAAATTTTACCATCTATTCTTTGAACTAAAAGCGTGTCTTGCATACATCTGTCAACCAGGAGAGTTTACAGAGTTGCATTTCTCGCTCTACAACAAAGGTGAAGGGAAGTTTATTACGGAAGAATTCGTCGTTACGCTTAATTACAACGGCATGCCAAAAGATGAGAGCCAGATTGGGAAATTGCAGACGCTATTTGCAGATTTGTCTGTGCATGACTTGAATGAACATTTGTATCTTGTTTGTCGGATAATCAGATTGGGCGGAATGAAATTTATGGACAAGGAGAAAGATCATTTGGGAGCAATTGGGAGCCATGCGTCGATGATCTTTGGTTCTGGAGAAGCTCACCGTATGATGAGTTACTTTGATCATGGAAGCAGCAGGCATCATGTACAGCAGCATCAGTATCAGCAGGGGAAGCAGCAACCAATGCCAACTTCAAACGCAAATTTGTGCCGTCGTCCTTTCGGTTGCGCAGTACTTCATTTAGGCAACATCGTGCAAAAGTTGGATCAACATGTTTCAGCAGTAACTGGCTCCGTGACAACTCCAGGATTATTCTCCCCTGGTGCATCGACTACCGCACCAGGCGGCCATACCGCATTATCGGAGCATGATATGCGCATTTACATTCCCACGTCGGAATCAACGTTTGCGAGCCTTCACGAGGATATCATTAACAACAACGTAAAGGAATTCGCAAAACATTCGAAAGCAGAAATGTTATGTGTCTATTTACGAATGTTTTATGGCTGGTTGGACGAGGTGTTGAAGACCAATGCAGCATTGTTGCAAGGGGTGCCTAAAACGTCGCGACTTGGATTTCCGGATGTTGTCTTTCCGGATGACGAGCGAAATGAGCTTTACATCACACTTTGTTCCGGCGACTTTGCACAGTTTGGCCGCTCTCGAAATATTCAGGTGACGATGTGTGTGAGGGACAATGTCACAGGAGACATAGTGGAAAATGCACTGACAGCTGGATCAGGCGCTCCATATACGACATACTGGGATAGCATGATATTTTACCACGATCAACGACCGAAATGGGGTGAAACGTTGAAATTGAAAATTAACGATCATCGATTATGGCAGCGTTCGCATATATTCCTAACAATAAGACATAGAAGCAGCCACAGTACCAGTCTTGCATCGAATACGAGTAATAGTCCACCCATGATGAAACTGTCAGGTGAGGGGCTTTCTCCTCCAGCGCCTTCATCCTCAGAGAAGATTATTGCAATGGGCTTTTTGCCGTTGACATTACCGCCAGTACACCGTGATTTTACAGCGGATGGGTCACACGTACTGTATTTATATAAATACGATCGGCAACTTGCGAATCCAAGCGTGTACCTAGATAACGTTGCATGGTGTTATCGTTCTTCAACACCAGCCAATATGCAGAGTAATTCCCCGAGGGAACAGCGTCCAAAAATTGGATATCATTATTCTTCATCGAACAATAGCGTGAAAAGCTCAAACGGTAATTTCAGTACAACATCGATCTTTAATCCTGCTGGTACGCACATAAGCAGTACTACTGTTAACGCTTCGGAAGCCACCATTGTCCCATGGACTGTGGATATAAGCACAGCCTCATCGGGCAATGCCACCAGCAAATTGAGTACGATACGCGATTCTGTTACCATCAAAACATTTTTGTGTTCGACACGGTTTACACAAAACAAGACGCTAGTAAAACTTCTGAATTGGAAAACGATGCTGGACGATGGAACAATAACGGGCGAAGATCTTCTGTCTATATTGGATAAATTTACGTTTGTCGGCGAAATGGAGGTAGTGAAATTTCTGTGTGATATATTTGATGTATTATTGGATATCTTGGTATGCCGGCACAAATCCATTGAAGCACATGATGCTCTAGTGGATCAAACATTAGCGGCAATTATATGCGTACTTGGAATTGTGCAAGACAGGCGGTTCAGTAACTTTCGGCCAGTATTAGACGTATACATCGACCAACGATTCTCTGTTGAAGAAGCGAACAAACAGAGCGAAGGTTCTAAAACTCGGAATATCTATGGGGTGAAGGAAGAAATGACCTACGAACAAATGCTGAAGGGTATGTTACGGCTGTGCACCAACCCTAGCGATTCGAAGAAGGCAAAACGATTGCGAAGTAGCATGAAAGTGTGGGATTACATATTTCGCTTTATCGTTAGGTCACGAGAAATGCAGAAGCACAATGAAGAAGATGGCGAACGATCTCTTCGCGATATCATGTTTAAAGAAGAACTGCAGCAGCTTGTATCTCTTATCACACACATGATGAGCCCAGATCAGCCGAGTGCGATGATTGGTACTCAGACTCTTGCATTGCAGCACTTTGCAGAGATCCTTAGTGAGCTCCGTGCTGTGTTTTCGCCGAAGCAGGTCGTTGATCTTGCGAGTAACTTCATGGATGCTTGTTCTCATGTGACGGGGAAGCTTGTCGGTTTCAAGCTGTGCACTATATTAGCAATAGTGAAGGGCCCTGTTTTTAATGACCAAACTTGTCGTTCTGGACTGGCAAAAAACGTGTTTAAGTGGATCCGGGTATGGTTAAACTCTTACATGGAAGCAGCGAAAGACATCATATTTGCTCGGCACAATGATCAACATGATACGGATCATCATCAAACGCGGTTACCGAAAGTCCAATGGTTAGAAAATTTGAGATTATCTTTAACCATTATGTCCGAAATTTTAGGTAAAGTTCGGAAATCGTGCGGCATGTCGTCTTCTGGACTTTCCACGTCTTCAATATCTTCACCGTCCATATGTACAATCTCACGGCCAATATCGATGGCGACAAATGGCGATGAGGACACCATCGATGAGACACATATGGAATTAAGATCAATCACGGAAATAGCGCTGCAGCTTGTGCCACAGTTAATGCATGCATATAAAGATCTTCAGCGGTTGACAGTTCAGGCTGTTCAGGCTTCGGGTATGCCCAATAATTCGGGTGATCCTACTTTTCCTGCTGCTCGACCAGCTTCAAGGCATTCGATCACCATGCTACGAGAAAGAACCCATTCAGTCAATGTGAAGCATTCACCATCTATGCCTGCTGATATAAGTGACGCCGGATCAAGGTTTGCTGTAGTATTACAATCTCTTGCCACTGCTCCGACTATCCCTTTCCCGTCCTCATATCCATTTCAGTCTACAGCCTCAAAGATCAGTCTCACATCAACAGCAGAAGGACATACAGCAGCCATGGTTACAACTGGCCTTTTGGATCTTACCATAGTTATTTTGGAATTGTTCTATTTGACACCACGACAGCAATGGGTGGAATTTTTACAGAACATGTATGAACGCGAAGGTGTAGATGAGACAGCCATTTTCCTGCGGAAGATATGTCATATGTGTACTGCTATTTTATTCGGAGATAGCACGCAAATGTTGGACGAATCAAGTGCAAAGATTGATGGATTGGAACGGTGCGAAGAGGACGAAACCAGGGAATTTAGAAAATTACCAGATACGTGGCTCAACATTAATGTCATTGCGCATCAGATCGTTCTCTGCAATATTTTAGCTCCGGCAACAAGTATATTCGAATTGGATGCATTCATACCAAGTACGCAGTTTGATCATGCTGAGGAGGAAGACAGCACTACCGATTCACCGTTAGTATGTCTATGGCGCACATTTTTCGTCAGTCTTTTGCGAGCGCTGTCAAGTTCGCGCCTAGAAATCGAAAACTTTTTACCTCAGGCACAGAGAGCTATTTGGAAGCTTGTTGGAAACATTAAAGGTGTGGTGGGTGCAAAGACACTACTTAGTTTATGGCATTTGGCAGGGCCAAGACACACCAGAGCGGATGCAGTGCGAAAGCTCGAATTACTCTCTTATTTTGGGATGAAGACCAATAATAACAGTACAGTGGAGCCAATATTCGAGGAACATGAACATCTTCCAGCTGAAGGCGAGAAAGGAAAAGAACGATCCATTTTGGATGATGACCCGGAGATGTATGCTGTCAAGATCATGATCGATAAATTGAACAGTGACGGTGGCGAGACAGAGGAATTGCATGTCATCCCAGATATGAGTGAGAGTGCCAGCGATGTAGTGAGCGATATGCCTAATATTTCGATGCTGCAAATTGATTTGATCCCGATCCTACTTCGGCCACTGTGTTCAGTTGCATTGACTTTGCACGACAAGGCACGCTCAGCCGCTTTGTCCGTAATTGCAGATGTGATTTCGGTAGAACTGCATACTTTTGGAGAACTGACCCGTGTACAGCATTTACTAATCGCCACCTTGGATCGATTAGTAATGTCTGAAAAAAAGGGTAATGAAGCAATACGGTGCAAACTAGTGGTGGAGTTGGCACACATGTTGGAAAAAAAGCTATGTCTGCAAAATGCGAATAACCTTGTCGAGTCAGGCGTGAAGGCGGTGCATTCACTGGGCCAGTTTATGGAACTTCTGCTGCAAATCCGCAGCCTCCCATTGGATAACGATGAGTTTATGGATGAGAGAATTAATGCCACGTTGAAGTTGATGAAGTTCATTCAGATGATTGAGCGGGAAGAGATATACATCAAATACGTTCATCAACTCGTACAACTACATGTAGAAAGCCATAATTACGTCGAGGCAGCTCTTACACTTCGCTTCCATGCAGACCTCCTACAGTGGGATCCACACGAAAAATTGGACGCAATTCTCGAGCTAGATTTCCCTGCGGAGAGCTCCTTTGCGCGCAAAGAGAAGTTGTATTGGACTATGATCTCCTATCTGGACGAAGGAAATGCGTGGGAGAAAAGCATCAAGCTTTGCAAAGAACTAGCGCATCAATACGAGACTACAACGTTTGATTACGTCAAACTGAGTAAGACATTGCAGCATGAAGCTCATTTAGTGCAAGACATTGTGAAGAAGGAGCGCTATTTTGCCGAATATTTCCGCGTCGGATTTTACGGCCGAGGGTTTCCAGCTAGCGTTCGTAATCAGCAGTTTATCTATCGTGGGTTAGAATGGGAGAAAATGGCTTCCTTTGTGGAAAGGATGCAAAATAGACATCCAAATGCACAGTTGCTATCCGGAAAAATAGCGACAGCATCACTCATTTACGAAGATCAATTAAAGGAAATGGAAACAGCGCTGGATGGACAATATCTCCAAATCACGCCAGTTGTTCCGGAACCAGATAGTGAAGCGGGTGTTGATTTCAGAAACCCGTTGATGCCAGAAAATGTGCGGAAGTATTACGAGTCCAACGAGGTTTCGAGGTTTTCATTCTCGCGTCCCATCAGCAGAACACAGGCATCCGACGAGGATCACAAGCCTGAGTCAGATTTCCTAAATCTATGGACAGAGAAGACTATTTTCATATGCGAGGACGCATTTCCAACTATTGCACGACGATCGAAGATTTTGCACGTACAAATAGCTGAGCTTTCTCCCATTGAAAATGCTGTGATGGCAATCGAAAACAAAAACCAGGAATTGATTGTTTTGGAGAAGAAGTACGCTGCTTACTTGGATGAGAAACAAACTCGGTCCGACATGGGTGCTATAAATATCAATCCATTTTCGATGGCACTCAATGGTGCTGTAGACGCTCCTGTAAATGGAGGCGTACCACTATACAAGAAAGCATTTTTAACGCAGGAATATTGGGATGCCAATCCAGATATGCATCCTTGGATAGAAAGACTTAGAAAAGGCATTGATGATCAGGTAAGGAAAAGACCGAGTCAGATATTTGGCGTGTATTGATCTTGTGCTTTAGGTCAAAGTGATTGATCACTGCTTAGAGACCCATAATAAGTTGGTCAGTCCTGAAATGAGACCATTCCATAATACGCTTGTTGGCTGTAAGTAAATACTTTTGCTTGGGTTGGATATAATCTCACTCGGTTTGTTCCAGTTTACAAAAAGAACTTTCCTGAAGAAATTAAGCGACTCAGTCAAGCACATGATACCCAAGAAGACACCCATGGTTACCGCTCTCCTGTTCACAATGCCAGCGAACGTCCAAATATTTTACGGCAAGATTCTATCATGCAACTCCCACACATTGGTACAGCATCACCTATGTCGCCCGTCAGCCGAGCTTTTTCAATACGCTCTCCAGTAACTGAACAGTCATTAATGCGCGCAGCTGTCGAAAACACCTCTATGTCAAGAGCAGAGAGTATTTCACGGAGTTTGAAGATGTCCTTAGGGAAAAAGTCGCGCAAGAAATCTCAAAAGGGGTCATAACTGGTATAAGGTTGGAATCTAATTACGAAGGTCTTTAAGAACCAGTCATGGAAGGATATTCTAATCCCAAAAAAACGTCCTTAGACGTTATATCTTTCACTTATTTACATTTGCAATTTACAATAATTATTAAAAAATATAATCAATACAGAAAACAGTAAGATGTCTTTTTATATAGGAATGTATGTTCTTCTTGCTTTTGCCTTGAGCCAAATTAAGAGACCTCGACCAAAGGAAAACGCGTGCTCGCGGACCCCAACCGATAGACAGTCACAGTCCGGAACGGACTGCTTTCCGTTTATCGAAAGGAACCCCCTTTTTTGCGAACACGCGCTGCGTCCTTTTTCAATCCAACGCAAATCATGACCATTTCAGACGACGACTTTGAGTCTGTTTATTCCGATTCAGGAGCAGAATCAGATGCTTATGTTCCCGATGATGAGCCTGCTCCAAAGAAGGCAAGCATATTGCTTATCAATGCAGATCAAGATGATATAACGTCTTTAAGTAGGCTAAGACCGCTTCAGGCCCTAAAAAGGCTGCGCCTGCAAAAAAGGCCGCAGTTAAAAAAGAGAAAGTAACAAAAACCGTGCCAAAAAGCAAAGCATCCAGCCCGCCTGAAGACGTGGACATGGTCGATGCAGCAGAGAGCAGTGGAACATCTACACCGAAATCCAGTAGTTCTAAAGCGGAAAACGAGGAACGAACGATCGAGCAGATCTATCAAAAGAAATCCCAGTTGGAACATGTCCTTTTACGTCCTGATACTTATATTGGTTCAGTTGAGGCTGAGGAGCAGGAAATGTGGGTTTATGATGCAGAGGAGGATCAAATCAAGAAGAAGAAGATCAGATATGTGCCCGGTCTTTACAAGATCGTTGACGAAATATTGGTCAATGCCGCCGATAACAAGGTAAATTCATGACTCATTTAACAGCTATACGTTAACATTATAGCTCTAGATTCGCGATCCTTCGATGAACGCGATCAAAGTTGTTATCAATCGCAGCGAGAATTTTATATCCATTCAAAATAATGGACGCGGTATTCCAATCGAAATGCATAAAGAAGAAAACGTCTATGTGCCAGAGCTGATTTTCGGTCATCTCTTGACATCCTCTAATTATAATGACAACGAGAAGAAAGTGACTGGTGGACGAAATGGATATGGTGCGAAGCTCTGCAACATTTTCAGCACAGAATTTATTGTGGAAACCGCCGATAAAGAACGTAAACTAAAATATCATCAGGTGTTCAACAAAAACATGACTATCAAACATGATCCCAAGATCACAAAGAATGCCAAAGGCGAAGAGTACACTAGAATCTCGTTTAATCCTGATCTTTCGAAGTTCGGCATGACTGAGATGGATGAGGACTTTGAAGCCCTAATTAAGAAGCGCGTCTACGATTTGGCTGGTTGTGTGGAAGGTGTCAATGTTTATCTCAACGGTACAAAGATACCCGTCAAGGGATTTAAAAACTACGTTGAACTTTATACCAAGTCGATGGATATTAGAAATGCGGAAGGCAAGAAGCCAATCGTATTTGAACCAGTTGTGAGCCCACGCTGGCAAGTCGCCTTCGCTGTCAGTGACGGTCAATTCAATCAGGTACCATCATGGTTTACTCTCCTTGACCGTGTCTTATCATATTCCATCATTGATAGGTCAGCTTCGTAAACAGTATCTGTACTGCCAAGGGCGGAAGCCATGTCAATTACGTAGCAGATCAAATCGTTAAGGCGCTTGTCGCTGAAGTCCAAAAGAAAAGCGGAAACAAAAATATCAAGCCTTTCCAAATCAAGAACCATATGTGCATTTTCCTGAACTGTTTGATTGAAAACCCTTCATTTGACTCGCAGACCAAAGAAAACATGACGCTGCGTGTAGGTTCCTTTGGATCGACCTACAAGCTCAGTGAAAAGTTCATCTCGCTAAGTAAGTAAAAGCGTGTTCAATGTCTTTTCCTAACATGTTTCTCCAAGTTTCCAAGTCCGGGATCATCGATAATATCGTGAAATGGGTGAAATTTAGAGAGGATGAACAAATGGCTAAGGCAGATAGCGGCAAGATGAGTAGGTAAATATCGGTCAGCAACCGAAAACGCAGTGACAGCACCCTAACGGGTTTCTAGACGACTGAATATCGCTAAGCTTGAGGACGCTAACTGGGCCGGTCTCAAAAACAAAAACAAGGAATGTACCTTGATTTTAACTGAGGGAGACTCCGCCAAAGCTTTGGTGCTAAGTGGACTGTCTGTAGTTGGACGTGATAAGTTTGGTGTCTTCCCGCTCCGTGGAAAGTTATTGAACGTCCGTGACGCTTCCAATACTCAAATTATGAGCAATACTGAGATTAGCAATATCAAGAGCATTCTCGGTTTGAAGCACGGAAAAACTTACACTTCGGTGGACGAACTGCGTTATGGTAAACTCATGATCATGACCGATCAGGTAGATAAAGCATATATGTAAGACAAACGGCTTTTACTAACTTTTGCTTATTAGGATCATGACGGTTCGCATATCAAGGGTCTGTTGATTAACTTCATTGACCAAATGTTCCCGTCACTTCTTGATATTCCCGGCTTCTTGTTGGAATTCATTACGCCCATTATCAAGGTTTGTGTTATAGCCCCAGTTGCCCATTTCATCTTATTTTATTGGTCGATGTAGTGTACACACAAAAGAACGAAGGAACAGATTTCTTTTTATACTATACCTGAATACGAGATATGGGCGCAGCAACATAATCGGGATAGCCAATGGGAACCAAAGTACTTCAAGGTTAGGCAGAGTGTGAAATGCTTTCTTTTGGACATTCAAAGCTTATCGGCCTTAAATAGGGTCTGGGTACATCTGACAAAAGCGATGCTCGCAAATATTTTAGCGATCTTGACGTTCACAGGAAAGAATTTGAAGTTCCTAACAAAGAGGAGCGTCAATTGATTGACATGGCTTTCAGCAAAAAGAAGGTTGCCGATCGCAAACAGTGGCTGGCCCAGTATGAGGTAATCGTAAAAGGCATCTACTAGTTGGTTTCGGCATTAATCCTCTTATGTAATTTCAATCTTAGCCTGGTATATATATCGATCACAGTGTCAATAAGATTAGAATCTCAGATTTTGTGAATCGTGAGTTGATGTTATTCAGTATGGCAGACAACATCCGTTCCATTCCTTCTGTGGTGGATGGATTCAAACCCGGTCAGCGAAAAGTACTCTATGGTTCGATTAAACGAGGAAAGAATTCTGAAATCAAGGTAATAATCTTCTATACCTGCTTGTTTCAATTGCACTCACTACCTTTGACTACCAGGTCTCGCAACTGGCCAACTATGTTGCTGGTGTGACACAATACCATCACGGTGAAGCAAGTGTTGCTGCAACCGTAATCAATATGGCTCAGGACTTTGTCGGCAGCAATAATATCAACTTACTGGTTCCTGCCGGTCAGTTCGGTACCAGACACGAGGTATATATGTTGCAAATTAAACTTTGCAAGATGGCTAATAACGTTTATAGGGCGGTAAAGCGGCAGCCAGTCCGCGTTATCTGTTCACCCGTCTAGCCAAAATTGCTCGTTATATATTCCATCCTGACGATGACAATATTCTGACTTATTTAATTGAGGAAAACAAATCCATTGAACCTAACTGGTAAGGATACTGGTGGAAAAGGCAAAAAAACTCTGATTGGCATGGAAGGTATATACCGATCTTGCCTATGGTGTTAGTAAACGGCGCTGATGGTATTGGCACTGGTATGTTGATTGCGTGATATTTGTTTTTATGTCCAATATTGACTTAATCATATAGGCTGGAGCACTAGTATTCCAAACTACAATCCTAGAAATCTTGTTGACAACATTATTCGTTTGATGAATGGGGAAGAGCTTGTGCCCATGAAACCATGGTTTAGAGGTTTCAAGGTTTGTGTTAACTGGCTCTACATGAAATTGTTTGCTTATCGTTATGTCTAGGGGGATATTATTCCTAATGGCAACGGAAAGTATACTGTGAATGGCATTGCTTCTATCACCGAAGAGGGTTCAATTAAGGTTGTTGAACTGCCCGTTCGCGTATGGACTGAAAGTTTCAAAGAACATCTGGATAATATGCGTGATCCTGCAAATAAGAAAACAGATATCAACATTCTGGTATGTTGAAAAGATGCTATGCTATCAGTACTTACTTTGTTCAATTTATCGCAGGATTATAGCAACAATTCAACAGATATGGCAGTCGAATTTACAGTTGAGCTCGATGATGCTAACCTAGAGAAATCACAAGAAATTGGCTTACTGAAAGTACTAAAACTCACCTCGTCCATGTCAACGAACAACCTTGTGTGCTTCGATAAGGAAGGAAAGATTAAGAAATATAACAGTGCTGAAGAGATCCTGAAGGAGTTCTATGATTTACGTCTGGAGTATTACCAGAAACGAAAGGTAGCAGGTGCGCTCATCGTATCAGTCCGATTAATATTTGTATTCGTAGGAATATCTCATTTACGTTCTGAACGACGAGTATGAAAGACTAGATAATAAGTCTCGGTTCATTGAACTCGTAATCAACGATCAATTGGTTTACATTAACCGTAAAGAGGAAGATGTCATTGCTGATATGGAGAAGCATGGCCTGAAACGAATGTATCCGAGAAACAAGAAAAACGTACTAGCCACTGAAGATGACGACGGCGACAATGAAGTGGCAGATAGCAGTAATAACGGATACGAGTATCTCTTTACAATCAATGTCCGTGGATTTACAGTTAAAAAGGTGGGTACACATAAGATTGTTTCATCGTCCCAATACTTATGCCGTAAAACAGGTTGAAGAACTCCGAAAACAAAGAGAAAATAAGTTGAAAGAACTGGAAGAGGTCAAGGCCACATCCGCGAAAGCTTTCTGGAAGAGAGACCTTGATGTATTAATGGAACAATGGGATGCTATATTGCAAGAAGACGAGATCTTGAACCAGCAAGCAAAACCTTTAGCCACTGCCAAAACTCGTAAACGAAAGAGAGTAACAAAGCCAAAGGCTGTCAAGAAGGAGGAAGATGCTTGATCTGTTGTGTCTATATAGTGTATTGCCAATAAAAAAGGAACATGTGTACAAATTAAAGTTTGTCGTGGCACGTTACGCTTAGACCGTATGGACAATTAACAAAACTGGTCCATGCATGTAAGACGAGATTCAGGATATCATATCAATAAGAGCTTTAGTGTGCACGGTTTGCTTGCTTAGGTATGACAGAGAACATGCCCACAGTTTAACTTTTAGTTATGTCACGCATTCGATGCAGGAATATATCGCAAGGAGAGGTAAGGTTGACCATAGCGTAACCAAGTTTTTCCGCCGTATAGCTTGTATTCAATTCCATTCATTATTTCTCAAACAAGCTGTTTCCAGGCGATATTAATATGATCTGAGTAGTTGTAATAGTCGCACTTAAGTGGTATGGAGTACATATGTTAGCATCGGTGTGGACAGAAATTTGAGCAATCTTGGATCTGAGCGGATTGGTAATTCAGCCAATCATATCGTGCCTCGTTAGTGTTCAAAAACGTGGGTTGCATGGCGACGGAAGAAAAAGCCACGTTTACTCTTCCCTTTCCCTTCATCATCATGGTAAGCTATTGTTAACCATTGATTCCTTGGATACTAAACCTTGACGGATACAGGCAACCACTCCTATGCTCCGCAAGAAGAACGCTGCCTACCAGGCCAATGTCAACAAGCGCGGCCATGTCAAACCTAGTTTGATGGTATGCCCTTTGCCCGTAAAACACTGCTTGTAGTAACGAATTGCAATAGAAACCTAAGGCTGAAGTCAAGCTGCCAGTGACGTACTGGGCTTTCGGCGTGCTTTTGTTTGCCTTGCTAGGTGGAGGTAAAGAAATAACAAATGAAAAAGTCCTTAAGACGAGATTACTTATTTGCGATTCTCTTTTGATCGTAACAGCTATCCTTTCCATCCTGGACTTGTTGATCTAATCCATTCCATGTCAATTCTGCTTTTTTTTTCTTTACTTTTACTTTCTTCACTCTTCTACCTATCCTGTATCTCGCCCGAAGCATCACCGTTGCGAGTGTATGGAATCCACCCTGTATGTACATAAAAAACGATATTTCTGCTGATGCCATCAACTTGAATGCTATGTCGAACTGCTCTTCATCATCAATTGCGTTAAACCAATGTGATACTTCGTCTTTGAAGGATATTTTTTAAAGACGAGTCTTCCAAGATTGTTATACTAGTTTTATTGACTGGATTACAATGGCTAGTAGGACGAACTATTCATTTGTTTTCTGGCGATCCATACATTAAAGAGATGGGTATCAATTAAGATTGCAATTCACTCTCTCTTTCTGGATCAAAACTCAACTCAATGAAGTCTATCGTAAAAATCCGTTGTCCATTGATGCGGAATGAAATGAATTACTGAGATTACATGCACTCCGTTGAGGGAGGGGTTAGGACTGATGCTCGTCCTGGGCTAACGAAAAGGATAGCGTAAGTGTGACAGCAACAAGGAGGCACCTTGTCAACACCGATAATGAATACTTATACTGAAGGAAATGACATCTAAAATAGTGACAGGAAGTTGAAGGCAATGGTGCAATACTAATAAGGTAAAGTGTGTACCGATCATTGACTTAACAGCAAAGTGTGTCCATACCGCTCCTAGCTGGTCGGATTTGAGGCATGCGTAAATGTGATGAAACGTTTGTATCTTTATATAAAGAAACCAGTAATAGTTTTGCTTGATAGTAATTCACGTTGTAAAAATGTTCCTAAGAGAACAGCACCACAACGGAGGAGAGTTATTGTGCCTATCGTTTTCTTTTGTCTATTCTTGAAATATAACGGTTGTACATACGTTAAAAGTTGTTGCTTCATTTGATGAAGCTTCTTCGCATAAAGGCAAAACGCTGCGCCAAATCCCTTTCCTTTACAACGATCATGTGAGCCTTGGTGGGTACAAGACAGTTGGCCTTTTATAGGGATGCAATCCAAAGTAGAAAAAGTATATGTATAATAAATAGGTAAATACGTACAGATCAAGTTCTTTTCATATAAAGAAAGGAACAAACAAACAATATTACAACAACATGCATAATTTCCTCCGCAGCCGGGTCAGCCTACTCGTCATTGTTTCTCTGATAGCGGCCATGATCACATCATCAACATACCAGTTCTGCCTGGCACTACACTCATAATACTTTGCACCGATCGTTTTTGCTAGCTTGGCACCCTGCAAAACGACGTACAATTATTCAAGCTGTATAGACATACATCACCACTGCCGACATACTTCTTCATAACCCACTATACGGTGTCCTGTTGCATTTAACTCAGTGTTCCTTTTTATGTTCTCCCGTAAATCAAGTTTGGTCCCGACTAATATTAACGGAACATCGTCGCAAAAGTGCCTCACTTCAGGTAACCACTTGAATATTCATATCATCAGCTCTAAATTGTCAAAAGTTTTACAAGTTCTTTTTTCGCAGTCTGACTTACACGATCTTGCACATTCAGTAAGGATGCTGGTGTATCAATAGCAAAACAAATCAAGATCACGTCCGTATCGGGGTAAGATAGGGGTCGTAGACGATCAAAATCCTCCTGTCCAGCCGTATCCCACAAACTGAGTTGTACTGTCTTGCCGTCTACATTAACGTTGACAATGCAGGTGTCAAACACAGTAGGTACATGTCTCTGATTGGATAGGATACATGGTGTCAGTCGAAAAGAAGTTCCATTCTCTACCACGGTTTATACTTCTGGAAATATCTTGTTCCGGTAAACCCATAATAGACTGGTCTTTCCACAGCCGCCATCACCTATGACGACAAGTTTCTTTTGGATGGACTGAAGACATGCTTATGAATGACAGAACAAAACTATGCGAGACAACAGCTCATTTTACCTTTGTCATATAAGGTTTTCTTTATTGTAGGTTAAAAAGCAGAAAATAAGAAGCAAAATAAGAAAAAGAAAAAGAAGAACAAATGAGAATAGAAAGGTCAGGCGTAATATGATTATGTCTACAGGTCATAATAGCATGATGGTGCAACAATGAGTTGCGTTCCACAGCAAGGACTTTATTTTGAAACTGCGCAAGAATAGATCTCTCTTTCTCTCTCTCTCTCTCAGTGTGTGTGTGTGTGTGTCTGTCTGCTTATTCTTCCATTAAGCCCATTTCCTTCATAAGCACCAAAACTCGCATGACCCGGTTTTGCTCAGCATATTCCCGTAACGGAGATTGGATAGCTGGTACTCGCGTTAGTATCTCCTCCAGCTGCGGCTTTGGAAGACTAGCCGCCGTTTTAACTGAATTTGGTAATGTGCGCTAGTGGAAGTGGCTCTCTTAATAAATGACATCTTATTAACAATCAAACATACCTCTATACACTTTACAAACCCGTCCCAAAGCTTGGGATAAGTCCACACATTTTTCGATATCAGTTTTTGTAGCAAGGATAAGATGAAGTTGATCAGTATTTTGTACACGGCCACAGTGCGGATCATCTGACGAATAAAAAAAGAAATTCTTGGGTTACGAACCAGATACCATAAAACGGAAAATCCAGTATATGGTGCACTTACGGTAACCATAAGCAAAAGAGGGATTTTGGGTTGATCCACTAGCTGTTGAAGAGCAACCACTACGTGTTTGGATTCAAAGGTATCAGGCATGGTAAAGCAGATGTTGATGGCTTCCAGGGACAAAACAGAGTTAGCTATGACGTATTTATATATTCCTTGCTATTTTACCTTCCACTGCTTTGGGAAGTGGCACATTGCCTTCCATATCATGCAATGCCAGTAATAATGCGCTAGGGGTCATCGGTGGCATCACCCCATCGTTACTCGAAACGATCCGTGAGAATACCTTCTTCACGACTTTTCGTTGTCCTTCGGTGTTGTTTAAAAGCTCCACAATCTTTGGAAGACTTTGACGGATATCCTCCTACATGGACAGGTTTGTTCAGCTTTGAACCCGTGATCAAGCCTTTCCTACCTTTGTAAGACCAGAGATAATCGGTATCAAAAATTTTGCATCCAAACTTCGTTTTTGATAAATGTCTCTAACAGCAGCGACCAGTTCGGTACTCGGTCGTACTAGGTACAAGCGTAAACAAAGACAATCAAACATTAAATTTGTTTTATTTGCTTACCTGTGTCACATAAGATAACCAAAATACGAATGACCAATGTCTCTCCACCAGGGGGAAAATTCCGAATGGTCTCGATGAGTTTCTGTGAATGCATACCAATAGACTTGATCATATTGTAGATATGTTGCCGCAATAACCGCTGCACATGATCGCTTGCATCGATATAAACCGTGAATAACCTGTGCCTCTCTGTTAATCGGACATAACGGCAGTATAAAGACCATACTCGTTGAGCAGTTCTTGCTTTTTTGCACACAAAATAAAGAAAAGTTCTGCATGGCGGACAACATCTTGTTCTGACCATTGACTCTCATTCGTTTCATCCATTACAGTGTCTTCTCCATCACTTCTCATCGGCGGTTCTTTCGTCAATGTCTGTATTGCCTCAATAGCATATTGCTCGACTTTTGGAGAAATGGCTACATGATCCGGAACCCACTTTTTGACAGCCACAATACTTGTTGAACGTGTCTTTATGTCCGGACTGATACAAAGATCGAGTAAAACACTCAGACTTTTATCACGGACAGTAAGTCGGGATGTGACTAGATCCCGCAGAGTCGATACACAGGATACAAATCGTTCCGGTTGTTCTTTCATCTGGTTTCGAATGATATCAACCACATCTCCATTGAGAGCCGGAGCATCGATGAGCAGTTTACTCAATGTCTTATCCTTGACATCTAATTTAGGAATTCCTTTCTTCAACAACCGGAGAAGCCATTTGTAATATTGTGGCTCATAATCGGGATTAGCACGTTGGCGCATCAGATCACAGTGGAACTCCTCATGCAACCATTTCAAAGCAAGGTCATGCCTACCCGCAACCAAACGTTCAGTCGTCTATTCAATATCTGCCATCGTTTTTACCTTGCAGGGAAATCGTCCACAATAAAGTCCAACAGCATCTCCTTCAACTGCTCCGGCCGACTGTCTTCCTCGGAAATATTAAGTTTATTGTCCATATCAACGTCTTCTCCATCTGCGAGTAAAGAAGAACTTTTATACCGTTTGTCTCCCATACCGCGAGTTAATAGCTTTGCAACAAGCAGCAGCCACATCGTTTTGCTAGAACTGCACCAAACAGATGGCTGACGGCGGGATACCGAGCTATCAGCATCTGCCCCTGTGACCTTTGGCTGTACCAAATTTCCTGCATCGAAAATCCTCTGAACAGACATCTTCAACATTTCAAACTGTGTACTGTCGCTCAACGTAGCTGGTGCGGAAAGTTCATATGGCTGCATTTTTAAAGCTTGGCTTGCGCGTTCTTGGGCACTTGCCAAAGGCTCACGAGGCTGTGGTGTCGTAACTGGTTCAGCCTTGATGGGTTTCGCTTCAGATACCTCTATGTCGGTCTGTGCTTTCTGATCCGGTTCAGATGGCTGGATACCTGCGGATATTGATGTGCTGGTTCCCGGCCGATTGTCCGATGTCGGTAACTACCCAACAGCCTCATCAGTTGCTATCACAATCATTTTAGTCTTTGTGAGATGGCTTACCATACCGAGTCTATCTTTTACTACATCAAGGGATACGGTATTTAATACAGCAATGCAAATTTCAACAACACTGTTCAACGGTAAAGACGTGACATCAAACTGAGCAATGGGATTCTCAGCTGCACCGGTTACTTTCTGTCGTTTATCGCTCTCATTCTCGCCAGGGGCTATCGCACGTTTTCTCTTTAGCTCTTCCTGTCCTCGTTTTCCTCTTTCTCTTTGTTCACGTTCTTGCATGCGTTGCTGCCTCGTCATAAATATAGCTGTATTACCACCCAGATACCCGAATGCATTGATGAGTTCAGTCTTATGTGGCGCAAGTGCTTCGCTTCTATATCCCAGTCATATTTCAGATGATGTCCAAGCTCTACCTATTCTGTTATCTTTACCTTATCATTGTCACCAGTGAAACTTTGATTGCTTTTTCCACGTTCCTTCTTTCCACGGGTGATGCATCGGAAGGTGGTGATTTCGGCCACGATATAAATACTCCAAGAAGCGGTTGTATGAATTGAGGCCGGTTAACGACAATTGTGACTAAGCAATTGACAATTGCCGTAAATACTGTGCCTGATCTGATGCGACATGAGATTGGCACTGATTCGTTATCCGATTCAACTTACTCTCCGTTTCTCCTCAGCCATTCCAGCATATCCGAAAACACCGTGTTGCCTTCACTCTCTAGTTTTTGGATATTGAGTAATCGGTGATCTGCTGGTATCGAGTTCAATGACATGTTGAGCTACATAACGGAGGTCAACGTATCGATCTGAAGAAATCAAACGTACTTGAGAAGGTCCATTATTTGATTCCTTTCTTGACCATATCAACACCAGGACTTGCATACATTTTAATGCATTGATACGCACGCCAGCGTTGCGATGTGAGGCAAAGTTATTCCGTACTCTTGTGATTAATACCAATGCACTATCCCACATTCGAGACTCCCCTTCGTTCTGACATCTATATCCATGTCAATCCCATAGTGTTTGCTGCGTTGCTATAATCTTACACGGCCTTAAATATGTGTGGTAAAACGCTCGTAAAGGCACGAATAGCGTTCTTGAGAACGCTTAATTCCTCGTGGTTGGTTATTTCTTTTTCCAAGGCTGTTTCTGTCAGTCCGCTAAGCGCTTGTAGAAATCCGTTTGTTGCGTAAGATTGCACATTTTCTGGATGGGAGAAGATGTCTTCATCGAACTTTCGCAGCTGTTCCAGTTGTTGGGTCGGATCCATTTTTTGATGCTTTAAACAGACAGCGGTGAATGTGTAGTACGCGGAGAGGTC
This sequence comes from Apophysomyces variabilis, assembly GCA_002749535.1. Taxonomy (NCBI): domain Eukaryota; kingdom Fungi; phylum Mucoromycota; class Mucoromycetes; order Mucorales; family Mucoraceae; genus Apophysomyces; species Apophysomyces variabilis. The sequence continues at coordinate 240,551 of MZZL01000380.1, forward strand.
CCCTTTTCCGTTGTTCGTTCTTCTGGCAAATAGCTTGTATCGCGCTACAATGCTGTGGAAAATACCTCAGGGACTAGGAGCTAATAGGTTAAAAAAAAAAGGAAAAAGAGAAGACTGGAACCTGGAAAGCCACGATGTCTTCTCGACTGAGACTCTGTCGTTTGCGACTGAATGAAAGTGACCACCGATTTCAGGTGGCACCGTTGATTTCCGTGACGGTTTCTTTAAACCTCGAAGTCTAAAAAGCTTTCATTTGATGCTGCATTTCTTTATGCTGCCACATGCAGATATGTACGCACAGTAATCTTTACTGGACAGTAATATTGCAACCAAGATGGCTTGTAACGAACAGAAACCAACTTCTTTGCACGACCCAATGCTCAACTGATGCTGCTGCACTAGATACTTGGCAAATCGACCTTTTTTTCGGACACTTGAGAAATCTAATGTATACCGCTTTAGTTACATAACAATGATTACGTCTATGTTTGTCAATGAGAAATTGTTTTTGAATGTTACTAACAAGAGTATGCTAAGGATGGCCTTCTATTTCCCAACTAATTTTGGATATTGAAAAAACTCAATGTGCAAAAGTGACTTATTGAATCCCAAAGACTTGTTGTTCCAAATGAAGCCTTGAGTTTATAATTTTCTATGTATATGTTCTTACAGTTGAAATACCAGTATTAAGTCTTGTTACTGCTCCGGAAAAGAAACCTGCCCTCCCCCCGAAATTGGACCGGTCGTTTCCCAATATGGATTGAAGAAAAGCTATAGGCACCACTTGTCGTGCACAGAAGAAAAAAAATCATTGCTTTTCCTTATTTTCGCTTTGGTGTTAGTTATGTCCTCAGTTCAGACACACACGGGTGAAAGCATACGAAAGGTTGCAGTCGAGCGGAGAGTAGTATACAAGAACGTCCTTGATTCACCCTTCTTTTTGAAATGGTAGGACTCTTATCCTCCATTCATGGTTTGCATTCTCACAGGGCATTCACATTTTGTTTTAGGCCAGCCGTGCCAAATGAACTTGGGCAAACCATTCTTTCCACACTTATCAAGTAAGTAAAATTGAAACATTTGCCAGAGATATATTAACAGCTTGCAGGTTATTGGAACCGATTGGTGATCATCGACGAGCAAGCCGGACGCGACATAAAGTTGATCCTTGCGACATGACATCCAGTCTTCCTGACATTGCAAAACGTGTCCATGCCGGCTTGAATTCCGTAACTCGTTACCTTGAACGACAAGTGGAACTGAAAAATATGGAAAAAACAACAACGCCTGACAAAAATGCTGCCGTGTTTGTGTGTAAACGTGAAATCAAACCCGTCCATCTGTGTTCACATTTGCTATCCCTCGCCGCGTTGACCAATATTAAAATCGTCACTTTGCCACAAGAATCAGAGTCTAAACTTAGCTACGCACTAGGGCTTAATAGAGTGAGTGCTGTCTTGATGGAGGTAAGGAGGAACATGCGATGACGCCGTTCCTTTCTCATTTCTTGCAATAGCTGACTGAATCGGAAGAGTCGCTACGATTGATTTTAAGAGACGTCTCTGCGGTCAATGCACCGTGGCTGACGACTCCCATTGGACAACCCCGACCCTATGAAATAACTAATATCAAAACGCTACAGACGTCTGCACCCGTAATAACGAAGCGTGTTGCAGAAACAAAACTAGAAAAAGAAAGCAAAAAAGTAAAACGGTAGTTTCTATTCCGCGCTTAATGGCAAACGGCTATATGCGTATTTATTTTCGGATATTCCATTTCACTATTTGGATTTTTGATTTATTCAATGATTGAATAAGAAAATCAGGAAGAAGTGATAGAGATGGCATGCTTTACTTTATTATGCCTTCCATGCTGACACAAATCAAAGCTACATATAAGACTTGCAATAGTAAATTGTATAGCATGGTTCATGAGAGATTAAGTTACGGCGTCAATCATAATTTAATGAAACTTCAGAGGATTTCGCTTCACTATCATCATGGCCCTGACATCTTTCTTCTAGCTTTATGGCTTTGATTATGATGCAAAATCCACAACACAAAAAGAATGGAACATGGTATTATGATCCAGTTCAGACGAGGGAAACCCGAAATCAAAGTTTTAGATATTAGTAGTGCATTGCTTTGCTTTCAATCACTATCTTCGTGTTCTCTACTCGTAAATTTACTCCCATGAATGCTTAAAATCTGACGATGTCTTACAGTAGTAAACATTGAAAACGCTACCAAGGAGTGTATCAAACTCGCCATCATGAATCCGTTCAATATTTTTAGACCTGGACAGCTTATTTGATATATCGGCCATTGTGAGGTTAAGACTGGGCAAAAATAAAAAAGTATTACACTGCATCTTTCAATTTCTGCTTGTGTGCATATCAATTAAATGCGTATGGAAAACTGCATGGCGGTAATACCTAATTAGGGAACTGGGTGATTGGTGCTACGTAATTGCCTTGAAAGAAAAAAGCGACCAAAATGGAACAAATTCCCTTCATTTCAAATACAAGAAATGCATACTGGATTACTAAGCTTACATCGTTGTAATTCATAGAAGCTAATCTCCAGCGAATCCGTTAACATGTGCAAAGTCGTAGGGAAAAAAACTCGTTTTTATTTATCAATAGTTTATGTTTATATTTTTTAAGCTGATATTTGCATAAGAAAGGAAGAAGGGAGAAAAAAAGGAACAAACTAGCAAAGTGAGACGTGCAGGAACAGAAAATGAATGCTTTGTTTTTTGGTTGTTTATGCTGTCAGGGCGATGGGTGTGCTGGAGGGTGCTTCTACTGCTTTGTCTTCTTCAACTTTTTCTTGTTCCCACTTGAAGTCCTCTGTTGCGACATCAACCAACATTTCAGCAATAGCCAGGGAAGCTGTGCATGCGGGAGTAGGTGCGTTTCGGACACAAAGAATCTTGCCGTCCATCACCTTGCGCTCCAGAATGTAGTCGTTAGCGGCAACACCTCCGTTTTCAAACACTTGAGACATGACACCAGCGAAGCTTTCTTCGACCATGTCTTCAGTGAGGCCAGGGACGTATCGTTGAGCTGCTCTCAAGAAGGCCTTCTTGTTCATATCCTTGTAAAGTTCACCAATGGAAAGAGCGGGGTTCTTGAGTGCAAAGGCCCACAGATTCAAGTTGGTGAGGGAATCGAACAAGTCTTTGAACTCAAAGTTGGTCAACGTATAACCTTCTCGTGCAAAGGTCAAGCAGGCACCAGGACCAACGATCATCTGGATACCGCGGCGGGTGTTGACAGTGGGTGTGAAGTGGACACCAACAGGAATACCTCCACCACTGGGGACGGGGTAGATGTTCATGCGGCAGATACCACGGTATTCAGGCTTGAGTTGGTAGTAAGTACCACGGAAGGTAACGACCTTGGCCTTTCCAGGGTCACCGCCGGCAAGACCAGCGACTCGGTCAGAGTAGAAACCAGCACAGGTGATGACATTCTTGGCAGACACCTTGAGAGTGGGACCACGTTGGTTGGGTTCTGCGCCCCAGATCTGCACAAACGGAGAAAAAGAATTGGCTGTTTAGATACGACTGGCCCCTTACTATCGGTCTCTTTGTTTTCTTATTTACCTCCACGCGACCATCATCCCGTTTCTCGAATTTCTGAGCCTCAAAAGCCAGCTTAATTTCAGCACGACTACAGGACAGGATGGGGATTTTTGTAAGTGATTGTTGTCACACATACACCCAAACACGCAATTCAATAGCTTACCCAGTTTGGACGATTTCGTTGGCAATGCACTGAGCAACCAGACCGTAGTCAGTGATACCAGTGTTCGGAGAATACAAGGCTGAGTAGGCAACGCAGTTGGGCTCCAATTGACGGATCTGATAAAATGTTAAAAATTTAAGTAAAAAAATTATAGTCTTAAACATCTTCCTTTGTTACCTCTTCGCTGTTTAGAATCTGCAAATCCTTGACCCCGTTCAAGGTAGCGGTTTCATACAAACGTTCAACGACCTTGTGTTCCTTCTCGTCGACAGCAACAATCAATTTGCCACATCGTTCGACTGGCAACTGGTTCTGTTTGCAGTATTCATACATCAAGTCGGCGCCACGGACACAGGTCTTAGCCATGCGGGAGCCAGGCTTGTAGTAGATACCAGCGTGGATGACACCACTGTTGTGGCCTGTTTGATGTGCAGCCACTTCACGCTCCTTCTCCAACACGGCCACAGTCATGTTAGGGTATCGCTTCAAAAGCTCACGTGCAGTGGCGAGACCAATAATACCACCACCCACTATAGAGAATTTAGGATATCGATAGTTTAGTAAAATGCTAGGTCAAAATAAAAGGAAAAAGTGAGAGAATGCCTTACCAATGACAACATCAAAGTCTGTCTTGCCGTTGTTTTGAGCAAGAGCCGTACGGAAGCGCTGTTCGGCAGCTGGACCTCTCAATTTGGCAAAGCCTTGGTTGACAGGCAGGTTCTCACCAGGCAAACTTTCCCAGAAAGACAACTTCTGCTTCGATTCGGCATGCACACGTTTGGGTTCGGTCGCCAAGGACATGTAGACAATACCAGTGGCAGCGAAGGCACCTGCGGCCATTGGGAGACGACGGCCATGTTGACGGAAGAGTCTAGCAGATCGAGAAAACATGACGAATGGCTGTGTGATGTTATGTGAGAAGGATGCGGAAGAGAGGGGTTCAAGTGTTTGCTTTGCTGACGGTAAGATTTAGGGCTATCTTTTATACTCCCTGATTTAGGCAAGGAACTTTCCGCAGAAACGCCAAGTTTATGATTTGCTGTGTGAGATTTTCATGCACGTAGATTGACAAAGGGGTTAATCGGCACAGTACTCTTAATTCTTTTTTTTTGCTTTGGGGGGAGTATGATGAAGGGAAAGGGGGGTTCGGAAGGAGAGGTAGGTTGGGGGAGACAGATAGAAAGAGATATACCAATCGTCCATTTGCCATGTAAACTGTATGTACTACGATTTTTGATCTTGTGCCACCCCATTTTAACCCTCATCCTACAAGAAGAAAAACATTTGGGCAGTTCAAATTAAAAAGGATCGCTCTTGATTTTGTCAATTGACATCCGGACCACACAACAGGTTGGTTTTTGCTCTACTTAGTTTCTTTATCATTTCTATTCATTCCATACATATTTACAGAAGGATTTAAGGTACACCATAAGATCAAACAAAATAACCTATTTGGCTAACGCTTTAGTTTTTCTATCAGTATTATTTTTTTTATTTGTGAGACGATTTAAGAGGGAAAGGGAAAACCAAAAAGGATTTGGGGGATCCAAAGTCTTATGACCCGGGATTCATTATAGGGTAGTACAAAAACTTAGACTCTTTGATAGATCTTAGCATCAAAGCGGCAGTGAGAACACAAAAGGCAATGTAAATGGGCGTTTCTTTGCTTCCCAAACAATGCGTATTGAAGGCGTAAACGCCTCAAATTTCTGTGATTATCAATTTCATTTTCTGTCTTTTTATTCAAATTCTGGAGAGTTTTACCGATTGATCGTTTCTATTTTATAAGAGGAACAAAAAGCGAAACAAACATTTAAGAGAAAAATAAAACGATAAGCTTGAATGTGTTACACGGTTTCCTGGTAAGCATTAAGGAATCTTCCCTTTCTCGGATAAAACCGATCACAAAACGCGCACGGAAGATGATCATCGCCTTGACAACCTGGAAATGGAGACCGTTGCTGGTTTGTCCCTTTTTTTCTTTGTTTTCATTTACGTTGATATCGAAATGCGCTTTTGCCTTCCTCTTCTTTTTCAACGAGGGATGACCGAGAAAGTGTGGTTCGCGCTCTCTCCTCCCCCCTGCTGCTGCATATGCCTGATCACAAGACAACTTGGCTCAAAATCTCTTTATGGCTTTGTTTAGTGTTTCATTGACCGCTGTCGGGAAAACAATGACGACGCCAGCCTTTCCTTTGATACGACGTTGGACATTCATGGGAATGGTGAGAATAGCTTAGGAGCTAATTCTGGTCTTCGTACGGTAGCTACTGGCTTGAAATTGGTACAGAATACATTTACATTTCTTGCAGCAACCGCGGTATGTAAGTAACTGAAAAAAAAGAAAAATTAATCAGCAAGGCATCACTTGATTGAATCATCTTGGATAGAATTCAAGGTAAAAAGAATGCTGCTATCGCGGAATGGCTGCATCAAGAGGATACGGAATTTTTTGCAAAGGCGTTAAAAGAAAGGCAGACTTAAAGTTTAACGTATCACAACAAAGACGCAGCAGCAACGGCGCGTTTGCCTCTATCTACGGCAAATCAAGTGCTGAAACACCGTAAGCTTGCAGAGCTTGCATGGAAGATCTAAGCAGAGTAGCGTGCGTTATGTTTCTTTGGAGATGATTACAAATACCGAAGAAGCCGAATACTGCCCAAAACCATTGAACAATGGCGTAACTATCGTTTACCAGTGCGGGAATATATTCATATTGGGATTTGGGATAGTTATTGTCGCGTTGTTCGGCCCGAAGTCGCGTTTGGTCTAGTCGTTGCTAAATATTGATATGGATTGTTCGAAAAACAGTGACGGTTTGCGATGCGTTATTGAGGCACTGTGTAATGAAGGAGTTTATTGATAAGGTAATGTATGGCTCTCGCCATGGTGCCTGCATAAGGTCAGACGAGAACTGATTCGATGTATGGCTATACGTCCCAAATATATATCAAGGCGGATGATAAGAAATGGAAGTCTGAGTTGATTATGAATTAAAAAATCCGTGTCAACGATATTGACGAGAGTGGAGACGTAAGACTCCTATAAACCGAAGATAACAAAGGTTTTTGTTGGAGAAAAGGTCAAATTCATCAATGATTTGCTATCTTCTTTATAGAAAAAGAAAAACCTTGTTCGTTGTGAGACAGTGTGAGGGAAAAAACAATAAAAGCTATATTTACAGGTATTGTTTACGGGGAGCTGGCTCCAAATTGACCATCAGCTGGATGACCAAATGTTTGCTCTTTTTGTAAAACTCTGCCGTATTGTCAGTATGATCCACATGAACATTGCATGCAAGCGGGATCTTGACAGTATCTCCGACGCCGCTCAAGAGTACTCTCGAAGATTCCACATTAACAAGCCAGGATGAGGAATCCTGTACTCTCCCATCGTGAGAAAACATATTAAGAGAACATAAACCCAATGCCAAAAAGAGGAAAGCAAATCTTACCGTGCTAGACATAGGGATGACGATATTGACTCGTTTCCCTTCATCGATCATCATGACAGACGGCTCCAACTTAACAGGAGCACCTTTCTCTTGTTTTATTGCCGTAATCAGCGATGGTTTAGGAAGACGTAAAATACGCTTTGGGATCTGACCCTTTGCGGCCATCCTCGGCATAGTGAACTCTTTACGCCGAAACGATTCCAGTTAACTCATGTCTAATTTGGCTCAGATGACTTTTTGATTTACCTCGACCAAGGGTCACAGATTGATCCTCTTCTACATGTTCCATTGCAAGTTCCAATATATAAAGCCTATAGTCCAGATCCCGTTCGGCACGTAGGTAGGGCTGTGTGTGGATACACGCATCCATGATCAAACGCGTATCACCTACTTTTATTACCCCTGCCCTATTCAGCTAAACTATGCCCTGATGTTTTATAGCTTTACCGTTGTTGTTTTCAGACCGAGGTTGGCCCATGCTCAGTGGAACTCTATAGGTTGCTTCGGGTTCACCGTTCAAAGCTTTTTCAATTTCTTTTTCATTAGCGAGCGTTGGCTCTGGGATTGCGGAAGAATGACAAATGTTGATATAGACAATCTTGCCGACAGGATGCGCTCTATTCTTCGATGAGGTCACATTGGTTTTGCATACAAAGCCAGGCTGTGGTTGGATTGTCACGGTGTTGAAATCTGCTGCACTGACTTGTCCTAAGACGGTCGATGCAAGACGTTCCAATGCAGCAGGGTCATTGGAGAATTCAGCGGCAACGTGATCAAGCAATGCATTTTGTTCCTCTTTGGACAATGCATTGAAATCTTTTGGTAACTTTGATCTTGAAAACGAGAGTGGGTTGTTGTCTTCAATGACTTCCAGAGTTGGCATTATCCACAAAATGCAGTTGGTCGAAAGTGGAATTTTGCGTGTGACTTCCCAACTTGTGTATCATATTTGACAGTTTGGTTTGCACGCAAGATGAACAATTTGCATCAATTCCTTGCCCAGTAAAAAAACCGAGGCGGCAATCACAGGGACTACATGGACTCTCCTTGGATAACTGATATGCAATATATTGTTCATATCTGTAGTATGTCTTTGTTTGGAAGAGGTAAAAGGAAACAGTTAAGTTGTCTCCAGTTTTGGTTTACCATAGTGGCACTCCCACGGCTGCTCAGCTTTTTTGGTTCCAAGACCGAAAGCAAAAACACAAACGATAAAATTTACAATGTTCCAAAGTCACGGTTTGGCATATTGGAGGTTTACCATGGTCCCCCAAAGATGTACTCAGCCAAAGCTGCATGCATGATTCGTTTGAATCAATATCTTTTCCTAATATGAATGTACCCCGAAGGAAAGGTTTCCTATGACATTTTAGTTTTGGTACAAAAGAAAATAATGGTGTCCCTTAGATTTCCCTTGTTCCAAGGTTTCTGGGAAGATGTTTCATGCAAGGGGTCATATCTTACTGTTGAGGCTGTGCGAAAAAAAAAAAAGAAAGGATGAGCTATTTTCGCATATGTTATCCGTTCTACAAGAAATCTTGTTACACAAGTCTATCCTTTGCGAAACGAAGTCCCTTTAGTGTAAGACGTTACGAACGATAATTAAGTTTATTTTACTTGTGCTACTCCTCATTCTGTCCTCGACCCGAAATCCCCGAATGGGATAAAATCTAGCACACTTAATACTGTGCCTGTATGAAATAGATATATAAAGTTATTGATAACCAATAATGTAATATGCTGCAAGAGGCGTAAGAAAGGAAGATGAAGTTCAATTAGGAAATACATGCCTCGCTCAGTACATGTCATACATGCAGTGATGCCGGTTACCTGGAGAAGTCATTATATCGTGACCATAACCTTGTCCTGTCTGGTTTTATTGACAATGACAAGGGGCAACAGAATTTACTGTTGAATCAGCCATTTACCATGATACGTGGTACTACTCGAGTTAAACTGTTCCATAAGATAAAAAGAAGATAATGAAGAGTATTAATCTGTGAATTGCGTAAACAATAAGAAAGTAGAAAAATGATTGTAAGGTTATGACAATAAGGTTATGGAATGTTAGCTCGCAACATACATGCACTGAAGGGTTTCAGCGATCATATAAACCTATTTCAGCACAACAAAAAATAAGCGAACAGCAAGCCAAGGCATGGAATATTCAGACGGTTATAATGTCAATACTAACAATGCTGGATAAAAACCTAGCCAAAACAATCATGCTCCAAAAATAGTATATATTTGACACCACTCAAAAATTTATTATTGCTTATCCCGCATATTGCCAATAGGAGGGAATGCCAGTTCGCAATTGGACTAAAAGATACTCTGCATCCTTCTAAATATCGTTTTGGGCCAACGTCAAATTTATACTAGATTTTTTCGTTTGCCAAGACGGGAAGACGCAAACCGACCGTATAAGGCGAGTTTAATAACCGGAACTCTTCTCAGTTCCGCTCATGCAGAGGCAATTGGTTGGGTGTTTTTATTCTTGCTAACAGTATCCATAGGATCTAGAGGGTATCTGATTGTGCTACTGACACCGTCAATGTAGACTTGCTCGATTATTTGTCTTAAAGGAAAGATTTACGTTGAGCGCTTAAAACAATATTGTCAGCATGGAATTTCAAGGCCAACCGAATTGTAGTTAGTCTCCGCCATTTTCCCCTAGTGTTACTGAATGTAAGACTTTAGCACACAGTAACTGTTGCATCCTATGGATGTCCGACATGATCAGTATGTAGTTTGCGATAGCACTGCTTCATTTGGAATGCTTCAAGTTAGCTTGAATGGCGTTTCTTTTTATTATTTGGTACAAGTTTAAATGTTTTCCTACTTTCCCAATTTATGGGCTGATTTCACAAAACTAATGTACCCAAATGATAGTACCATAAAATCTACACATATCAGGACATAAGCATAAAAAGAACTTTATCCGAAGACGCCTATCCCATAAACTCTCTGCGTGTTTGGCAACCCAGACGGTCTGAGAAACTTTATCCTCTCTCATGCGCAGTAGAGTTTTAGCGAAGATGTTCCATAACCCGATTGCGTCTTGTTAATCATGCACACTGGCGCTGTATAAAGATGCACTATTCAGTGCAAGAATAAAACGCATATACATCGTTTCTGACAGGGACATCCTTTCCCCTTACTTTTTTTCTCTATGCATAGCTGGTATATGCTTTTTCCAACTGGATAGAATTCTTCTGGCATTGGGGCAGCCTGGACACGATATACAAAGAAAGAAGGCAATCAGAAACCTTCTCACTTTTCAAAACTATACTTCTCTCCTTACGCTTATTTACCTGTTCCTATGTTGGAGTCAGTAAGCTTCTTATTTGCGAACGTTGCGTTGTGTATATGCTCTTGGCTAACTGTTTTGAACATTTGTGCAGAATGATCCAGACGCTCAGATATGGCGAGCGACTCTCTCGTTTTGCCGTAGATTAACCGGAATGAGGACGAGCGCCTGTACTTTAAAGCCAATTTATACCGTACAACGAGTAACTGCGTGATCAAAGGTATGAGAACAAGACATAAGCAATCGATAGATATTAATAAAACATTCTATTTGACGATAATGCATTGTCAGAGAAACTATTTGGAAGCGTCGTGTATAACTTGCATATCGCATTTGAATTTACGGCGTTGTTGCAACTTTTAGCTGTTCCAAAACATAGAAACAGATTGGAGAATAGGCATTGAACAGAAGCCTTGTATTAGAACACCGTGATACTCAAGGAGTACTCAGACTCAATACAATCATCCCCTGAAAGGGGAAAAAATGATGAAGCCTACCAAGCATCAAAGCTAACGTGTTGGCATAAGCAACAGAGACTTGTGCATCAGTAGTAATAGAATAGACTAGGAATACTTTCTTGGATTCCATGCCATGGTTGGACTTGGTTCCGATATTCTTCTAATCACATTTTATCTCTGGTTCATACCGAAGTCTATATCCTTAACGATACCAAATGACTTTATTAAGACAGCAGCAGAACTGCAGATAAGATGACCTGATAGTACGTGATCTGAGACACTAACATAAACAATGCTTAATTGCTCCAGGAACCAAAGCATGGAATTACAATAATACAGCGTTGTAATGGATGACACCCCTTGAAGGAGCTATATAGCTAGGTACGGCAAACTTTGGGTTATGAGGAGACTTAATTTTCCTGGTTTTTGCTGACGGTCAATTTTTGCACCGTAACACTGTTTGAATCTTCGAGATGGTCGACCGAGCTCCGTTGAAAGAGCGGATTTTGGCCGTTGTCAAGGTAATGGACACAAACTTCATCAACTTACAGGATGGCTCATCTTCTATGTTAGGATCCCCAATTTTACTGGTGGTGCGGCCATGTGTGCCTCGTATGGAATGCGGCACTGTATTTTACATCCGTGCTTTCATTTAGTGCGAACACAGTCTACTATCGTCGTGCTTACCTGGGCATCCTTCTATCTTACGCTGTTGTCATTTGGAATTCCACTGGGGTAATGTGCTCTTTAGCATACTGATCGATCAAATGCCGACCTTTCGCTGCTCATGGTAATGAAAGCGCAGAGGGAGGATCAGTAATTAGCAATAGATAAAATAGGAAAATCTAAATTTTTGCACAGTCGACGCTGACGGTAATTGCTAATTATTTTTGAACTTGTAGTTACCAAAGGGTTTGGACATGGATTTCTTCCAAGACGAAAACGTTCAATATTTTGCACTTGCCTTTTATTGGTACTCTTACCAACCTATTACAGGTACAGTTGTAATTCTCTTCTAGATGGCACTAGACACTGACACGCTGTTTGTCCATCAGTGACGCTAGTACCATTTTTCATCTTCTCCGTTTTTCATGTGTTACCGTATCTGAGGACTACGATCATGCCGGTGTTTTCCTCAGAAGGCAGCACTGCGATTATGCAGCTAGATAACACCATCAAACAATATAAGGAGGATTACAACGACATGATAATGCAATTCGCAGCATTCGTAGAAGTAGTTGGCGTGATGGGTAGACTCACTGCAGGTGTTCTGTTGTAAGTATCACTATTCGATGAAGAACGGACAGGTCTTTTATTGCTGATTACAGATTCCGAACGTCCGTGCTGGCTTTAATCGTGTTTGGGCACTTTTTGCGACTTCGATATTATCTTTCGCCCTACACTAGAAGTGCAGTGCATTCTGCCACAGAGCACTTGGACCATTGGTTGCTACCACCTACAGCCGATCCACGAGTACCGCCACTTTTATCGAAAGTATATGCCAATGTCAAAGATATGATGGTTCATTATGGCAGCGCGAATGTCGCTGTTCAAAGCAATTCTTCATCTGAATAAAGAAGGAAGTCACGATTTACTGGACCTTCGTGTTTCTTCTCATGGATGGATTTCTGTCTCGTAAAGATCAAATCGTCTCATCCTTAGTGGAGGCACTCGATCCCGAGAGAAAAGATAAATCACCAAAGGGATTTGTTGATGCACCTATCCTAGACCTTATTCACATAATCAATGCCCATCCCGATTACTATACTACCAGCAGTTGCTCTGGAAGGATAGCGGTATACCGTGAAGGCATTGAAGAAAAGACAACCAAAGGAGGGGTATGGTTCTACGTAACCCACGATCCAGTAGAAATTCCTGCCACAGCTGATGACGACTGGATCGTTCGCTTATTATTCGGGCCTGAAAGCGATCGCGTTGTATTCGAATCTAGCGGCTTGGTAAATCCACTTGAACACCAGTTAATCTATTTCAAGTTTGAGCCATTGGTAACAGTAGCATGAGCGCTTTAAACAAAGGAAGATAAATTATTTACTTGTTTAAATCAAGATATTGCATGTAGAAGCATCGAGTCAAGATACCTCAATGCGGCTTACCAGTCTTGCGTATCAGGCCGGCTACCAAAACAGCGGAATGACACCTTCGCGATCTCGGCATATGTTGGCCATCCGAAGCACGCATAAACTCGACACACCTATTGCCTACGTGGATCCTGTAACTGGTAAAATATGCTGTTTAGTCAATCCCGGCTATTTGCGTTTATTGATTGACATGAGCAATGAGAAATTTCGGCAAAACATGGACCGTATGAAAGCGTTTGAATTAATGATGCAAGCTGAAGTGGACAGTGTCACTTCAAAGACACATGAGGAAACGAAGGAAGAAAGAAGACAAAGGAAAAAGAAAGAAGGAATCGCTAGACAACAAGCCATGGCTCAATCCACGAAAGACAAGAGGTTAGAGGACGACTTAATGGATCTCAATCTAGAATAAACGGATGATATACAGAAATAAGTTTGATGATTCCAAAGATGTTGCAGACGCGCTTAACACTGCTCTGCGAACCAGACTGTTCCAAACTCCAAAATCTTAATAAAGGAGCATAAAGTGCATCGCTGTAGCAAGGTGTCCCAACAACCATCGTTCTCCCATCCGGCAAAAAAAGCAAAGCACGTACAAAAATAAGCAATAATTTTTGTGTTTTTATTGATAAGCATGTAACAGGACCAGACATAGCCTTGACACACATGCCATAGACGGCAAACGCACAACCCTTATTTCAGCTATCAAGACTTTAGTAAACATTCCTACCCATATCAAAAGCTTACCTTCTTCTTGGGGCGGAGCTGGTTGGTGTGGCCACACTTTCTCTTACGGCAGTTGGTAGCACGGGGAGGAAGGCGGGCGTAGCACTTGCGGCAGATCATCTTTTCGCAGTTGTACTTGGAAGCAAGGGCTTTCAAAGAGGGCTCAATGATACCGCCACGAAGACGGAGCACCAGGTGAAGAGTAGACTCCTTCTGGATGTTGTAGTCAGAGAGAGTACGACCATCCTCGAGCTGCTTGCCAGCGAAAATCAAGCGCTGCTGATCCGGAGGAATACCTACCATTCGTCATGAGCACCCTTTTTCCTCTTCTCTTCTTTTTCCTTTCTCATGTGAGAAAACACGTACCTTCCTTGTCCTGGATCTTTTGCTTGACATTGTCGATGGTGTCAGAGCTGCATGCGTGAGTTGTTGTTTAGTATTGGACTACAGCTAGGCCCTGTAGACGATTCTGTCATTTACCTCTCGACCTCGAGTGTGATGGTCTTGCCGGTGAGGGTCTTAACGAAGATCTGCATAGCGATGCTAACGGTAATTTAGAATATGTGGATGTTATGGACGTTGGATGGATTGATGCATCCATGTTATGGGTGTCAGGGCTCACCTTGCAAGATGAAGAGGAGGACAAAAAGGTGGCCAGTGTGCCGCCCTTCCTATATCCAATTGTTCCGGTAAGCGCTGAGGCTCGGTCCGGAATAGCGGGTCACAGCATTCCCCTTTGCGATTCCTTTCTTCGGACGACCAAAATTGATCTTCCGCTTGGCAGGCCTTTCATAGCCTTGCCATCATGTCCTCTTGCGTAATGGCACATAGGCGCGAAATTGCCTTTTCCAACCATTAGTGAGGTTCTCCTGGTAATCACCTGTCACAGACTTTATGGATGTGACAGCAATACTATCCTGTTCTTCTGTCATAACGAAGGAATATGCCGTCGTCCTACATGACAAGCTGACCACCATTGTGAGCACAATAGTGCAGGATTAAATATCACCAAATTAGTATTATTGTCAAGTAGCAGTAATAATGCATACGTAACAGCATATATATAAAAGAAGAGGCCTGTGCGCTGTTCCAGATCAGTATCTAACCAACTTTAACTTATTGTTTGACACTTTTTGCACTCATGAAATTAACCTCTTTGTTCCTACTGTTGGGTGTTACAAGTACCCTTGCGGAAAAAGCCATTATTGGCTATTTCCCAAACTGTATGTACCAGAGAATAACTGAAAGATAACCCTATTTAATTAACATTTTCTGCTATTTCTCCCGTTCAGGGCTTTACGACAGATGGCCAGGTATATAGTTATTGCCCTTTTTCGGTGTATACCTGAGTATGAACGATCTAATACATTTCATGTAGCTTCAAAGATCGACTTTACAAAGTACACACACATCCATTACGCCTTTGCCATCATGACCCAAGGGGCTACACCAATTTGGTCGGACGATTGGAAAGTCTCTACTCAGTTACCAGAACTAACAAAGATGGCACATGAAAAGAATGCCAGGGTTCTTATATCTGTTGGTGGATGGTCTGGATGTTTAACATTCAGGTAAACACATTACATTTAGCAGTAGAGAGAAGTCGATCCCCTTTGCTTTTTAGTACCATGGCTGCAAACAAGGATCAACGTCAAAAGTTCATTCAATGGAATATTGATCAGATCTCAAAGTACGTTTGTTGTGTAAAATCAGAACGCAACCAATTCTAAACACGCGTGGTATTTTAGGTACAACACAGACGGTGTTGATATTGGTAGTTATTTGGTAGTTTTGTCATAATCAGCTACTGATATAACCGTTAGATTGGGAGTATCCAGGCCGTCAAGGTGCAGGATGCAACGTCGTCGATCAGGCCAACGATGCCAATAACCTGCTAGTTCTACTTAAAGAATTGCGTGCTGCTTTGGACACCAAATTCGGAGCTGGCAAAAAGGAACTTTCGATTGCAGCTCACGTGCGCACCTTTGTTGTACCGTCAGGTTATATGACAGATGTTTCGGAGTTTGGTAAGGTCCTTGATCGCATCAACATCATGGCGTACGACATCAACGGAGCCTGGAATACTACTAGTGGTAGAGTACTATAATATCTTGACAATAACTCTGAAATGCTGTGCAGGTCCCAATGCTCCTTTTGAATTCCAGCCAGGATTTGGTAATGACAATAGCTTTGTCAGCTCCATAGAGACATGGAAAAAAGCTGGAATTCCGCCTGAAAAAATCGCATCTGGACTAGCGTTTTATGGTCGTTCAGCAAGTAAGTATGTTCAATGACAAATGTACACCTAACTAACTTCTCCTTATGATATTGAAGCTGCAAAGGATGATATGACGAAATCCGACTCTCAATATCAGCCCCAAGACGCTGGTAATCCTCCTCATGGTGATGCATTGGATGCCTGGTAAGAGCGTGACGTTACAAAACACCTCAGAATTTCCACTAACATAGGAATAGGTGGCAAGATCCATACTGCCCAGAGGACAAAGGAGGGCTTTCCGGTGTTTGGCGCTACGGCAATCTACGCTCTGAAAAGGTTTTATCCACGCCTAACACAGCTTCGTCTCCATGGGTTCGCAAATGGGACAACGTTACTAAGACACCATGGCTGTTCAATCCTCAAACCAAAGTTTTCATTTCATATGACGACCCTGAGTCCATTAAGATAAAAGTGGACTATGCCCGGTGCCAGAATCTTGGAGGTCTGATGGTCTGGTCTGTTGATGAAGATACGGACGATCACGAACTCCTTAACGAAGTTGTAAAATTCAAATCAGGTAAGCATGTGTCACAAACTTTTGAAGCACGACGTTTCTCACCTCGTTTGGTTCCAGGTCAAGCTTCTCACTGTGCTTAATGAAAAAGGAAGAAAAAACTAAGAAAAGGAAAAAAAAAGGTTAAGATCGGCATAGGAAAATGAGATTTCGAGCTACGAAACGAAATATATGTCCATGTGTATGATGGAGAGATGAACAAAAGATTCTGTGCACCTGTCGTTTTCCATAAAGATCTATTGCAAACATGGATAGTTAAATAAAAGAAAACTTACTCTGTGATTGTTTTCAGACTTAAAGCACGTGCTTGATGAAGTTCACAAAATTGATCAGGTCGTCGATCTCTTGCAACTTGCGATAGGTGTATAAACGAGGAAAAGTTAGATCAAGGAGTAAAGGGATTGAACCAATACTGAAGGGTATCTTTCTTCGTCCCTCACTATGACCCAACGCGATAAATATCGTTGTACGAGGAATGGGTTGCATGGCCAATAATAAAAATTGGGCTCAGCTCATTTTGGCGGCATTCAACGGAATAGAATCAGGCTGTTTTCTCCCCACAGTCGCCGCATTTCTTTCTCGTCAGTGATAGTTACTTCATGGAGACGTTGCCCTCCTACAGTACATCTATCGTACGAAGGAAGAATACAAAAAGCAAACGATATACAGATTCTTGTCTTCTTCTTCATCGATCATTGGCAAGAGAAAGAAGAAACTCGTATTCGAGTCTACATAGCCAAGCTTCTACAGCTCGTTTTCATAGGAAGGCTTTATCCCTTGATACTATTCCTAAATTGGCTTTTTCTCAACCTGATATGCCTTCCAACAATCGACAAAGTGGCAGTAGCAGTCTAACAAGTAGTACTGCTGTCGCTGCTGCTGAACAGAAAATGACGACATCCTCCACTGGTAAATTTATCTTCCCCCTAAAAATTTACTCATCATTTCTTCTCCTGTTTAGATCATCCGGTACCCATTGCGGCTCATTCAGCGAACACCGACGATCAGCATGCCATGGCCACACGATCATCGCTGCCGCAATCTCGTTCACCCGATGTTGAGCGACATCAAACCATTGACATGTCTCAACGTGCTATTGTACAGGTCATCCGTATAGAGCGTGACTATTCCCAAGGAGACGGCATCACACGCTTTGTCACCATGGTGCCAGAAGAGTTGAATGACAGAGTAAGCTGATAAAATAAACAATGAGTTGGTTTAATAATATTGTAAAAGATTCCTTCTGAACAAGTCGTTCGTACAGTGGAAACAATCAACAACATCCTACAACAAGCGGAGAAGCTGTCGCTGAGAACTGCATTTGACAACATAATGGAATGTCTGACAATATACACTTGGCCACTTATTGTTCCATCACACTATCAACAGGTGAGGTGAAAGACGAAGATAACTCGGATGAAGAACAGTAACTTATTAGCGTAGTCCATCAAACGGTTGCTTAGCTTCATTGATTCTGAAAACAAGAAGGTTTATAATGAACGAGGTTTAGAAATATCGAATCCAGTCAAAGCTGCCTTTCTCTTTGTAAGTCAATAGGGAGCTAATTGTCGATTACAGTCTCTTAATTCTTCTATGTTAGCTTGAAATCAAGGTTTTCGAAAACGCTTAAATCTATCCGACACCGCAGTTCTCACGCACTTCACGCACGCATATACACTCATACAAATGCAAACTTTTAAGCGCGACTAACTTCCTAATTACTGTCACTTGCTCTATAATATCGATGCTATATTCGCAGGCATTCAAACGAACAGTCGCACCCATAATTGAACACGAATCAAATATACTATTTATTGAACACAATTTCACGCTATAAAGTGGTCAATTTGCGCTAATCAAGAGAAAAACATGCGTGATTACTAAATTCATGTACGGAAAGCACATTTATTTGCTTCGAGTTGGCCCTCCCATGGGCATAGCATTGGCTCGATCGGCATTAATACATTCTATGCACAATTTGTAAATGCTATCATACCTTAATCTCTCGTATTTAGCCCGCCGCACCATTGACAGGTAAGCGTGGCGGGAGTGGAAGCACCCAGGTTTCCATGAATGACATCGTGCAAATGCACTGCAGAGGACTTGAACCGTTGCAACACCTGGCGGGGATATGAGAACATAAGAATGAATGGCACTACGAATAGGTGGACGCCATTTCTCCTCACTTACCGAGCGTGAGAAGAGGGATCTTACTCATATAACCAAGATAGTTCGGAACACAGGTCATGCAGGCTAAAAACTAGACAAAAACGGCATAAATCATTATGTATGTGTAATCAATCGTAAGTGCATGTTGGAAAACGGAACCGAAGAGTGCAAACCTGTAGTCCTTTCTGTTGAAATAGCTTCCATGTCTGAAAGCAGAAGGCACGATATCTTATGGCTATCGTTGAGAAATAATGAAACTGAACGAGATCAATATGATATATGGTTTTGTCTGATATAAAGTTGAAATCGACGTGATCTAAATTAGTGCGTACTATTTCAAGACATACTTCATCCCTTCAACGAAGCACAAGTCGTATTCAGCCACCGTTAACTTATTCGCAACTGTAGTTTTTCTAACTAAAAACAATACAAATCACTTGTATTATCTTTACATAACACAGAAAATAATATTTGTTAACGAATGACGAGATTATAGTCAACTTCAAAGAAGATGTCATAAAGGGTTCCAAAAATGGATAGATCCATGAGAAGTTGTTGTGTGTGGTCCAGCAATTGAACAATCAACTTATCAAAGATGCACACAGCCACACGCACTAGTCTCCTGTTGTTGGACAGAGTGCAGATCCTGGAGTTATCCTATGGAAAAGTACAATGCAGCTGATGTATTGACAGCATGCAAGGCAGCACAGGGACTTACAGATTTGTCCGGTGCAATTGGCTGCTTTTCCAGAGATGACATATTTAAAATTACGGACTTTTAACCGAAAGCTGGTTACACTTAACAGTGTGTTGACTAACGCAAACAGACGATTAATGTAATTTGTTAGCGTCAAGCCCAGTTTCCAAAATGCCCCAAGTGGATTTGCTAGATGTGTCTTTAATTTTTGGAAATAAAGTACATTTTTCCTTTTAAAAGCTTTCAATGCGGACAGTGTCATATTACAGCTTGCTGTCAAGGGCATCTGGTCGTCTAGTAATACTTCATCCCTGCCTCCGTCACATCCGAACAGAAAGCGTTTTGTGTTTCTGTTTCTTTGACCTTGCCCAGCAAAGGCTGTGATTATATCCAGTTGACCAGCATTGGAGCGTCAGTGGCCAGCAAGAAAGTCACGTCTTCACTGAGTTTTTCCGCGCTCTATTGCAGGAGTGCTGAAAAGTTTCACAAAATCATATCTTCGTGGTTCAGTAACATGACATTGGAGGCGGTACAAGAAGATGTCAATGCCCAGTTTCCTGGTCGCTCACAAGAAATCGCCTTGTTATTGGATCTTATGGGCAATGTAGGTCTTGTATAGGCCAACTTCAAAGCGATCTAAACAAATACAATGCAGCCTAGCGATCCAGTAGTTCCCAGTATTTTTATCTATGGTCATCCATCGTCTGGAAAGACAAGTGTTGTGCGTTCACTATTTGAACGAGCTTTGCCTCGAGAACATTGGGCTTTCCTTAATTGCGTCGAATGTTATACCCCACGCATCCTATTTGAACACACGCTTGATCAGTGGTGTAACTGGACGCCGTCGCATGAAAACCAGTACACAAGCGTATGTAAAGTGGATAATATCCATCAGTTTGTTAAAGTCCTGCAAGACGGCGTGGTTATCAACAATAAATCATGTTTAGCGGGAAATGAAACACGGTATATGGTACGGCTTGTTCTTCAACAATTTCCTGAACTGACTAAAAACTGGCCATACAGATCTTGGATCGAGCGGAACGATTACGAGATATGCCACCGACTATATTACCGGTGTTATTACGTTTGTCAGAGATCTCTCAACGAAATATCTGTGTTATTCTGTTGAGTAATATCGTGTTTGAAAAGTTTCGAATGAAAGGTGGTTCATATGAACCTCTGTTTATTCGATTTTCAGACTACTCGAAAGCAGATATACTACGTATATTACAGAATGACTTTAGAGCTGCTGGTCAGCGGATACGTATACGACCGGAAGAGGATGATGAAGAAGAGCAATATTTCGAGCTTGACGATGCATTCTACGCCGGTTTTACCGAAATTATCTATTCTATTTTTAACCACAATTGCAAAGATTTGAATGAGCTTCGCTATTTTGCTGCTTTGCTATTTCCGCTGTATATGAAACCAGTAAAAGATGGTTTAGGTGAGTGGCTTGTAATGTGGCCATTCTATGTTTCCATTTTCTTACGACCCATTTACCGATAGTTGAGAAACACGAAACGCATAAATTGGTGAAACTGGCACAACCATATTTCGCAGAAGCCACCGATAAACTGTATTTGCGCGAGATATCGAGTGCAGAATGGACAAAGCAGACGCAGATCCTTGAAGAAATGGAAGATATAGAGAAGAAGCCGGGACCATTCTTAAAACATACGCGCGAAAGCGGTCGAGGTAACAGAATGGATGGATCTTCCGAGTTCAACGACACTCACTTAGTATATCAGTTGACTTTGACCTTCCATATTTCACCAAGTTTCTACTCATTGCTTCTTACCTTGCATCTTATAATCCACCGCGATTTGATGTGCGGTATTTCTCCAAAACAGCAGAGCAACGTAAAAAGAAGAAAGGAGGAGGTACACGAAATTCAAGAGTGGATATGCAAGGTGGTGGAAAGGTAAGCTGAAGGTTAACACATTGGATTTGGCTTTTAACGCTCTATGACAGATGCGTCAGCAATTATTGGGACCGAAAGCATTTCCTGTGGAGCGTATGCTTGCTATATTTTATAGTATTGTCGACGATAGCTTAGAAGATACCATTGATATTCAACAACAGGTAAGCAGATACCATTTTTGCTCATTATCTCACAGCATTAGTAGATTACAAGTTTAACGACGTTGCGCTTGCTGGTACGTGCTACCAGTTTAGACCGACTGGATGCAGCCAAATACAAATGTAATGTCAGCTTCGATTTCATCAGAGGAGTGGCGAAAACCGTCCGTTTCGAGATCGAAAATTATTTGTATGATTTTTGTTAGGATGATAACAACAGCGCACCATTTAAACCCATTTTGCGTTTATTGCATCAAAGTTTCTCATAGTCCCAGACCTGTAAATTCTTCTGAAATATCATCTAGCTATTGCATATTCTATATAATCGAATAACAGTGACTCGTATCGCTATCATAGGAGAAGAAAATTATAATGCGTCAAGTCTTCGTAATACGTAACTCTGGCCGGGGCCATAAAGGACATATTGGAAGATATTAATAAATATCGAACGATAACACATACATACTGACGATTTGGTTGATTCAGGCAGTTCAGGAAACAAAGTGTTTCACTCCCCTTCCATCAGGTCTTGAAGACCCGCTACACCATATGACAGTCCGGTCATCAAGCGCAGTTGATCTGATGGCATTTGTGAGCAGTGGCTGTGCTCCGATTGGCTTGCAATATGAACTCCCCATTCGGAGACAATTAATAACCAATGAATCCAACTGATTGCGTCACAGCAAGTTTCCTCGATAGGGAGGTTTCACACTCCGAAATTTCCCTTCGCACACAAAACGTCTACCGCCGAACTTTTGTCTTCTTCCTTCAACCGATTCCCACTCGTACGCCGAGAAATCTCAACTTATAACCCAAAGTGCAGCTTTTTCTCTAAGCGAGTTATTTTTTAAACAGGAAATATGGAATATTGGTGAGATATATTCGTATGAGATGTCCTAACAAACTCCTAACACGTCTCATCCACTTTCAGCCCCGTCTACGCACCTTTCTTCGGCTCCATGGGCTGCACTGCTGCCATTGTCTTCAGCTGTAAGTGCTATTTTAAACGTGTTTGTTTTTTTTCTAGTGTAGTAGTTGGCAATCGCAGCGCTTTGGTTTTGGAACGTTCCAGGGGGTTTGGACTGTTACACATCTATAACGGTTTTCTTTCTAGGTCTTGGAGCTGCTTATGGTACTGCTAAGTCCGGTGTCGGTCTTTCTGCCATGGGTGTCTTGCGCCCCGACCTGTTGATCAAGTGTATCGTTCCTATTGTCATGGCTGGTATCCTTGGTATTTACGGTGTCGTGGTGTCCGTTTTGTTGTCTGCTGGATGTAGGTTGAGACTCATGTGCATTGTTCAGACTATGTTCTCTGACGCGTCTCTTTCCGTGTATTAGTGGCTAAGAACCAGACACTGTACAGTGGATTTATCCAGTTTGGTGCTGGTCTTGCTGTCGGTCTTAGTTGTCTTGCTGCTGGTATTGCGATCGGTATTACTGGCGATGCTGGTGTCCGTGCCACTGCACAGCAACCTAGAATGTTCGTCGGCATGGTATGTTGCGTATACGTGAAAGGAAAGAAGAAGAATGGAAGCATATTTACCTTGAACCTATGTTTAGATTTTGATTCTGATTTTCGCTGAAGTCTTGGGTCTTTATGGTCTTATTGTCGCCTTGATTTTGAATACCAAGGCCACTGGTGATGATTTGATTTGTGCATAAACAAAAAGAATGAAAGCAGAAAAGACTTTTACTATCGACGTCTGAAGCAATAAAAAGCCAAGAATGATATCTATCGAGAAAAGAGGGTCAACTTTTATGGGATTGACACGATTGACATTACATAACTGTATTCTATTTTTGCATAGGATGATTCAGGCCAGGAGGGGTTCCCCCTTTTGCACGTCAACCGTTTCTTAAAACAGGACAATGCTTCTTCGGATTATCCCTTTCTCTTCTTCTTATCTTTTTGCCCTCTCAACCTTATGTCTGCCGATAGTGTGACCGTGGACTTTGCCAATCTTTCCTTTAATGACCCTTCAAACCCTGCTGGGCTTTCCCCAAAGGCATGTAGTGGTACTAATACACGTCTACCTGCCGAATCGTCGTCCTCGTCGTCTACAAATAGATTTACAAGAGGTAAACGGGGTGGAACAGGTTTTATATGCAGGCGCTCTAATTCTTTGGCTGCCGATCAGAGGCGCCTTATGGTAGATCATACACTCGAAGGTGTATGCCAAGCGATGACGAGGATGATGATGCGGATGCCAACGAAGGCGATGAAACTTCAGACGATGAAGATGGTGATTCGGGCGATAATAGAAAGTCTCAATTTGCACATAGAATTTCCCAAACTCTCACAACACCTTCTGCGCCTACACGAAAAGCTTATCCGTTGCCAAGCGACGGTGAAGACAGTGAAGGTAAATAAAATCACCTAGTTGATTAATCTCTATGTCTCTGGAGAGAAATCAAGCTGATGATCATGAAACCGCTTGTTAGAAGACGAAAACGGAAGTTTGGATAGACTCCGAGTAGTCAGACCTTCGTCAGGGGAACGGGCCGCCACCGGATCCATAAGCAGCGCATCATCTACCCCTTACGACCATCATAGAAGGCTCCGTAAAATGCACTCTGATAGCAGCTCCAACAGTGTAAATTCTTTCCACCTTCCACCATCACCCTCTGTCCCTGCCTCAGGGTCTGCCGAAGAGCTTTCACAGTATGATGCCAATGATGATGATGATAATGAAGTTCTTGGTCAGCAACTTAGATATATGGATCCTAGCCATTTTCAGCAAATGCATCAATATCAACAAGCTCAGTTAGCGCAATTTCAATATCATCAAGCCTATGCACCTTACAAACCTGCTTCATCGCATCCCCGGTTGTCTTCCAATCAGACAACACCTCGTGCATCCATGTCTGGTATGGAACTTTTAATGCAGCGAGAGCAAGAAAAGGCAGAATCGAAACGCCAGAAGAAGCCTAAAATTAACCCATCTGCGGCTAAGATCGAAGGTCTGCTAGCCAAATTACCAGAACCTGGAGCGCATAATATCAGTTTCCAACAAATACAGCAACAGCAGCAGCAGCAGCATCAGCAACAGCAGCATCATGGCGGTACAGCAAGCAAGCATTCGAAGAAACATCGCTTATCGCAGCCCAGGCCTTTATCTCACGATTTTCAACGTCCTGCTCCACCACCCATGGCCAATGATCGTCGATCTCATCACTTGCCTTATTCATACGGGTACCCTGTTGTTCCCTATGACCCTATGGCTTCAGTGTACGTTCATCCTCATCCTATTCCGCCCGCTTATCAATATCCATATCCGGGTCAAATAAACCAAGCTGGAAATCACTCACCAAGATCACCGACGTCAGATGTATTTCGCCCAGGAAATGGAGCGGCTATGTATGACTATCATGCTGTCCATAACAGGAGATCGGGTGCGCCAGTACTTGCATCAGATCCTACGCCATAACCTTTGTGTACACAAGAAAAAATAATCGTGCCTTTTTTCTTTTTTTTACGTTTCAGGATCTAACACATTAATAAGTAACCGTTTTTGTTTATTTTTGTAATATCCCTTTGGGTTATTGTTCCTTAGTTTCATTCCTTCCATTCATTGAACTTGAGGGGATAAAGTCGCATTAATTTATAATCATTGCCCCTTCCCATATGGCAGCAAATATAATCTAGAAACGTTTATATTATTCTCTGCATTCGCTCAGAAAGTTATAGCAAGTAGCAAACATTGCAGGACGTTCGTTTATAGGGACTATTCATTGTTTGCATGAGTCTGCGTTAACCCAAATTCGACTATTAGGAATAAAGTTCTTTACAGCTGAAGTGTGACGCACGAACAGTTTTTTCAGTAGAGTCGCAAAGTTTTCTAAAAGACCCGACGCATACATACTGTTGGCATTAAAACCTACATATCATCACAACGCATTTTTTTATTATCGCCTTTCTATCTGTTCATTATCCCTCCCATTATTGAGCAAGGGTCAATGGGATACATTGGCATATTTTTTCTGGTTAAAGCTGTACAGAAATGCAGGAAACCCGAACGAAACGTTGTTAATCGCATTTAGTAGAGAATTTACTTTGTCAAGCCAAGAAAGAAGATAGGCAGTATCTTCAAGCCGCTAAATTGAAAACTTGTAAGCACTAGTGTCTTTTACGACTTATGTTACCATTCCAAAATCAGATGAAATGTTAGATTACTCAGCTGTATCAATGCTCGTAAGAAACGTCTCGAAGGTGTTGTACAAACGACAAATGTTTTTCATTTAAAACTGCTCGTTTGCCCATCAACACATAAATACTTTCAGCACGATAGTAGCGCCCTGTCATACGAAACGGGGAACGCGATGATGCAAGTTTACCTCACTTTTTACAAGCCATCGTTAGTATACGGTTATGCAGTTCAGCAGAACACAGACAAGCAGTATGCCGATAGGTGCAGCTGTGTTACTGTAAATGTCGGCATAACGAAATTTGCCATGCAGGAGAAATGCCAGTCTTACATTGTTGGAGGAAAAAGAGCACTTTCCCTTAAGTATATGCTGTTGACGTTTCATGCATTAAGCAACTGATATAGAGATTGAGAGGAAACGGACGAGACAAAGTGTATACGTGTACATATGTATATTATACGGATTGACAAGGATCTACGAAGTGATAGAAGTAATTCACATGGCAAAGAGGCTACCGGGATCCACGTGGCACACGGAAGTGAATCAATAAACGGTGAACGAACATAAATTAAATAATCGCATGGCCCTGCCGTGGGAAAAGTTGAGCATTGGCAAGATTAGGTTTACATCCGTGCAACGATCAGCATGCTAAATCCCGCCGATAGAGCAGCATAATCGTCACGCTATCCAACTTGAAATAGCTGATTCCTCATTGGCAGGGTCAGGTTGGTTTCCTGTCGGCAAGAAGTCCGAAAAATTAGAAAGCATCGAAGGGGAAGACCAACAGGTAACTTGGATCGGAGATCGGCGATTGGCCCGTCATAACAACATCTGAGTAAAACATTACCATGGAGAAAAGTGCCGTCAGACAACGCACCATTAAGCTTTCAATATCGGTAATTCAAACTGTTTTTTAAAAATCCGTACTTTTTTTTGGGTCCCTTTTCATCCCTCCCTTCTCTTTTCTCCCGCCAATTCATGATGACAGAGAGTCAATCGCCCGCTAAGGCGGGCTCGTCGCCCTTCACGTCCATCAGTGGCGATCGGTTAATGAAGGAAGATATTACTTCGGGTAATTCATAGCTATTCCATTCAATATTAGTCAAGGTCGCACTTCATTCATCTTACAACGTGATTAGTCGAGCAAAGCCTGGATCAATTTGATCACGGCATAGACCGAGCAAGTCAGGGTTCAAGTTTCACCGCTTTCCTTAGCGTTGTCTGCGTTGTTGCTGGTACAGGCGCTCTCGGATTACCTTATGCTTTGGCTTTAGGCGGGTGGATCGGTAGGTTTGAAAAAGTAATTCATCGCACTATGGATGTAGCTGACCTTTTTTATTTTTTAATCAATCCAGGACTTCTCATCCTTGGTCTTAGCTGGATCTTTTGTATATGTAATTGATTTTGATTCCTCTTCGGACGAAGGCTGAATTTCTCTTTTTTTTTTTTTTCTTTTCTTTTTTTTTCGTTGATCCTCTAGATACTGGTGCTATCTTAATTCGATGCCTATATTTCAATGGACACACTCGTCTTTCATCTTACCAGGAAGTGGCCGAGGCTTCCTTCGGCGTAATTGGTGGCTGGGTCGCCTTCTTTTTCACGGCAGTCACATTAGTGGGTGTACCTGTGCTGTATATGCTGCTGTGCGGTCAGAACTTGCACCAGGTACTCAAGGGTACCCGAGGCGAACTCACTTTCGAGATATGGGTTATCATCTGTTCGGCTCTGGTTGCAATTCCGTTTGTCTTTTTCAAGTCCCTGAAGGAAGTCGGCGTTTTAAGTTGTTTCGGTACCATATCGACAGCGGTCGTTATCTTTATTGTCTTAGCTATGGCCGTCAGAGATGATAACCTTCCTGAAAATATCCAACACATGCCCGTTATTTGGGATAAATTTCCCATTGCTCTCAGTGCCATTGCCTTCAGTTTTGGTAAAAAAAGTTTCTTTTAGCGAAAATCATGTATATTCACTGGTTTTGTTGCTTTTCTAGGTGGCAACCCTGTCTATGCTCACGTCGAAGCCGGTATGCGTCGCCCTCAGGACTGGAACAAGGTGGTTACAGCCGGTTTGACTACATGTGTCATGCTTTACGTTCTGGTTGCCGTGCCAGGCTACTATGTGTACGGAAACAAAGCTTTGTCACCTATTTACGATAACATTCCTTCTGGTGGAGCCAAGATTGCCTCGATCATCATCATTACCATTCACGTCCTTTTAGCCACACCTATCCTGCTGACCTCGTTTGCTCTGGATGTCGAAAAAATGCTGAAGATTTCTCCCGAACACCGTTCACGTTGGCTTGAATTTACTATGCGCATATCGTTCCGTCTTGCATTGATGGTCGTTGTTGCAGTTATTGCCGTGAAAGTACCCTTCTTTGGCGACTTCATGGCGTTGCTAGGTGCCTTCTCCAACTGTGCCCTTATTTTCATCTTCCCGGTCCTTTTCTACTTCAAACTGACTGGTATTCGTAACAAGTCCTGGTACGAACTTATCCTTGCCTTCTTCACAGTCCTATTGGGTGTCGTTGGTCTGATCTTCGGTACAATATCCGCTTGCCAAGCATTAGATGCAGACTTTAAAGGTGTTAACAAATCATAGCAGAACATTTAGTCACTTAGCATACATGTTTATATTCTTATAAATCATACTGTAATCTTTTCTCTCTTATCTCGGGCAATGAGCCGTGCTGCAATGCAGTAAACAGTATAAGGAATAGCATCATTCATGCTAACCAATTTGGCAGAAACTGGATCGCGGTCATGCTGCTAATTGAACTATGTATAGATGCTAGCTTTTATTAAGTGATTTTAGGAATTAAGAGTTTACCCTAAAATGCTACAGCTCGAAATCTACATATATAGCCGATTTAACGTAGTTCTAAATATAATACTAATACATGATGAAGTTAATGACTTGCTTTAGGTAAAAAAAGGCGGTGCATACCTTAATTTGACGGTAGAATAAAAGCTGATTCATTCATTATTGCTAGGAATTAACAAACAAACAGTTAACTGAGGAAAATCTGTGGTGACAGACGAATTTAGGTTTACTCATTTCGCATGAACAGTAATGACTTGCAATAGCCTTAGCGTTGCCATAGTCTAACTAGAGCGCCCTTATCCTAGGGTACTATCACTTTTATGCATTTCAGTGACTAGGGTTATACGCAGGGTAACACTTGGTGAATGAGGTTGCTATTGTAACCGTTGATTTAAATCGTATTTCTGTTGTGATACCTTAACAGCACAATATGTGAGTTAGAAAAGTCTTGCTCAATACATCAATTATAAAATAATGAATCCGTGCGATGCACACGCATTTGATATCAGGTTTTTGGGTAAAACGGGCCTTGTTAACCCACCACTGCTCTTTAGTTGCGCTTTGATCCGTGGAAAAGAACTGCGCAAAAAGTCACGGTAGCAGCAGCAGTTGTCATGTCGGTGGCTTAATTTTGCCATAGCCTCCTGGCTTTTCTTACTCTCACTCAAGCAGCCTTGCCAATATATACTAATTTCAGCTTTTTTTCATGCCTTCAGATAAAAGTAAGAGAGGTATTGTATATGAAGGCGGCAACTAGTTGAATAAGAATAACTGACGTCAGGTTTGTTATTTCAGGTGTTGCTTCACAACGTTCTATCAAGCGGTACGAGATCCGTAATGGCAATTGTCATGGCATCTCAGAAAAAGAATACCATGATCGTCATCCTCACGACTATAAGTCCAGTCGAGACAGGTATACCGGTTCAGTATATGCAATTACTGCCATGGGGTGGTGATCCAATACACTTCTCTTTCTATTTTCGAGGATAAGGGATATCCATGCCTTATCCTCCCTTTCGAGAATTCCTTATTACCATTTTCTACATTCCGGATTTTCTACTTTCTATCACTCTTCTTCTTCATGGCAGCTTTTTTCTTGGATCTCTTCTTCTACCTCTATTTATTTATGGCATTTGCCTATTCTTCTACATACTTTCTTTTTCCCTCTTTCTACTCTTGTTACGGATATGGTGTGTGTGCGGTATCATAGCTGACGATCAGTATTTTTAATTTTTGTTTTTTTTTTTTTGTAATCTGTAGACATTCAGTAACATCGAAGTCCTTACCTTATAGTTACGTTCGTCGTTCTGATAAACGAAGGGAGAACGACGGACAAAGAGAGTATCACGGTTATTCTGAGTATACCGTGTCCTCGGATTCTAAGCATACTGAGCGCACCGGTTACCGTGACAGATCAAAAGAGAGTCGCTCCTCGTCGGCATCAGCTGAAGATAATTATCAAGAAGAAGATGCTGAGGAAGATGTAAAAGATTACTGTAAAGGTGGTTATCATCCCGTTCAGATTGGCGAGAAGTTCAAAGATGGGAAATATGTTGTTCTGAGAAAGCTTGGATGGGGTCATTTCTCGACCGTATGGCTGGTCCGTGACCAGGAGTGAGTTTATCGTGCGCGGTCATTCATCTTCCTAGAANTAATTTCAGCTTTTTTTCATGCCTTCAGATAAAAGTAAGAGAGGTATTGTATATGAAGGCGGCAACTAGTTGAATAAGAATAACTGACGTCAGGTTTGTTATTTCAGGTGTTGCTTCACAACGTTCTATCAAGCGGTACGAGATCCGTAATGGCAATTGTCATGGCATCTCAGAAAAAGAATACCATGATCGTCATCCTCACGACTATAAGTCCAGTCGAGACAGGTATACCGGTTCAGTATATGCAATTACTGCCATGGGGTGGTGATCCAATACACTTCTCTTTCTATTTTCGAGGATAAGGGATATCCATGCCTTATCCTCCCTTTCGAGAATTCCTTATTACCATTTTCTACATTCCGGATTTTCTACTTTCTATCACTCTTCTTCTTCATGGCAGCTTTTTTCTTGGATCTCTTCTTCTACCTCTATTTATTTATGGCATTTGCCTATTCTTCTACATACTTTCTTTTTCCCTCTTTCTACTCTTGTTACGGATATGGTGTGTGTGCGGTATCATAGCTGACGATCAGTATTTTTAATTTTTGTTTTTTTTTTTTTGTAATCTGTAGACATTCAGTAACATCGAAGTCCTTACCTTATAGTTACGTTCGTCGTTCTGATAAACGAAGGGAGAACGACGGACAAAGAGAGTATCACGGTTATTCTGAGTATACCGTGTCCTCGGATTCTAAGCATACTGAGCGCACCGGTTACCGTGACAGATCAAAAGAGAGTCGCTCCTCGTCGGCATCAGCTGAAGATAATTATCAAGAAGAAGATGCTGAGGAAGATGTAAAAGATTACTGTAAAGGTGGTTATCATCCCGTTCAGATTGGCGAGAAGTTCAAAGATGGGAAATATGTTGTTCTGAGAAAGCTTGGATGGGGTCATTTCTCGACCGTATGGCTGGTCCGTGACCAGGAGTGAGTTTATCGTGCGCGGTCATTCATCTTCCTAGAACTAATGGATTGTGCTAGTGTCGGAAAACATTATGCTATGAAAGTTGTCAAATCAGCAAAGCATTATACCGAAACTGCATTAGACGAAGTCAAGTTGTTAAGACGAGTAGCGGAAGCAGATCCGCAAGCCCTCGGAGCCCGATATGTTACTGCCATTGTCGATAGTTTTATGATTGAAGGGCCTAATGGAAAGCATGTCTGTATGACATTTGAAGTTCTTGGCGAAAACCTTCTATCATTGATCCAACGCTACGATCATAGGGGACTTCCGATTCATTTGGTCAAACAGATTTCAAAACAAATGTTACTTGGGCTCGACTATCTTCATCGCGTCTGTGGCATTATTCATACCGATTTAAAACCAGAAAATGTTTTAATGTATCTGGAAAACGCGGAAGAACTACTCAGTAGAACAGCAGCCATTACAGTTGAACCAGATATGCCAAAAGACACTCGCAAGAGTCCCGAAACGCCCGAGACTCCTAAGAGCGAGGACAGCCGTGGCAGAAGTTCTGCTCGGGTTGTCATGGTTCCATCACAGCCGTTATCTTCAGATCGTTACACTTCTGCCTCTAAAACAGGCTCCTCACGGATTTCATCTTCAGAAAAACGTGTTTCGCGTGTTACCAAAGCAGTACCTTCACAACCACTATCATTAAGAAGCTATGAGAATGATCCACATAATCGATCAGAACAAAAGCGATCACGGTCACGAACATCGTCTTCTGAGAGAAGCATATCAGCACGTCCCGATGAAGAAGAGCAGGAAACTGTGAGGATTAAGATTGCCGATTTGGGAAATGCTTGCTGGGTTGATCATCATTTTACTGAAGATATCCAAACAAGACAATATCGTTCGCCCGAGGTCATGCTTGGGGCTCCATGGGATGCTGGAGCAGATATTTGGAGCGTAGCATGCATGGTATAGTGTATTCTGTATTTTATTTTTACGGTTGTCACATTGCTTATGTATACACATTGTCCAGATCTTCGAACTTTTAACCGGCAATTACTTATTCGATCCACGTAAAGGCACACGCCACGGAAGGGATGATGGTAGGTGAAACATTTTCTGTGGGCTTTCTGCTCACTTTATTCGTAGATCATTTGGCACAGATTATAGAGCTGCTAGGGCCGATGCGCACCAGTTTTGCGCTCTCTGGAGAGATGTCAAAAGAGTTTTTCAATAGCAAAGGGGAGCTTCGACGTATCAAGCGTTTGAAATATTGGGGATTAAAAGACGTTCTTCATGAAAAATACGGATTCCATCGCCTGGAAGCAGAGGAGATTGCAAGTTTCTTAGAACCTATGATGTCTTACGAGAATAGAGCAAAGGCAGGAGATCTCTTAGACCATCCTTGGCTTAACGGAGTGGAACCAATTCTTGAAGGAGAAAGCAGGAAACGCAAGCAATGGAGAAGTAGTCGCCCATGGAGAGACTGGGAAGCAGAGAGGCAAACCCGAGATCATAAAAAGAGGCGACGTCATTAATAAACGAAAAGAAAAAAACAGAAATGAACAATCTAACTATCTTTTGTATAATGGTTAAATTCGATAAACAATTTAGCATACCCTCGCCGGATGTACAAGAGCAATATCCTTTAGTTTTTGACTCTTGGAATAAAGAAAAGATGAAACTATGGCTGCAATACATTCTAAGTATTAGAAAAGGCCATCCAGTTACGAAAGGCATCAGCTTTATCACAAAGAACATCCGTTCCACTAACTATATAAGGAAACGGTTGTAAGCCTGCGTTAGCCTGTATCTAGCTTGCTGACGATCTTACCAGATAAAATTATTATTAAATTTGGGCAACGATAACGACTGTCAAACAAAAGGAACAACAATTGGATGATGCTGAGATCGCTGTTACCCACTGATATGTTGCTCCAAATCAATACTATCAAAAAAGATGTGCAGTGAAACAAGTTCCAAAAGGATAACAGACTAATCTCGTTTACTACCAAATTCAAGTGAACAAGTTCTCCGACAGGGGGCAACAAGAAAAAAAGACTCTCTCAGGGTAGAAAACTAAGGTTCCTTTCATCCCTATTTCACACATTCATTGACTCTACTTTTATACACCACTAAGAAAAAGAATGAATCTCTTTAGTCCAACAGCAAACAAAAATATGAATAATTATGCACAAACCCCAGCATACCATCGAACATGGCTTATTATTCCGGGAACTTTCCTACAAAGACTATTCTTTGCATATGGACCTGCAAAAATTCGTTACTGGACACTCACTTCCTTGACCCGACGTTGGTCTTTTCGACTGCTGCTCTTCGTCTTTGGTATCTTGATTCTATTGAACTACGCACCCTATCTCTTCCAAACAGATATCGCCAAACTCCATGTCTATACCCAATATCGCGACCAAGTGATTCTGTATCGTATCATCGGTAATGATCTTCCACCTCGTCACAAAGAAGGACAGACACTATCGAACCTTCGCTTCATTCTCGAACATGAACCGCAGTTTCCCAATACAAGGAAACTCTTTGTTCTCAACCGGATAGCAGATGCTGCAAACGAAGCGACCATTATTAATTTATTGAACAAATACCAAATGGAGTATCTTCGGATCCCTTTTATAGAAGATGATTACAAACAAATCGATTTTCGACTGGAAGACTTCCCTGAACCTGATTTTCTACACTCCAACAATTACAGGCGGTCCTCTAAAATGGCCAAGTTACGCGTACTAGATTACATGTACCACGACAAGAATTTGTACGCTATAAACAACGTAAGGTAGACACGAAGAAAAAGAAAGTAAGAAATCATTAAACTTTAAACTATATTTAGAACGGAGGTCGCAACGCAGCATTGTATCACGGTCGGTCGATCTCTAATGCACGCTGGATTATGCCTTTTGATGGCAATTGCTATTTAAGCAGCAGAGGTTTTAAAGAAATAATGAAACAGTTAAACAAGCATGGATCGGAAACGAAGTATTTCATTGTTCCTATGGCACGGCTTCTGAACAACACAGAGCTTTTACAAATCGACGAACGACCATCGGCCCCTGAAGAACCACAAATTATCTTTCGATTTGATGCGATGGAAGAATACAACGTGAACATGCGCTATGGACGCCGTAGTAAGGTAAATTAGAGAGGATATCTAAGATAAAACCCTATTCATCCGGGTAATATCAGTTAGAGCTGTTGTGGCGGCTGGGTGCATTGGAAAACCGGCGATTGAAACCGGTTGTTTCTTGGGAACAGCTTGAGAGACCTTATAGTAGAGATAAGGGAAATTTCAGGACCGTTGGTTGGGTCTTTCGACTCTTTTCAGGCAACCCACAACAGGAGGAAAACAAAAGACAAGCTCTCTCGATGCGCGCTTTCAATCGTTTACTGGCCGTTCAGTCTTATCTCGATCATCTGGACGAGATGATCGCACGACGCACATTTCGCCAAGAGAAATTGTTTTTGTACAACGAGGATGCCATGGCCCACTGGCTCTATCAGTTTTGGAGTGAGGAACCCAAGACAGTGGCTACCGTATCCCAACTGCAACAACAAGCCAAAGACATCCTCGTAGGCACGTGCCCGTTCGTCACGGGTTCCCAGGAAAAGGAGAACCATCACGATGTGTTCTCTGAGTTATCGTATAATGTCACAGTATTGACATTGGCAAGCTATTTTCTTAGAGAGGAAACTTACGGACACTGCGCAACCCGACTTATCCGTAGATCTCTTCTCGAGATAAGACCAACACAGCAACAAGGACAACAACAAGATGTAGAGGGCAAAGGCGTCCTCTTTCCGATAAATAACCAGCACATGTTTGATTTTCTTAACGACCAAGGCTATGCTTTCCCAAGCCTTACTGGGAGCCCACATCGGCCAAAGATGCAAGATTATAACGTCTCGGATCTGGCTCGATCCGATTTGTCTACGTTGTTGGATTCCGTCCGTTTATTGAGACGAATGCAGATGCTAACCCATAAAGACTACTTGGATATTCAATCCATTGCTACGACCTTGGTGGATTTTCTCGTGGCTTCACCGACCGGCATTCATCTCGCTCAACTGAGCGATTACCGTGGCACCTATTATGATTTACAGATCATGGCCTTAGCCGCCTTTACCGATGATGTGCGACTGCTGCTACGTGTAACCAACCGGTGTCGGATGCGTATCGGTAAACAATTGGATGGCCATGGCTCACAACCATGGACATCGACCTCTACTAATCCAGAAGGAACCAATATCAACCGAATCTCCCCTTCCAGCCTGGATTATGGTACCATGAATCTCCTGTATTGGTCCATGATTACACAGAGCATCCAAAACGCTGGTTTGGGCAAGGATACGTGGACCTATCAAGCCAAAAACGGAGCACAGATTGCGCATGCTGTCATCACCCATCTTAAGCAACATCTCCCAACAGCAACACAACGAGAAAACCTACTACCCTTGGCTTACCTTGCCCGCGCCATTTTTGCACGCCATCCAACCGTAGCTCAGGAAGACCAAACTTGGCTAACAATGCATCTTGCCGATTTTGGTCCTGTCTCACACCAAATCAAGCCTTTCACAGACATGCGCATCCCACCTTTCTGGTCATTGTGCATCCTATAGATCTGCCAGGAACTCTTTGGTGTTCGTTATCCTTGGAAAAAAACTCCCCTCAACTTCACCCTTTACCCTTTTCTTATTAACAAACGCACCTCTTTGTAACAGCATCATGCATGAGAATCAAGGCAACGTAAATACTGTAACTTCCCCTAAATAGGGTTTGCTAAAAACAGTTCTTCTTTTTTATGAATGAAAGGTTGGGGGAGGGGGACAAAAGAGGAGACAAGTTAATTTTCAACGAGTACTATGGAAACATAATAGATGTATAAAAAAATATGGTACGATTCTTTCTCTTTGAGAAAAAGAAATTAAAGGAAAGGGAAGGTAAAAGGAGACTGACAAAACAAGAAGCACAAATATCAAGCGCTTAGTTCTAGTAGCATCACACTTGGACCTGCCGTTCAGTGTCTGGTTTGTTTTTTTGGTTCGTGTTTCTTTGGTCAATTCCAACATGCCTTTCACTCATCTTCTGGGTAGGTTGAAGACCAGATCCTGATGGCTTCAAGCATAACAATGATCTTACTTTCATTACCACCAAAGACATCTATCATACGCAATATATATGAATAAGAGTCATAAAGAAACAGATTTTTTCTTTTTTTTTTTTTTTACCTTTGATTGTAAATTGGCCGTCCACTGCTACGCCTTCTTTACCCATGAACTTAAATGCGGCCACTAGATTATCTA
The DNA here is from genome assembly GCA_002749535.1 of Apophysomyces variabilis. Classification (NCBI taxonomy): domain Eukaryota; kingdom Fungi; phylum Mucoromycota; class Mucoromycetes; order Mucorales; family Mucoraceae; genus Apophysomyces; species Apophysomyces variabilis. Next base: position 276,953 of record MZZL01000380.1, read on the forward strand.
GCATGACCATACTGGGTGATCCATCTTTTGATGGGGGAGGACGTCGGATTTGTTTCTGACTGAGAGCTTCCAAGAAAACAATCAATGATTCACCATCTCGAAAACCGGTAGAAAGGTCGTTGATCTGTTTATCAGCAGGCATGTACGTATTGATCCAATGAATGTAATCTGTCGTTATCCAAGCGTCACCAGAAATGCCAGAGTCATTGGATCGAACGGATTTCGCCTTGGCCAGCTTGCCATGCGGGTCAATCAAATCTTGATCGTCTTCTACCACGGTTGCTGAGTCCTGTCGATACTGCATAAATCTATCCGGGATTTCGGGAACATCACGCTCGTCCGCTAGAAACGTTGGATAAACAATACCCGATTCGCGCGTCTGCTTATATTGCGTTGCATGATCTTCCTCTTCTTGAAGCATCGCCATCGTATGCTCGTTGGCCTTAGTAGACCTTGCATTCTTATACATAATGACTGAGGGTGGTCGAGGACGCATTCGTCGGGCAACGTCCAATGGTACAGTTGCAATGTGGTTTGACGACATCACAGGTTGCTGGAAATTCCTGGTTATAGACGTCTTCATCAGCATTTTCATCCACTGTCGCATCGATTCTTCAGTATCGGTGTAGAAAAAGAAGGTTCTTTCACGATCATGCTGTGCTTTAAAGCAATATCTTCCGGCGTGAATCGATTCGTCGGGAATAATGCGATATCCACGCAGGTGTATGATGCCTTTCATCCGCACGTCTTTAGGACTCTTGAAGTAGAACAGATTCATCCCTTTAAGGACAAACCAACGCTTGTTCCATGTCTTATATTTATCGCTCTGTTTATGCAGCCATCCTTCATGCTCTGGCGCTTGAAAGGCTTCCAATGATGCTCGAGCCGAAGAATGGGATTCAACAGAGGATACTGATAATTTATAGTTGGTTGCCTGAGGACTGATGGCTGACATGTTGACATCCAAATCGTTTTTTGCTAGGCTTTGAGCTGGGGAATGCGAATGCTCATACCCTTCGGAAGATGAACTTTTGTGAGATGCTTTACGGAAGGGTATAGAGGACCCGTGCTTCAGATCAAGGCCTCTTTCCCCACTTCTGATTGTACCACTCGATGAGCTGGATACTTTGGAGGACATGGTGTTGAACGTGTTCGATCGGCTTACGTTAGACGAACCAAGACTTTGTGGCGAAATAGGTCGTGTCGTGTCCAATTGAGGTTTTACCGATGGTGACAAATGATAACGGATATCGTCATCTTCTGGACCGACCGGTGGGGGCAAAGGGGCTCTACGAGGGAATTGGTAAAGGTTTTCGGAGTCGATTGGCGACGGCGGAGTGTCAGATTTCGCATGCGGATCAGAAGCCTACAAGAGAGGACCAATGGTACGTTAGGGGACCGAAACAGCCCCTCTCTCGCTAATTAAGTGTCTCCTTACTTGCCTCAATATGTTTGATATCTTCTTTCAAATTGCTGATGGCGTGCATGATCTTATGACGTTTTCCATAAGTAGTGATACCCAATTCTTTCAAAGAATCGATTGTAAGATCCAATAAGACATCTCCAGTGATTTCTTGTTCTAGAAGAAAGAGAATAGATGAACATCTTTTCTAATTCTTGTTACGATGAGGCTGTCAACCCCTGGAGCTTATGGGATTGGACACGCAAAGACCAGGCAATAAATGAGATACCGAGTGTCATGCATATCTCAAATTCGACAAACCCGTTCGGGTGGCTCCGTTTCACTACTCCTTTAACTTACCGATGAAGTTATCTGCCACCGACGCCAGACCTACGGATGCCAACCAGGCTGCTACTCGTTCTGTGTCCCAATCTTCCGGTTTTACGACTCGTTTTGCGGGAGATGATAGGTTTGTTGAGTTTTCTGGTGTGGGAAGAATTTGAACACGGGATATGGTGTTATCGATTTCATCCTCCAGGGAAAAGGCAGATGGGTAGGTTCCAGTGCTGGGTGGTTTTTCTGGAGAAGTGTAGTTCATGGGGAACAATCCAACATCACCATTGGCTGTGCGGCCCTTGAAGATGGGAAAGTTTTCAATGAGATTTATTGGGTAGGAAAGTTTCAATTTACCTGCCACCAACCGTCCATGTATTTTTCGTCTTTCTCCAGTACAACAATAGGGTCACCCACATTAAAGTTTATTTCGTCTTCATTCTCAGCTTCGAAATTGTGAATGGCGTAAACGATCTCACGATGTTGCATGGTGTTGAGTATGGATCACGGGTTCCTTGTTATTTGGAAAGACGAGGGCTTGGAAATTTAAAAGTAACAGAAAGGAAGGGAAAGGGGTGGAATTATTTGAAGGTTTAAAGAAAGGATCAGGGTAATAAGGCCTCTAAGTGCCACCTAAAATGAACGAGCAAAGGAAAAGGAGAGAAAAAAGAAGAAAGAAATAGAAGAGAAAGAAAGAGAGAGAGAAAGAGAGAAGTATATGCGAGGAAAAGGAGAGGGAAATGAATTGAAGCGGGCGGAAGGTGACTAGAACGAAAGAGAGAGAGAGACAAGGAAAAGATCGTTTGAATTGGCCTTTACCCAAAGGAGAAAGCCTTTTCTAGCGGAGTATCATTGTTACACGCCAACAGATTAAAACAATATTTGATTCACAAACAACAAAGACAACATAAACTTTCCTTCGATAAGGCACTACTCTTTTTTTTTGTGTGCATCTTCTTATAAAAGGGGAGGCATGCGTAAATCTTCTTTACAAATGAATGTCGCGTTTTCACTTACTTGCTATGAATATCCATCTTTCTCTCTCATAGCCCAAATAGTACAATCTCTCCCAAATTGTTACATAATTAATATCATAGGCTCTTATCCCTCCAATCCTCCTATTCCTCTTCTATTCAACCTATTCAAACCCCTTTTCTTTCGCTTAACAAACTAGCCACTCAATGTTGATCTATGCAACACTTACCCATTGTCAATCCAAAGTGAGAAAGAAGTGTTACTTGCTTCTACCTTAAAAAGGGAAAATTATGCGTGCTGATGGTTTATGAGGTTGCACATGGGAAACCCGAAATCCCCAAGGATAATCAAATCCTCGAGGGTTGAAAAAATTTCCTTAGTCTTGCTATAGAATAAACCATGTCAGTTATTGCCACAATCTGGATACCATCCTGCCTAGAACTTAATTTCATTCTGATCTAACATTCTTTCCTATGTTACCATAATCAACATCGTATGTCATTTATATGTTGTGCAACTCCATTAGACTTTTAAACTTTCTTTCTATTCCTACCTAACGCAAGCATATTCAGCAAATATAACCCACCTACAATAAACTTTTTCACATGAAATACCACGAAACTTGTATGACAGAATATGCGAGATACGACCTCTCCTACCTCTCATACAGCCACAATTTTCTTTTTATGTCCCCAAGTTGTGCGACAGAAACATCATCAAGGACCCTGGACAGAGCATACCACTATGATAAAAGACATGGGTCCTCACTACACGTGTAAGTCTAAACGTCTAGTGCCTTAAGGTATAGAGCTGCAGCCATTGTTTCCTTGAATTGTTTCTCGTTTCTTGTTTCTGGCTTGACATACATGTCTTAAAATAGACATTCTATAGCCATATAGATGAAATCCGATGCATCATTGGTAACCAGTGATGGATCATTTTCAAAAGGAACCGCTTTTGGAAAAGTCAACAAGGACAGGTCACGGGTATGACTAAAAAATCCAACAATGCTGATGACACCTATGCTTAACGTTGATGACATGCCAACGGTTGTCATCACCTGGTTACCATGAACCTTCACGTCACAAAACTACTATGGACACGGCCTATGCGCCAAGATTTGTTTTTGGTAGAAGCCTTCTTTACAGAAGCTGAAATATAAACAATCCGCGTGTGCCACCTTACATATGTACCAACTGCGTTATTCTACCAAAAAATGGAAACTTAGAATTTAAGTGCAACTTTTTTTTACTTAGCTCGGATCGAAGCGCGTGAACGAACAGGTGGAAAATCATTTCTGGAGAACTGATCTGTATTTACATGCATTTGCAGAAAAATTCAAAGCGGCTATCATCAATATCTAGTGCTGGTCCTTCCATTTGATCGCAATTTTGTTCCGTTTCACAAGCGAAGTGTGGGTGAACCAGGGGCATCTATGTGTCTTTTTGATTTGCTGAAAACAAACAAAAAACGTTTCACACATGGCTCTTTACGACTCGGATAATAGATAAGAAGTAATGTGTGAAAGTACCTTGCATTGAGAGAGAGAGGGGTATTTAAAAAAACGGTAACAAGCAGTTTTTTTAAAGAATTCTCATCCATTATATCTTCAAACATATCCGCACGTTATGCAAAAAAGTAACATTCGTGCAAGTGGTCCGCGCGTCTATGCAAAATGCTTCTTTCTTTTTAGTTATTTAGACTTTGATTTTCTTTTGATTCCATTTGATTTTTGTTATAAGCAGAATGACAGATCAGGTAAATTATAGGCTTGTGTCATTAAGGATAGACTTAGGGATGCAAAACTTATCCCGTGGAAACCTCCCATAGTCATCCGGCTTTTGTGATTCGAAGCAATTTTTTTTTACCTGTTCCCAAGCCGACGCAACCCCAGTTTTCCCACCGCGTAACGGTTACAAACAGCAGCGCTACCTATTTTCCTCTCCCTAAATTACATAAACACCATCCTGCTGTCACAATGGCTGGTGCAAGGAGAGTACAATGGGCGAATCCTGAAGATGAGACAGAAGAGCAAGATGCATACCCAAACGATGTCCACATAAGTGAAAATCATGATATGCCGGCCAATAATGTTTCCAGGTTTGGCGACGTGAATGTAGAAGGGACATCGACTCGGCAATCTTGGGCATACACCCAAGCAGCAAACCTTCAGCCAATGTATCGCAACCCGTACACAGAGGACGATGTTGGTAGTGATGCAGAAGATGGAGAGGATGTGGAAGATGACAATAGCGTGGACGATGACGGCAGTATAGACGATGACGATGAGCCTGCACTGAACCAACTGTACGCTAGAAATCAGTCACTCTCCTCTGCATCTCCTGAGATCACGCATGAACGGATAGAATGGCAGCAAATGCTTCAATCTGTCTTGATGGGCGAATTAATCAAGTCCGAGAAAAAGCGGTTATCCAGTAGCGACCGTCTTCAACAACAGAAGCCCACGCAAGAGATATGGTTATCTCTACGAGCTCTTTTGCGCGGACGAACCATTGTACAGGAACAAAAATGCTTAGAAGATGGACGCAAAGAAATCGACAGCGTCTTAAAAATGGTAATGGACTTTAAGATTGACAGCAACTCCACCGCGAAAGCACTGGATTTAGTGGCAGATGTCCTCAAAAACGTAGATAGAATTGAGGCATTATACATGACGAGAGCGGATATGATTCATGAACACCCGATGTATGGCTCACAGGGATTTCAGGCAAGGCTGGACGCATTAAATGCCTGGTGTACAATCACGCGTAGTCTGCAAATGCAATACAAAATTTTGCGGGATTGGACTGGTTCAAACGATCTCCAGATTGCATACACAAAGGATAACAACGACCTAGAAGAACAATCGACGAACAACATGACGAACAACAATCCGTCCGTTAAGGTGCAGCATACAAGACCTTCCTTTGTGGAAAGATTATTGAAAGAATCAGCCTTGCAAGATACGTTTGATAAACGTACACTTTCGGCACTTAATTCCTTGCTCACCAAATCCAAGCAGACGATGATTGATAACAACAGTTTGTTTCAAGAAATGAATTTGCCACCTTTTATTGCACAAATGCGTCGACTTGCGCATTTTCCGACGTCTCTAGTTGAGGAAGCGTTGAAAATGCGTTTGGAACACAAGGATCGCATGAACGAGCCACCTAAACAAATGGTAGATGCGATGATGGAAGATCATAAAGGCCTTCTTGCTTTGGCATGCAGAGTGAAACAACAATATGAAGAACTTGCACATCCTGAACCCGGTTGGCAGTTAAACGAAGATGGACTTATTGACCAGCATTACGACTCGGTCTTGGTGGAATCGGTTCGTTTCTATTTCAAACTTATTCAATGGAAGCTGGAACTTGAGAAACAAAACAATCTGAGAGAATGTGAAGTTCTTGAAAAAGAATGGGATTTCTTAAAGAGCACGGTCTGTAAGGTTGTAGAAATGGCAGATTGGGAATGTGCGGCCCAGTTTTGGTAAGCAAAGAAGAAGAAAACAAAGCGAGAGCTAAAGAACCATCTTCTTCTGGCCCGTTGATATAGTTCGCTGACGAATCGCCTGCTTGCTGATGTGATGAGAGAGTATAATGAGAATTTGAAGCCGCCTCCTGAATCGGTTGATGGTGGCATCGAAGTGAAATATACGAAGCTGTTACACACAATGCGGATGCGAGCACGTAAACTGCTTCAATTTGCAAAGTAAGTTAAAAACGTGGCAAGGTGCGATGAACTAAAAGAACAATTGTTATAGATTTTTCATGGGCCAATTCGAGAATGCTGCAGAATATGTTGTGGATGATACCGTAGATCGCTTTGTCACCTGTCTCGTCGAAACCGGCCACTTTCTGGTGTATACTACATCTTTTGAAGAAGAAAAGATTTATATAATAGCATCTCCATCTCTCTACGGGCGAGAAGATACCATACGAAGTTTAATTCGAGCATGCTTTTCGTACGACAAGAATTTACCGATTACTCCCAGTACCCCGGGAACATCTGCGCCTGGAAATCAATTCCAAGATTATCTTGTTATTTTTATGCCTTGGCAAAACATTGTATGGACTGGCGAAGTGGTGCAACTGCCTACACCTTATGTTTTCTTGGGTATCAAAGCAAAGCGCGCTCGGGTTGTCACAGGAGATGCAAAAAATCTTCAAGCGGCAAAGGCAAGCTTTTGGCAGGCGGTGCAGCATTCTGCAATTGAAGTCATACAAGAACATCGAGCTCATATCCCCCGCATCAACAAAGAACTACGTAAGATTAAGATGACGGTATTCAAACTAGCGGATTCGACCATTTCCAGTGTGCGTACTATCCGAGAACAGACCATGGGCCTGGGATGCCAGGAACTGGTGGAAGAGTGCTTCAGCTTTGCTAGCGACTTCGGTAACCGAGCAGCCCGATTTTTGAAGCTAGCGGTCCGATTGCAGTTAGATCTAAAGCTGGCGAGATTGGCTATTGACTGGATATGCTTTATCACAGACGACTGTATACCCTCGGATCGGAAGACTTTCCGATGGGCTGTAGCAGCACTTGAGTTTGGCCATCTAATGACACGGGGCGTCAATATCTTGGCTCTGAAAGAAGCCGAATTTGCCACCTTACAGAGCAAGGTGGCTCGATGTATCGCTCTACTTATTTCTCATTTTGATGTGCTCGGTACACGGTGGACTTATGAGTTGCAGCTTAAGGAAGAGCAACAACGTCGAAGGGGTATCACAGCCAAGCGAAACTCCTACATGACTGGAAAACGAGCAGAAGATAAGGACAATATCACTACCAGTTCTACGTTCGGTGCAGCGAATGATATCGCATCCGCTTCGGCGGGTGTGACCTACATCCGCGACGAATGGATGCGAAAGATCAACGAACTAGAGACGAATCGAAACATGTTAGAGCAAGAACGAAAGATCGTGGGTAAAATATTGGACGATCAAAAACCTGAGGATCGATCGTTGGTGTTTTTGGCACCCTCTTCCTCCAATATCTCTTTCCGGTGGCAGCAAGGTCGATTTATCGGTGCCGGCACATTTGGTTCAGTTTATCTGGCTCTCAACCTTGATACCTCTTCCGTTATGGCAGTAAAAGAGATTCGATTCCCTGATTCTAGTTCTCTATCGGCTTTGCACAAGGCAATTAAGGAAGAGATGAAAGTCATGGAGATGCTTCATCATCCGAATATCGTCCAATACTTTGGCATGGTAATATCCTTGTTTATTTCCAGACTTCTGTCATTAACTTCATAAGTATAGGAAGTGCATCGAGATAAGGTGTTCATTTTTATGGAATACTGTGAAAATGGCAGTTTGGGCGCATTGCTAGATCAATATGGCCGTATTGAAGATGAAGGATACATTGTGGATTACGCATACCAGCTTCTTAGAGGACTTAGTTACCTACATGAAAATAATATTGTCCACCGTGATATCAAGCCCGACAGTATGTTGCTCACAAACCCAGCCCATATTTGCCATTACTGAAAACTTCTTTTTCCTTTCTCATAGACATTCTAATTGATGAACAAGGTCAATTGAAGTTATCTGATTTCGGCGCAGCCAAAGGTCAGAAAACAATGGGTCGCACTACGACGAATATGAATGTGAACAGTTTAGCGGGTACACCGATGTACATGGTGGGTTTTCTCTCAAATTCTTCAATGAAGAGCTCTCCGTGGGATTCAATATAAATAACGAGGTTTTTTTTTCTGTTAGGCACCTGAAGTGATCACAGGTGGTGGCACTGGGCGGAAAGGGTCGATGGATATTTGGTCGCTCGGTTGTTGTATCGTCCAAATGGCTACAGGTCGCAGGCCATGGAGCACACTTGAAAACGAGTGGTCGGTGATGTACCACGTCGTCACTGGCCATCCACCTCTTCCAGACAGCTCTCAGATGTCGAAGGAGGGTATCAAATTCTTAAAGCGATGTTTTACACGGAATCCCATGAAACGGCCTACTGCGAATGAATTGCTCAATGATCCATGGATTCAAAATTATCTGGAGGGTTATAATGAAGAAGGTCTACCCGCGCAAGGCGAAGAAGGCGAACTTGGGGGACCCATCCGCTCGCTTGGACCTGTCCCTTCGTTGGAGCGACCGCTTGTTCGTAGCATAACAAACAGTCTTGCGATTGAAGGCATGCCGGAGGATATGGATCGATCACGTACGCAGGAATATTTCAGAGATGTTGCTGCTGCTCACCAACCTTTGAACGAAGAAAGGACGGCGCCCAACGGCAACGGCAGTATTGTGCTTCCAGCCCGATCATTACCGCGTACACAGGCATCTCGTGATTTTTCACCTCAAGAGGAACTAAATCGAAGTATCCGCAGCGACCACAGTGAATGGGGTCATCGTAGCGACCGAAGCATACGTACAGAGGATAGCGATCGTAGCGTTCGCAGTGAACTCACGCCTTTGGAGGATGTGAGCAGACCTTCATCACCATTTTAAGTGACTAAGGACGATGTTTATTTTTTTTTTCTTTATATATTAACTTGCGTTTCCTTCTTTTTTTTCTTTTTCTGCTAATTTCCTTTTTGTTACTTTCCCTTCGTTTTTCTCTTTTTCTTTTTCCTTTGCTATCTCCCGCTTCCATGTAAATGTCCATGCCTTTTATGGTTCCCACCAGTACCTCTTTTCCTCCTTATTAAAATATGCAGGCGTAAAAATGATCGCCGTTGATTCATCCAATGGAAAATGCCTTCTTGATAGTAAATTGGAAAGGACTTCGTTTATATTCTGTTTCCAAGACGATGAACTCGGCGTAAACTTTTTCGTGACTCCGACGTATTCTTTTTGCGGAGAACTAAAAGTAAGCAAAACGCGTATTTAAAAGACCATCAGGACTGAAAATTTTTTTTTGCAAGGCTCTTTCGAAGCTTTTCGTGCGAATCCTCATCTTTCTCGAAAAGTCAAAAAGAAGCCAAGATCCCTCATCCGAAAATAACAATGGAAGAAAATGAAAATACAGAGATAAGAAGATTATTATCAGAAATAGCATTTTATGAGTGCAGAAACAAGTTCTCGTAAAATGTTAAGCCTGCTGGTCCTTCGTCGCGACATAGTAGCCCTTTCTCTTCTGCCATCTAAAACAAAAGCCAATACTCGTCAAGCAAACTCAAACCCACATGCATAGCTTAACCTACTTTTAATTGTTCAGCTGCTACAGCAAGAGCCCATTGCTCCAGTTCTGCTAGCTGGAGTGCAGTGATGTGTCCACCACGTTGCTTCACATGTCGTAATACCCGTGTTGCCGTACGATCGTCGTTCATCTGCAATGATTGAATTACAAGTAAACCACTTTCAAATTGCCGTAATCGAAATGGTAAATTCAGCACTTCGAATTGTAAACTGGCTTTGTACAGATCCTCTGGGGACACAAGCGCTACATTCGCCATAAGTGAATACGTATCTTTGTTTTCTCTTTCTTTTTCCTTTTTCCTTTCTTACCAACGCCTCTTGCCCGGTTGAAGATACAGTACACGTCCGTCAAAGATTTCATGCTAGCCTCTTTGTCTAAAAACTTGTCTAAAAACTCTGCTAATTCCCTCGCCAGTTCTTGATGGTAGATCGACCCTGCAGAACCGCTATTTTTTTTTTCAACTTGCGGGTTAAGATTTATCTCATCATGAGATAGAAGTCTTCTTTTTCTTCTTACCGAGTTACTGGGCTGGCAATACCGAGATTCAAAAGGTAGCCTCGAAGCTTGGACATATCACCGTCGTTTTCGGAATTTTCTTTGGTCATTTTGTTGGATATGGATTCGGCCAGCTTCACCATTTCTGTTGCTTTTGCCATCAAACGATCGAGATCCTGAAATGCGTCTGCCATTGTTTCATTGGTTTCCAATGTAGTCTTTTCGATACGGTCTTGTATTGCGCCTATATACAGGACAGAAATAGTTGGCATGGGTTAAAACAATAATCCTCATCATATGGAAATGATAGTAGTAGAGACTTCACTGATGCCAATGCCACGCAACATAGGAGTTGCCGCTGTTGTTGCCACGGATCTACTGCTGTCTGACTCTGGCACCTAATGGAAAAAGAGAAAGAGGCAGGCTTCTGTTATAATCAAGGTGTTCCTTCACCATGTCCGGAAAAGGCCATCAACATCTACATACCTTTTCCCAGGCTTTTGTATTAAGAGAGGATTTTAGCTGGTTTACAAAGTTCGATTGGCCTCCACGCCGAAAAGCGATTCGGACTTCCACTTCATTATTCACCTGGACCCAGCCTGGTGAGGTAGGTTCTGAAGAGGAATGCGCCCGTTTCGCTAGGTCTGCACCACACATTTCACATTGGATCATGCTAGGATGGTTGATAAAGGTACATATGCCACAAGTGGATTCATTTCCATTGGTATCCGATACGACAGGTTTATGAATAATGACCTCTGCGTCTGTGTTAGGGACTCCGCATAGTTGACACTTCGTAAGAGATGCCTGATTAGCGTAGAAACAGATAGGGCATGCCCATGTACCAGTAGGTGGTGAGGGTGTGTTGGTATTAGCGGCTAAATCGGTATCTAGATGCAGTATAATCTTTGGTGAGGAACGAAGAAATCCTCCCTACAAAAGAAAGAACGGTCAACGTTTGAGAGAGCTTCCAGGAAAACAGAGAGCGAAAAAGGGCATAACGTACGTAGCTGTCGATGTCTTTGACAAGTTTCAGGGAGAGCTCTGTAGAATACTCGGTAGGATTTGTATAGTCCACGTAAATCAGGCGATGAGAAGTAAGATAGCAAACGCCGTCCTGGTAATTCTCTAACTTTTGCTTTCTACAGGTTTTGGAAAGAACGGGTCAGGGAGAGTATGGTGTGTTGGAACGGAAAGTTCGATAGAAACAGAGAGAGAGAGAGCAACTTTACCCTTCATATAAGCCGACATTGCCTTGTTGAAGAAGAAGCGATTCGTTCGGTAATAACTCTGGTCGCCTAGACGTTGATAATTGGGTCTTCTGGAAGTACCGCATGAGTCTAAAGGGCCACACCGTTTCTGAAGCAGAAAAGTACGGCAAGGTTGGGAAAAGGGACGGTACTTGTCACGTGTGCATAAATACTCGCTGTTTTGTCGCAGCCCTTTTTTTTTGATCGTTCCATTTTTCCATTCATACCCGACCATGCGAGCAAGTGTTTTTCGTGACAGAAAGGAAAAAGACATTGATGGAATTGACAGTTACTATAGCTAATCAGCAAAGCTATTGAGAAAGACAAAACAGGCTATGTGACGCTGTATCCGGAAGAACTAGAAGATATGTGGCATGTGTACAATTTGATCGGTAAAGAGGATAAGATCAAGGCCACTACCATTCGGTACGAACAAAAGAACCAGAAGATAGTACTCGTCGCTCATGCTTCAACTTATTGGGATTCCCTTTTTTGCTTTTTAATCCAGACGTTTACAGTCAGAAAGCTCGACGGGATCCTCTACCAGTCAACGCATTCGACTGGTCCTGACCATTACGGTTGAAAGTGTGGATTTCGATCCCCATGTCGGTCTTTTGCGTATTAACGGCCGTGTTGCTAGCGAAAGTCAGCATGTCAAGGCAAGTTGAACTCATTTCGCTTTTCAGTGAAGAAGTAACGGATGTCTCCTCGATTTAGATGGGCAGTTACCACACGATCGATTTGGAGCTCAATCGAAATTTTACCCTTTACAAGCCTGAATGGGATACAATAGCATTGGAGCGTGTGGATGATGCTTGCGATATTACAAAACAGGCGGATCTAGCAGCTATTGTTTGTCAAGAAGGTTTGCATCGAGATATCATTGTTCGGCAAATCGCTGGGATACTGATCAACAATAAACAAACAATTCCCCCCCAAAAAAAAAACGAAACAGGTCTTGCAAACCTTTGCTTCCTTACACAGCATATGACGATTGTCAAACAACGAATAGAACTACCTATCCCAAGAAAAAGAAAGGGATCCATCGCAAATTATGAAAAGGTTGGTTTGGCAAATCCGGGAGTGGGTGCGTCCAACTTACTTATCTACACTGGATACTTCGGACGAAAAAAAAATAGGGTTTAGAGAGATTTTATGAGCAGATTTATCAAGCTATTCTTCGGCACGTCCATTTCGATATTGTGAAGGCCATCATTATTGCCAGTCCTGGTTTTGTCAAAGTAGGTGATCGGTATAAAGATGAATGGTTTGCTCATTTACACCATTTAAAGGATAAACTTTATGAATATATTTTTTATCAAGCAGTGGTAATGAAGCGCAGTTGCTGCGTGAAAGAAAAGCCAGGATGTATAGGAAAGAGGTTATTAAATATCAATACACATTATTAGAAAACGGACAACAAAGTATTAATGGAGAACAAGTCGAAATTTGTTCTCATTCATTGTTCTAGCGGACACAAGCATTCGCTAAACGAGGTGATGCAGGACCCTTCTATACAGAACAAATTGGCGGATACAAAGGCAGCGCGAGAGGTGCAAGCCTTGGAGAAATTCTATGAAATGCTGAATAATGATCCTGATCGGGCGTTCTATGGTTTCAATCATGTTTCTAAAGCCAATGAACGGGGAGCTATTGCCACACTGCTCGTCACCGATGAACTATTCAGGTAAAATGATAGGCGAAAAGAACAACAAAACGGTGTAGCGTTCTTTTCGTTTCTGACATGATTATGACAGATCGGCGGACATTGCTACTCGTCGAAAATATGTGGAATTGGTCGAACAAGTCCGTGCAATGAATGGCACAGTCTTTGTTTTCTCAAGTTTGCATGTCTCGGGAGAACGTGAGTTAACCAAAGGAGAAAATTTGAAAAGACTGTTACTCAATACACCGTTTGTGTATAGAATTAAATCAACTCTCGGGTGTAGCTGCTACACTGAATTTCCCATTACCGGACATCGAGTTGGAAGAAGAGGAAGAGGAGGAGGAGTAACAAAAAGAAAAAGGGGAATGAACCATGATAGATATTTACAAAAAAGAAAACAAAAGGAGAATCAAGTCTGTCTATACAAAATTAGAATATAAAGGGTTATTTGCTAGCTTTACTGTTGTTATTTGCGTTGTTCTCGCTGTTTTTCAGTACATCTTCGCCGAACAGAGCTGCTGCTGCTTGAGCTACAACCGCTTGTGCCGCAGCCTGGGCGGCCGCGTAGTTCATGGCCAGGATGGCATCAATGGCTGCGAGGATGTCGGCCTCCCACCAACCCATTTCATAATCCACCAGGCCAAACCTTTCCAATTTATCTGCCCATGCTACGACCATTTCACGTAGTCCATACAGATGCTGGTCTGTCAATCGTTCGGCTTCGGAGCTAGGTTCCTGTCGTTGTGCGAGTGCATAAAGCCAGCAATTATTGAGACCTGCCCAGAATTGCTCACGGTCTATTGCATTATAAGGATGATCGTCCGAAGTAAGGCCTACAGTGGTTTACAAACCAATTAAAAAAAAAGAAAAAAGAAAGAAATAGAGGTAAGTAAGTGCCTTTTCTTTCAAAGCTCTATGCTGCATCTTTTTCTTTTTTCTTTTTTTTCATCGCTAGCTAACCTAATTGTTCGCAGTGGTCGACAACGGCGCTGGTGGCCTTGCTCAAGGTTTGGAATCCACTCACCATGTTCCTTTGCTCGACATGGTCTAGTGTTTTCTTTAGTTGTTTCTGTATTTCTTCAAAGTTTGTAGTATTGGAGCTCAAGCTCTCGACTGTATTTTCGGTTTTGATGGAGACCGATGTACTACTTGGTATTGATCCTGGTGTGGATTCTTCTGCTTTCACGGCGACGAGGGAAGTCGCGGATGCCGTGGCTGAATCCGAGGTGTCATTTTCGACAGGGGGTGGTGTGTGTTTATCGACTTGCTTCTGTGTCTCGACAGGCGATTCCATAAAGAGGTTCAGGGAAAAAAACTTTGCCCCAGGGCGCACCCACCCACCCACACCCACACACCGCAAAAAGTCCCGGCCACTGGGAATTTTTTTTTGGCTTGCTTCCAAAAGGAAAAAAATGCAGGGTGCGATGGCTTGGGCGGCTCATCTTCTTTTGGGCAGAAGGTGAACTACATTGACCTTCAATATCCCATAGAATAAGCAAATGTTATCTTTCGTTTTTACAATGAAAGAAATGAAGACAGTGTATTCCAAAGGTTTGCCTTGAAAGAAAAAGTTGGTCCAACGTCTCTCTGTTCGGATATAGCTCTCATAGGGCATTTTCAACCGTGAAATGATCTCTATTGCCTCTATAAGATGAACATTTTATCGGCTAATAAACCAGCATTCTATACAATAAATGATTAGATACATATTATTTGATTCATTGTTTTGGCCTACTGAATACCGTAACTTCAGGCATTCGATACTTTGTGGCCATATTCGCTTTCTTTTCTATCGCTCGACGTCATTTGTCATCGGAGGTTGAAAAATCGAGCTTTTAGCTGACAGTCATTCAACTTTCCACAGCTCCAGCTGCATTCCATAATCCATGGCCAAGCATCATCCCGATTTGATCTTCTGCCGTAAGCAACCCGGCATTGCAATTGGACGTCTTTGCGATAAATGTGACGGCAGATGCGTCATTTGCGACAGGTGCGTGTGTAAATCACAAAAAAGAAACACTGTGTCCCTCCCTTTCTCTCTCTCTCTCTCCATACGAAGACACTCACTCGTGTTTGCAATCTTTGCTTAATTTCTTTTCTAGTTATGTCCGTCCAGCCACATTAGTTCGTATATGCGATGAATGCAATTTCGGTAAGAAAAAAGAAAGCAAGGAAAGAGAAAAAGAGCGTCCAAACTAATCAGGAACCCGATGATTATGGCATTCAGGATCGTTTCAGGGTCGTTGTGTCGTTTGCGGTGGCCCGGGTGTATCGGACGCTTACTATTGTGTGGGATGTACCAGGCTGGAAAAAGATAGAGAAGGGTGTCCAAAGATTATTAATCTGGGATCATCAAAAACAGGTAAGAAGAAAGTCGATTTTCGTTCTCATATCTGCTCTTTTTCGCCCATGGCTAACTGCTTTGTTTTCTGTTCTTTTTTTTTTTGCAACACGTAGATCTGTTCTATGAGCGGAAAAAGTTCGGGTTTAGGAAAAGATGACACCTCCCGATGGTATGCATGTACTTTTTCTCTATTTTGTGTTTCCTTTTTCATTCCATTGCCCACTTTCCTTATTGTCTCATTTTCCCATGTCATATGCCAAATTCGTGATGCTGTTTGTGGGGGGGAGGGAAAACGTAAGACATTTGTCTTTACCAATTTTTTTTAAAATCCAAAGAAAGATATTGTACAGTTCAATTCAGAAAATTAAATCAATGATGGCAGAGGTTATAAAGGCTCTATGCTGAATATAGTTGAACACAAGCCTTATTAACAAAGGCTTATCCTTCTCTTTTCTCAATGAGTGCTTGCTAATGCATAAAATAAAGTTAGAGTATCTGTTTTACGAGAGGAAAGAGTATGTAAAGAGGGGTAATTTGTGCTTTGGAGTACGCGTATATTTTAAGAGTACTACGTAGTGTTGCAGCAGTGTTTTTGTTTCCTTTTGTGTTCAATGTCGCGAAGTAAACGGATCTGTGGCTTTTACGGATGTACATGACCATAAGGTTATTTGTCAAGATCAAATTCATGTTTGTTCCGAGTGTGTGTAAAAGATGTACATCTGTTGTGTATTTGTTTTCCTTTTTTACTTTATTGCTTGTATCATATGCGCTATGACTGAAACGTAGCAGATGGATCGTGTACTAAAAGTAGAATAGTATGTGTTTTACATGCATGGATGGATATGCGAAACTGAGAAAAGAAGCTTATTTACAGGTTAGATATGGAAGGTGGGCTGAGAGAGAGAGAGAGAGAAAGGGAAGAAGAGGGAAAAATAACGTTAAGGTCATCTAAGCATGACTGACAGCAGCGGTCAGTGATACCGAGTGATCTTGCTTGAGGGGCTGGTAAACCGGATATTGGGAATCGGAAATAGCATTAAGAAACGTGTCCAGCTGGACTGTGGCTGCATCAAGGGTGAGTGTGCCAGAGTTGGCTGCTGCAGCTGCGGCGGCTGAGATTCTTCTTTGATGACGAAGAAGACTGTGCGCGGACGATGCGAGGGAGCGTGTTGGGTAGCGTTCCACCAGAGTGGGATCGCGCTCTAAAGCCAGATAGATGGTGGTACCAAGGCCATCGGTCGAGACGCAATCGAGATGACCACCCCAGTGCGAGGCCAGTTGTTTGGCTGTACGCCAACCTTCAAGACATTCCCATTCTAGGTTGTCAGGATCGTCATCGACACGAATCGTTTTTGAACGTGTGCGGCTGAGGACGCCCGATGCAGAGGGCATGCCCATTGGGTCACGAGGTACATTGGGCATCATATCACGCGGTGAAAGCGGCGCCGGACTTTCCAGCCGGAAGCCAATGCTTGTTGCCCCACCAAAGACCTGGAGATTCAAAGCTTGATGCTTATCAAAAGCACTACTAAGTTGGCGTTGAAACCAGCTCTGTTGACGTTGCGTCTCCTCGTTCCGAATGATTTGAGCACGGAGGGCTAGCACCATGGATTCGTAAAGGATTCGGTGCAAAATGCCGGGCGCATAAATAATGCCCAGATCCTTGATATTTTTTTGATGGTACACGGCTATTTCGGGCACTGGCCCCAGCCCTGCGCAAGCGTCGCGAGCATCTTTAGCAGCCACTTCCGCGATTTCAACAGGGCATATCGATTGTACCCTTTGATGGATATCATCCGAAGACCAAGAAAGATATTGTCCTAAATAGCACTATATTAGCATTTTTTGAAATATGCCAAGAGAACGTCTCCTTCTTGTCGTGAGCGAGACAAATAGATGACAGAGGAAGGAGAGCGCTTAGCTTTTCTTCTTACCAGCTAATACATGAATGCCGATGCCGATATTATTGATGCTTTCCATCAGTGAAACAGAGGAAGGTGTAGGGGTTGCTAAAAGTGCATATCGAAGACGGACAAGACTTGCAGCTTGGCGATGTCGCAGACGGCGGAGCACGTCACTGAATGCTCTTTGAGAGGTTGCACGTAAGGAAGGGTGCAATAGAGTGCAGATATCGTGCAGATATTGATGAGCTACATGGCGAATAATAGGTGTTTGAAGTGATTCAGGTGTCAGGGTGGATAATAATCGCAGAAGATGCGTGCATCGCACAGGTAATTCGGAACATAGAAAAGAAGGTGTTGCTGCTACAGGTAGTTGTGTAGTCCCACTGTGTAAACTAGAAGGATGAAATTTAGCACTTATTCTACTTTTTATTCCATCCAGGGGAAAATCATTGAAATGAGAAATTCTACCTTGGTGCATGTGAAAGATGAGACAACTAAATAAGAAAAGATGTCAATAGGATAGTGAGCGAACGTTTGTCAATGAATAAACGCTATCTGCCAATTACCGAAATGCGTGTTTCTTTTGATGCCCACAAGTTAGCAAGGATGCGACGTGGAAGTGCATTAAGGATTTGCGACTGGAGCATCTTATCTTCTATACTACAACTGAGACAAAGGGAAGAAATGGAATCGAGTAGAGAAAGAGAGAGCAAGAGAGACAGGGAAAGAAAAAAGGAAGGAAAGAGGAAGAGAAAAGGTTAGCCAATGCGAGCTTCCCTTTTATCTTTCTTTCTGTGTATGTCCATCTCTCTTACGATGTTAAGATTTTCTTTTGATTCCATTTATTCGCCCCTTGCATTGCTACACCATGTCCCCCCAAAAAATAAGGTAAGTATAGCCCATATCACTAATCAATGATGAAATCACAAGTGGGCCAGGAAAAATAAACCGATCCGTGTCACTCTTTCTCTACGCGGGTTCAGTAAACATTGTTGCCCTTAAACTTCTCCTTAAGCCGTTACACATTGTCATGAGGGACAGAACGACACATACCATAACCGTACTCACAATAGAACAAGTTCTCACGCACCGTCACTACTCTTATTTTGCCCTATGTATTTTCCAGAAAGACCCGTTGCCTATAAGAAGCAAGAACGGAGATCATTTTCCTTTCGTCTCGTCTTTGTTGTGTTCCCCCCGGCCTAAATAACGTTAATTGCCGAAACGAACATGGTTCCACACTAAACATGCAGATGGCGTCTGTCAGTACCATGGCAAAATGCATCCGGGCGTTCACCATGGTTCCAAAGGTTACATCATAAACAGATCACGTAGGCCATAGGCCTAAACGCCATCGCCTACCACTGCTTTTCTTTGCCATGAACTTCCACAGTATGTATTGCATCACCTGCTATCGGCACAACCAATTTGGGTAAGACTATGGCTTCCGTATACTGATTCTTTTTTTTTTCTTCTGCATCGTTATCTGCAAAAGTTGTAGCTATTGTTGCTAAGTATTACGAGGGCACGGAACCTGTTGGCGATCAAAAAAGAAAATAATAATAAATTTTTTTTCATAATGTCCTCTAATGGTTAAATGACTTGCAATGGTAATGGCTAAACGGTCGCCGTAATTTTTGCATCACCATCGATAAAGTTAAATTTTGTGTGTACCAGGGAAAAAAAGCGCTCACAAATACCTCTTAAAAGTTTAGGATACCCATATAAGATTACAGAACTTCCCTTATATCTTTATCCGTTTTCAACTTGATAAAAATAATGCAACTGTCCTTTGTTACCCTTTGATCAAATCGGATAAAGGCGGAATTGTTACATCTTTGACAGTTGTGTTCTTTTCCAAAATCCAATGGGTAAATCATGGTAACTACAATCCAACATCATATAAAAAAATGTAAACCTGTTGGCAAAATTTGTTAGGTATGCGAGACACGGTAAAACGAAAGAGAAAAGCATTAAAACGGGCAAACTATCAATGTGTGGTTTGTGGACGTGGGTTTGGGTTGGGTTTGGGTGCAAGAGTATACGTGTGCGGAATGCTGAGCTGGTTAAGGGTAGTACATAAAAGGAAAACGGGAAAAGAAAAGAAAAAAAAAGGAGTTAAAATCTTAAAACGCTGGTTGAGCCATTTCCCCCTGCTACCATGCCGTGTTGTGCTTGGTGGACTGGTGGTGGCATGCCGACCATGGTGTTGTGATGGAACTGATGTGAAGATGATGAGGATGGTGATGAAGTGGGGATGGTAGGGGCAGCTGTATTGCTCACAGAATTTGTCATTGGGCTACTTGTCATGACGCCACCAGATGTAGTGGCAAATGCTTGGGGATACATAGCCTGTCCGAGATTATTCACAGGTGCAACCGGACCAGGTGCCACGGGCCGCATTGTCATTGGGGCAATGGGCTTTTGGATTGTGGCAGGATGAAATCCATTGGCTTGAGCAATAGGACAGTCCTTATGCGCCATAAGCAGTGTTTTCAGATTGACGATCTCCTCCCTTAATGCTTCAGCCTGCATTTGCAATCGTTCGTTGTCATTCGTCAAAAATTCAACCTTGGATTGAAGATTATTCAGCCACTGCTTCTTCCGCTGTCGGCACTTGAGAGCAGCTACACAAAGCATTTTGTGCCAAGGTCACTAAAACTTTCTTTTGATTTCTTAAAGCAAAAAGAAAAGTGCTTTTCTCTCACCTATTCGATTTCTTTCCAAAAAGTTTTTTCTCTTCTCGTCGTCTTCAGGAGCCTTGTCCTTAGTGGTCTTTTTCTTTTTATTGCTAATACTACTTTCTTTCGCATCTTCGTCATAAGTGGATTTTCGTGACGTGCTTCGCCGATTAACTGCATTACTTTCTTCTGACGCTAATTTCGAAGGTGATTGTTGCCGTTGATTCACCTGCATATAAATGTCGGGATTCTGTTGCTCGATTTCCGCCTTCACTGTTGTTTGATGTGGGACAAAAACGTTGGGTGCATTATACTGGACTGTTGATGCATCTAACAAGATCTTTGTTGTTTAGCGTTTTGCGACGTTTCACATTATATTTTTGCCCTTTTTTTGTTTCCTTACCAGAAGTCGATTTTAACGGTGGTTGATTTACCAAGGAACTATTGATAGTCTGTTGTGCAATTTTGGCATTGACAAAACCGTATTTATGAAATTCTTCCGGATTGGCTGGCCCTTGTAACATCGAAGGTGAAAGTGGACCAGCCCGAAGGGAATCCCATGTGAACTGACTCTCGACGTCCTTTGGAAGGATACCTGTTCCGATGAGAGGTATAGCAGGACTCGTGATTGATGCAACCGGCGGCAAGATCGGCTTATTGGTGGTCTCAGATGGACTATTTCGCTTTTCTTTTGCATCATTCGCACTTGCGGCCGTAGCCCCAGAGAAGCTTTCTTCAAAAGGATTTGGTTCTTGTTCCAGTTTCGAACTCGAGTTTAATGGCAGTACGGCCATAGGTGGACTGTTGGAAATCCGTGAATGAAATGGTGCAGGCTGTGCCACTGCAAAAAGAGGAGTGAGTTTGAGTTCGTTTCTTTGCAAGATATATGTAAGGGGCGTGAAGCCATACCATGCGGGGAGACGCTGGGACTTGGCTCAAGTTCGGCTTCGGTCATGTTTCTCGATAGATGATCGATTTATTATCCAGGTGACACTTTAGATAAGTAAGAATTGGGATGGAAGGGACCAAGTATCGGATATATCGCTGCGTAGTATATCTGCGACAAAAACGGTACCTCAGTCCACTTATCCAGTTTCGTTTTTTCTTTCTGTTTCTTTGCACTCTCACTGTCTAAGTTATCACTTACACAAATTGGTAGTTCCTCTCAACGAAGGACAGCCCTATACAGGAATTAGTTACAACGTGCCAGTGTCATTCATGGTCATTTTACCTCGAACAATTAAGCGATTGAGCACTTTTGTGAAAAGAAAGGAAAAGAAAGCAAACGGAGCCTGAAAACGATTACGTAGGAGACTACATATTTGGCAACCACCGGGAAAATTTTCGTACTTTCGATCCCCGAAAAACAGTCTTGATGCCAGCCAATTGCCCAGCTGTTGATCGAAAAGATGAAGCAAAAGGAGTCCATCGAAAACACACAGGAACACAGTCAATGCTCATTTATAGCGATATTATGCATTCCACCAATTTCAGCTATTATAAAAGGATACCATTCCAGACATGTGGTAGATCGGCGATCCAAATACGTAGCCAGTTTATGAGATACAAGCTGTCAAAAAGTTATTATCAACGGATAAAAATGTTTTATTAAAGGGCATGCACAATGTTCACTTAAGGAAGGCTCAACTAGGTGTTTTATCTCTTGAGACATTCTTCACAATGCTTATAACTTTCCGAAAAGAGTTTGCCAATGCGTTTGTTTCGATCTAGTACTACCCCACAGAGTTGGGGTTAAGAATAAACAATAGGTCGATGCCCTTTATCTCTGAAAGATCACTGCCCCTTTAGGACCTAAACAATTTCCTATAAACTAAACTTATGTATGCAGTAATATTTCTTCTAAGCTTTTTGATTTCTAGCAGATCGGGCTGGCATCGGATATCCATAAATAAAAGGATCCTGCATTTTTTTTTCTTTTTGATCAATGCTCTCTGTGCCAGTAAATGATGTAATAAACATCCTAAGAAGGCAATAGTTCTTAAATAGGAAATGTCTAACGGCGAATACAGGGTAAATTATGGATGGATGACCTTTCTCTTGCAGCATTTTTACAGCAGGCTTATCCTATGACGGGGTATAATAAGATAGGGTTCCGCTATAACAAGGGACACTGTACTGAATAGCACTTATCGGCATGACTGTCAGACATGCACACTATCATGACTTCGTTATCGTGGTCAGAATGAGTGCATAAGTAAGCACTCCTTTCCATAGCAAAACCTCTTAAAGTTTAAGCCTTCCCGTATGGTTCAGATCTGATAACTAGCTTAGGTATCTTTTCTCCCGCTCCCTGAATCCCCGTTAACTCAGTTCGCAGCTTCTCCTTCCTATAACCTAAGTCTCCTCACTAGCTGCCGCAGCCCTCCCCCTCCCCTCAGATCTCTCTTTTTCGTTCCCAGCTAACCCAGGCGGCTGGGTACACCCTTAGATTGTAAGTTTTGACAACCGAAATCTTATTCATTTATAGTTCTCAGACGCCATCAGATATCATATCACTATTAGGATGTGATTTTTACCAACAGCCAATGTGTCTGTATGTCCTGTTTTTCGGACTGATTTTTCCGCACATCTTGTACACAAAAAAAAAGTCAATTCACAGGGATTTGTTTTCTAGAACGATCCTATTCTATTCCAAACTGATTTAGCCTTCAATTCTACCATGAAAATGACTATCTTTGCCTCCACTGGTTACAAACCACATAGTTTTTCTTTCCTAAAAGTCAGCTAAAATTGCCATCACCTCATTTGCTTGGTCCTTTTTTCCTTACATTTCGCTACACAATTGGAAGACGGTGTTTTACAGGAAAATCAAACTAGGCGCTAGATAAGAATTGGACCTCTTTTGCAGGTTTTGGAAACGGCAATATTGGCAATTTTACGGGATAAAGCAACAGAAAATAGACTATTTTACTTCAGCTTAGCAAGCCGATCCACAAATCAGTTATGCTGAGCAATTTTTATAGAAACAGACCAGTCCTTGTGTCTGAGGATGGCGGTTTAATAATGTACAGACGAATGTTTAACGGCTTGTTGATAAGCATCTTTGCGTTTCCTTAGAATAAAAGCCACCTTTTTGTTTTATTGACATCTGTGAATGACACTGAAGGTTGACTTGATCTTTCCGACTGCCGAAACTAGGATCATAAACACAGTAGCCGCCCGCTAAGTTCATTGTGTTGGTAATGACACAGCAACTGAAATATACGAGGTTTGAAGCCAAAAGGTGGTTATCTATGATGCTGTTGACTAGAAGGGTACGTATCAAAATCATACGTCTAAAATGGTAATAGATGGTATTGGTTTCTAATAACTTATGCAAGGAAGGAAGCTGAATCGGTACACCTTTGTCCATGTAAAAATGGGGTTAGCGCTCCTCTATTATTGTTGAACGAAAGAAAAATATCCCAAAACAAACAGAAACAGAAGCCAGCTAGTCCAATGACCAGGAGCACAAGTCGAAGTACAAGATTGGTATCATAGAATAAGCAAAAATTGAAGGATCCCATGAATCAACATGTGAAAAGTTTATGATCTATCTGTGTTTTTTGCCCAAAAGGTGTGAAGATCGTGATGTTAAATTAGTCTTATAGCTCTAAGGCTATGCTACATTGAGAATCGGATATAGACATACCTACATTAACAGTCAGCGACTACGCTTGCAGCGAAGTCTTGATGAAAAGGAGAAGATGTAAGTAATTCCAGTTCGGATATGTTCCAGATTTGACGTATTTCTCATCGAAATTGATTAGCCGCTCATAAGATGGTAACAAGCGGTATGTGTAAGTCGGAGCACGGCAAGGACAAACATACTTTGCTCGTCAGACTCACCAGACATGACATCCGTCTTAATCACTGAGGAAGGTAATGGTTTTCAAGCCAGCTAATGCAAACTTTCTGATCTATTATGTGCACATATACCGACAAGTGGTGCGCATCCGATACGCTTGGGTAAGACAACTCCTCGACCACAACCGCTCCTAAGCTGAACTTTCCTTGTATTCATAACATACCGTTATCATACCGTGTGTTGCATTATTTAAAGCAAGCAGACGCTGGAGGTGCTTGTATCAAGCAGCGAGTTTGTTCATACGACATCACGTTGTGCTATTGCTCTATAATTCCATAACAATGTCTCTGGTCAATGAAACACGAAAGTTCTAGCGCACTTTGAGCAGGGTCACTTTGTCTGGTGCCTACAGCGAGATAATCAAATTGGATAAAAGAATAAAGGAAGTTTTCCTAGTTAATGGGTAATTACCGTACGCTCTTTCATTTTAAAGAAATTATTCGATAAAACGTAGCGGCAGCGCTTATTAACATGACATATGGAAAGGAAAAAATCATGTTGCTAACAAGGGGTTTGCATAAAGCTCAGCCGGGAATGGTAACTTTCTGAGAACTAAATATACTTTACTTTGCTAGTCTGCCTACAGCTGGAATCTTCCATCTTAGGATACACAAAACAAAGCTTGTAAATTAACGCTTTTCCGAACGTACGCAGATTAGACAACCTTGAGGTTAAAA
Source organism: Apophysomyces variabilis (assembly GCA_002749535.1). NCBI lineage: Eukaryota > Fungi > Mucoromycota > Mucoromycetes > Mucorales > Mucoraceae > Apophysomyces > Apophysomyces variabilis. Next base: position 301,706 of record MZZL01000380.1, read on the forward strand.
ATTCATACAATATTATCCATTCATAAAGTTGTCTTCCTCCATAGACTGCATATGTATACTAGAAGTGCAGTATTGGTGTTATGATGCTAGTAATTAAGATTAAAAAACATCAAACGTATGCGGGTGAAGAAAAAGGGTACTTAATGTCAGCTATTCATGAAACATGTCATACAGTACCCTAAGTATGGGGTTTCAACCCGAGAGTTACTGGTATTCAGTATATGTTCTTGAAGAAACAGCATAATGATACAATGATAATGAACAGACCTTATGTTAGTTTGTTTGTCCTTCGATGTACACCAAGCGTTCCGTTTTAAAAGTTTTTGTTATTAGCGTATTCCCAAAACAAGTGATATTGAAATGTCAGGCTTATGTTTCAACACAATATATATAAAAGGCGATCCTTTGACTAAGTAAAACTTTGTTCATGATTTTCGATACACAGGCTGTCCGTATCCCTAGCAATTCTCATCCGTATTACGGAAGTATTTCGCTTGATGGTACAGAGAGCAGGTCGTTTAGAGATGTTCTAGGATCATTTGCAGGGTCTTATTCCCGCGCATCCCTTTCAATGGCCGAGAACTTGATAGTACCGGAACTGAATGACGATGTAGAAGAGCAACACAAGCTTTATCTCGCACAGATATCTTCCAATCATACGACAGCATCTACTCAATTTTTCACTTCTTTATCTCGTCATACTACCGTAGCCTCTGTACTATCGTATCAATTTGGAACACAGGATCTTCGAAAATCAACCTTTATCCAGTCGGTGTTTAACTCGATCAACCTGCTAGTTGGCATCGGTATTCTTGCGTTTCCTTTAGCTTTCCGTTACGCAGGGTGGATTATGGGCTCTGTAATCCTCTTGTTTTGCGTTGTTGCGACGAATTACACGGCAAAAATCCTAGGACGCTGTCTCGAATCCTATCCTGGCCTGATAACGTATGGCGACATAGGAGAAGCTGCGTTTGGAGAACGGGGTCGAATATTCATTGGTGGCATCTTCCTTGTGGAATTGATAGCAATAGGGTATATCAAGTCAGATGAGACAAGGGTAGTAACCCGACAGTTAGAGTAACGTTAATTATACTACTGGGCGATGGTATCCAATCAATCTTTGGACGATTTGACCCACTCCATATCGGTTTGCTTCTGTTTCTAGCGTTGACTCCAACAATGTTCCTTCCCATCCGGAGACTTGCTTTTACAAGCATGATAGGGATCATTACTTGTATTTTGCTTGTGGTCATTGTGCTGTACGACGGACTTACCAAAAATGAACATCCCGGATCTCTTTGGGAACCTATGGTATATCCGGCTTTTTTTCTACTTCTCCTACTATGTCTCACCGCTTTTTCTGTCATAGGAAACGGAAATGTTTCCTTCCGATGCTGTTAACATTCCCTTGAGTTTCGGGCTCATCATGGCCGGATTTACCGGTCACTCTGTGTTTCCAGCGATTTACCGTGATATGGAGGATCCAAAGGAATACGATCGAATGATAGACATTACATATGTGCTCACAGTTTTTCTGTATTGCGCCATGGCTGGGGCTGGATATCTCATGTTTGGTCTGGATACGATGCAAGAGGTATGCAATATAAACGTTTTCTTCTCCCGAAACGCAGACTCAATGAAAAACAATGGAAGATTACACAAAACCTGTCCCTTACCCCTGGATATAACAAGTGGTTAAACTATTTAGCTGTGTGGCTAGTGATATTGACACCTATTGCAAAATATGGTCTCATGATGAAACCACTCTGTCTAAGCTGGGAGCTATGGTTCTGCAGTCTACCGTCCGTCGATAAATGGCAGACATCGCATGTCTGGCGAAAGGACATGTTATCAATTATCAGTCGACTAATGATTGGGGTCTTTCTTGTGTATCTGGCAATGGTTTTACCTGGCTTCGACCGTGTTATGGTGAGATTAACAATTGGCCAATTGCTTCTGACATTTTGTATAGTCCCTTCTCGGAGCCTTTTTTAGCTTCGGTATTTCTTGCGTTTTCCCCATTCTTTGCAACCTTAGATTATTCGGTCATACACTGTCTCATAGAGAGTACATACTTAACTATGTTCTACTGGGGATTTCCTGTGCATTGGCGGCAATCGGCACTGCTTGGAGTTTTGTTTCTCCTTATATTAGTATGTAATGTCGCAACGTAGGAAAATCAAAATCGTAGCCCATCGGAATTAAATGTTGTCGCTCATTTTCGCGACTTGATCAGAATATATAGATCAGAAAATAAAAATATCTTCCAGACCTCTTTAAGATGACTCCAAGCGCTATAAACCAGCAAAGAGTCTGCCTCATTTAACCTGGTCATAGTATAATGGCTTAAAACAAAAATCATTAATATATAATCAATAACATATACGCTACCTAGTTAAATAAGTGTGGAGGAAATATATGCAATACAACAAAAGCAAATTGTAATCTTTATGCAGTTCTATTTTTTTCTTCCAATCTAGATTCACCGTTGTCTTTCCTTTCCAATGTTACCGTCTGAGGATTATCTGTAGGATCGCCAACACCTCCATTTGCTGCAGACATCTCTGTCACCTGGATACCTTCAAACTTATCTGTGAATGATGTCCATTGCGTTTCGTCCAACGTATCGTTGCTGCCCGCAAAGTCCCCAAATGGATCGTCATTCGAACTTCTTTTAATTATGGTCTTTTGCAGAGATTCATCGTGTTTGTCAAGTTCAGTTGGACCGGCCGAAGATTTGCCTTCGCTTTTGTCTCCTAAATCATCATCTTTTTTATGGACTCGACTTTCAGTTCGCTGAAGCATACTGGCGTGTGGAAAGTGCGAGAATCCTCTTGACCAATCAGTAACTTCTCCGACGTCGTCCTGTCCGGAATATAGATTATTAGTTACTTTTTGATACCTACAATCAATCTCAATCTACCTCTTCCTCATCGCTAACATATTCTTCACTATGAATTTCATGCTCCTCAGGGATGTGGTCATTGTTGTTTCCACGGCTGTTCATAGTAAATCCGCGGTCGTAGTCATAATCATGACTATAAGCTTCACTTCCACTAAACCCCGTTACTCTATCAGTAGATCAAACCATAATATACCTTATCCAGTTATCGCCTTCTTCTTCACCTTCCTCGTCATCGATAGTGCCATCGGCACCTCGTCGCACCAAATATCTTGAGTACTATCGTGAAGCTACCATAAGTATGACAAGGTTATCAACAATTTACTTACTTGAGCTGCAGCAGTACTATTTAATACCTCCTCATTTTCTTCGTCATCACTTATTTCTGCTTCCATCCCTTCACACGGTCGAGCGCCTCCTAGAGGAAGGCGATCGCGCTCTTTGGTTTCTTTGAGCTCGTTATTACAGTAACCATTCCACCTTTCCAAATCCACATCCATCTTGATTTCAGACGCAATTGACTCTGGATATCCTTCCAAAAGCTTGATAACCTCATCCGCGATAAAAGTGAGATGTCCCATACAACCTAACCGCATACCCTTTGGTTTCGAGCTATAAACCTTTTTGTTCAGTCTCAGGATTAAAGGTATCACAAATTACATACCATTCATCGTCATTTAGCCGCTGAATTTCCACCATTTTGTCAGTTAAATGACCATCTTTGAAAACGGAAATAGCTAGGTTACGGTTGTATCCTTTATCCATTCGTCCATTGAATACTTGGTGAAGCATATCGTAGATTACGTAGTGTAAAAAATTGTTCCAAGGAAACCCAAAGAATAAATCCTAGCATGTAGTTCGTATGAAGCCTAGTTTTATGTAAACTGTTACACTTACAATGCATGTAGGCATCACCTTAAACTGCACAAACTTGACCTTTAAGTAGTCGCCAACAGGTAAGTTCCTTTCATTTTTAGCAGAATTGCTGCACTCGCTATTTTTAGTCTCCAGAATCTTGTCCTCGTTTAATTTCAAAGGAAATGTAGTGCTGTGCTCTTGATTACTCACCGATTGATGTTGATCAATCGTTTCTTCTTCAGCATTCGCACTTTTGGCAGTGTTATTATCCATCACATCTCCTGATAACTTCTTGTGGATGTCTTGGACGTTATCTTCGTTTTCTTTCTTTTCTGACTGTGATAATGCTGAATGGTCTCCCAGTACAGTGTTCAAGTTTGACATATTTGAACAATGTAGTAGCTCGGCAAACAATTCACAAATTTTTAACCGTTCAAAGCCCAAAGGTATGCGTTCTCCAACTGTGGTAGACGCAGGGCCAATCTAATGAACAAAACGTTAACGCCATGCAGCGGAATAGCTATGTGCTTACCACAGACTTAGGATTGAGAAGCAGATTGTTAAAATCGCTAACACGATCTGCCAATACCCTAAGCATATCAGCTAATGATACAGATGGATGAGAAGCGATCGTGCTAGCCTGATAGCCGTATACGCCATTCAGCATTGGGTCGTTATCCATGTCACTAATAGGTTATTCCAATGAGCAACCGAAATATCGGCCATAGAATATGAGAAACAGGTAGATTTAGGATCTCTACCTATTATTGTGGCGAATCAGATCGATAATGATCGTTACGCCATTGATCAAGGTGGAAGTGGAATTTGGTGCATTAGGATCAAGCATGTAACTGACAAGCTTTTTCATCACCCTCTCACTAAAGAAGTTATCAGTAAGACTGTATTTCGGCTTAATTTATCGGCTTAATTTACCTTTTTAATTGAGTGATCAGATCATTCACTCCTATGCTAGGCGATTCCACTAAACTCGTTTGAGACATTCGTATTATTTCGCAAATACATTGCTGAGCTATCGAATGTTCCTATAGAAAAAGAGAGATTTTAAACACCTTTAGTACAATAGAGTAAAGCAAACCTCGCTATCCAGATATGGGTCGAGTCTTTCCACGAGGTCGTCTAGCAAGTCGTGATCACTTAGCCACTATTTGAAGAAACAAAGCTGTTCAGTATCTCTTAATCTTCAATCAATCTATATCACCTGAACAAGTCCTTTTCCTTCTGGCAATTCCTCTAATCTCACTAACATTAATAGTAAATCCATGATAGCGGATGTTTGCAAATGGGAAAGAATTTTGATCAAGTTGTCCGGACTGGATGTGATGAAGTTCACAATCTGTCGGAGTTCTATCAGCATTAACGTAACCCTGATCCTAGTTATCACCTCTGCTGTCTGCTTCGTTAAGAATACGCTGATGACCTTGCAAAAGTATGAAGCTTGCAATGGATCAAGCCCTAAACTCCCTGTGGTTGGCGCGGCCGTGTCCGTAACTTTGCGGCGCGGGCTTCCAACGCGATCAAGAAAGGCCCAAAATTCGTGAAGTAACTCTTTGTGCTCTAAAACTATGGCGTCTACAATCTGAGGTATTTCGCAGGAGATTATCTCGCAGGAAAGAAATGGGTATCTGTACGCTTCAATACTTGCGACATGTGAGATTGATATACTTACTTCTGTTGGCCTTCGTCAAGGTTGGTAGCTGTAATGTAATTCAGAAGCTTCCGCAAGTTTTCATATTTGCATAGACTACGAAGAAACAGGGCAAGTTAAGGACTACAGTTCACGGTAAATGATTGAAGTGCCAGTATATAAGTAACCTGGCGTATGTTCTTCCAACCCTGTTATGTGATATACAAAGGCAGTTGCTAGAGAGTTGTTAATTTATGGAAAAGGATACTAATCGACCAGCTTCTGGTTATGAGATTTGACTTCTTGAAGGAGGTCCTCCTCTTCTAGGATTTCTTCGATCTCGATATCTTCGCGATCCAACAGGGTATCTATTGCCGAAGAATTATGAAAGCCGAATCGCCAGAACATGATGCAGATGAGCTGGATTAACAGGAAGTTGATTCAGTTCACAACGGTATTCGTCACATGCTTGGAACTCGCTATTTGCACCCCCAATGCCGCCGAGATCCAAAAGGAGGCTATGTATTGTACTGCTTTATTGGATCAATGTTTATGCACTCTAACTCCATCCTGCATCTATTAACAACCCAGCCTTGTGCCAAGGGGATACTTGGATTCTGCATTATCATATCAAGCCTATGCTTCTTCGGTGTAAGACTTGACCCCTTCCAGATATGGAAACCGTTTTGAGCAGAAATGAGCGTGCGATGTTGTATTATATCAAACAACACCCTCATTTATTTTAATACAATTGCTGCTGTTGTAGTGTCCAAGTTGTCAGATATGCAGCAGAGAGTAACCCCTTCAGTAAAATGGTCTGCAGATAGCGGTCATACAGGATGAAAACCACCCATTCAGAACTGATGACTATGGATGTACTTTCAATCAAACCCATCGCAAAGAAATATGGTTAATCATTTTGTAATTCAACAGCTTCATAGCTGAAACAAAGAGATGTAGACTTTAAGTACGTGTTAATAGGATAAGACGATGCATTCATTCACCCACACATACAGTACGTCAATTATTTTAATCAAGTTAAAATCGTAATAGCTTGTAGCACTGATTAGCTTTATTTTATGTGTTTATCTCAGGATTATATCAAGAAATCTAGCTGGGCTATGCTCCATTAAGAAATTTGGCAGATCCTGTCCGCTTAAGATCGACTCAAATTGCTGTATCCATTTGTCCGTCTGTGTCGCATTGCGTATATTACGTTTATCCATCATCAATACAGACCTTCTTACTACTCAGTAACAATATCGATATTGAAGGTTTCAGGTTTCTTTCTTTTACAGTGGTTAGCATCCCTTTATTCACTATGGGAAATGTGGGTACGTTCTGGTCTCTCAGATCCTATTGAGCTATTTCTGGTTCCTGATGTACTATTTTCTATTAAGTATAAAATAATCCATTGGGAACCAACGTTACATTCTGCAGCGGACACGGAAACTTTGGTTCCTGATGTACTATTTCTTTACTAAATGAAAAGCAGTAAATCAGGAACCACTTCCCATAGTGATTTGTCTTATTAAGTAGTTTTATCTTTCACAGAATGTATTTACACTTTACTCTTTCCCGACCCTATACCTGTCTCTATCACTTTAGATCCTTTCTCTGCCTCATTGATATGTGAGAAATGGTGTATCGGTTACAACCACTACTTTCCAATGAAATAATTCTATAGTACAGGCAAATACGTTACATTGTGTTAAGCTTCTAGTGTCACACAACTCAACATTCGCCGATGAAGAGAAAGGCTCACTTTTCTTATCTCCGCTTTATTCCAGTTGCATTCACATGTAATTGGAATCGGAAGCAAAACCCCTTTGTTCCTTACTTTGAGCTCAGATTGTAAGGCACAAGTCCGGTTCGGAACAAGTTCGTTATCTGTGACCCTCTCCGCTCAATTCCCGCCTTGGTTCAACGAGATTCTCTTTTCTTCGAGTCAACTAGGATTTGCCCTTCTTTATCCTCAACACAATGACCTTAGAGACGTCATCAGCCGAATACGATCTAATCATTGTCGGTGCTGGAGTCTTGGGCTCGGCTGCAGCAAGAGCATTTGGAATTCAGGGACGCCGTGTACTGCTTTTGGAACGAGATCTGAGTGAGCCCGATCGCATCGTTGGCGAGCTTCTGCAACCTGGTGGCGTGGATGCTTTAAAGAAACTTGGGCTTGAAGGTACTTATATAGCTATGAAGCAATGGTCATTAAACTTTTATTTGCAATATAGATTGCATAGAAGGAATCGATGGTATCCCTTGCTACGGTTATGGCGTGTTTCGTAATGGCGAACTGGTTGAAATCCCATACCCTCTTGATGCAGAAACCGGAGAGAAGAGCTTAGGAAAGTCGTTTCACCATGGGCGATTCATTAACAAGCTCCGAGAGGCGGCAAAAAAAACGCCAAAGTAAGAAGGCACTGATACGAGGTCTGTCTTACCCTCAATTCAAAGTGTGTTTGTAGAGGAAGCAACTGTAGGTAGTCTGCTGAAGGATGAAGATAGCGATCAAGTAATTGGTGTAACCGCTCAAGCAAAGGGCAGCCAGGAAAAGAAGGTAAGATGGTTCCAAGATTTTATAATATCTCAATTTCTCTCTCTTTGTTGGCCTAGTACTTTGCACCTCTTACACTTATAGCAGATGGTCTCTTTTCTAAGTTTCGAAAAGAATTCACAACGAAATTACCCGACGTTCGATCTCATTTTGTTGGGTACGCATCAGGTCTTAACGCTCCATTCACGTGATTAACTAATATAAATACAATAGCTTTGTCATGAAAGATCTACAATTACCATTACCAAACCACGGTCACGTTGTTTTGGGGAAGCCATCGCCCATTCTCATGTACCAAATTGGAACTCATGATACCCGAATTCTTGTTGATGTGCCAGGGCAGTTACCATCGGCGTCCACTGGTGAACTTAAAAATTATCTATCTGATGTTGTGGCAGCACAATTACCGGAGAGCATTCGTGTAAGTCATATTTGCGTTGATATAGAAGGGTATTCTCATATCTAAATGGGTTAGCCAAAATTTTTGGAGGCGTTGGAGACAGAACGTTTGCGATCGATGCCTAATGGCTTTCTACCTCCCTCTATAAACCAATCCAACGGTATGATATTGCTGGGTGATGCTATGAATATGCGACATCCATTGACAGGAGGTATATGTAGATTAGTAAATTGTATATTACTAAATACATGCTATATAGGTGGAATGACGGTGGCATTGAATGATATTGTGCTACTACAAGAACTGCTATCCCATGAAAACGTACCTTCATTTACTGAAACAGATATCATTCTGCGGCAAATGAGAACCTTCCATTGGAAACGAAAGAGATATTGCACTGCAATCAATGTGTTGGCTATGGCACTCTATCGACTTTTCGCAGCGAACGACGGTAATTGATTCCTGCTTTTCATCAAAGATAAAGAGAAAGAAATCTAATATTCGCTATCTAGATGCGGACTTGGCTATATTACAAAAAGGATGTTTTGCTTACTTCCAGTGCGGAGGTGAATGTATCAATGGTCCCGTTGGCTTATTGTCTGGACTTATTCAGCGGCCGATAGTTCTTGTCTATCACTTCTTTGCGGTTGCATTCTATTCTATTTACTTGGAGTTTAAGGAAGGCGGATGGCGAAGGAGTCCACACAATGTCATCAGGTTATTCACAGTGCTCTACACGGCATGTGTGACTATCTTACCCTACCTTTGGAGTGAAGCGAAATATTAAAGTTGTTTAAGTAATAGTTATAATACTTAGAAAAGCTTCCTGGGGAGGCTTTTGATTCTCTTATAGTTTATAATCTAATCCAAAATTTAAAGCACCGCATTTCTAAGAAATGGTGACTAAAAATACGAGATGAAGTCCAAAACAGTTTCCCAAAGTAAAGTTGAGAATGGAGACAAACAGAGAAAAGTACATCCCAGTACGATGCTTGAGCTGCCGAAAATAAAAGGCTGTGTTGCCTTGAGTACTGTGCTTCAGTAAAGAAGCTCCGCATTTTTCATCAGTAATAGATAATGCAACGATGTTATTAATGCATTTAACAAATGTAAAATTGAAGATCAGGGACAAATTCGGAGAACAGAGATAAACAACTAGTTGTAGCTATCTAATCCAAATGTCCGGTGTGTGTCTGCCTCCTTGACCTTAGTCTTGCTCAACAGCCGTAGCTTCGCTGTTGTCATTGATCAATCCGCCCTCGATGACTCCGTTGAGGGCGCCACTTCTATAGCCACCGTGGTTGCCGACGTCGCCAGCACGATGACCTCCAGAACCTCCATAGTAACCTTCTCCGGGTGCAGCGGAAACAGCGGCTACAAGGAACGCGGCAATAGCAGTAAGAGCGAAGAATTTCATGATGGTTTTCGTAAAGATAGTTGAAGTAAGATCTGTTAGAATATGAGTTGTTGAAGTAAAGATGGTTGAACGAGAATAACAACGCTCTTATATAGACTGGACCCAAAATTTCTGACAGCCGCAGCGGCAAACTTTATGCAGAAAGGGAATAGTTGAATTAAAGGGATAACGTAGCAAAAAATTAATTTGTTCACCCTTCAAGAATTAGGGCGCCTTGACCTGAAGTATCTCCCTTAATTACCCAGGTTTCGCTCTCGTTAAGTTCTATATCGACATAAAGTGCAGAATAATAGGGGATGCTAATTTCCACCCGTTCTTTACCAAATCTATCCTTATTATCTTTTAACAAAGACTTTGCGCCGGAAACACGGGAGTGATGTCTAAGAAAATGACCGAAATTTACCTTAGCAGTCCTGATTCAAAAGCCAGAAGAAACCATGACATGTGCATACTATTAAGATCATAGGCTTATAACTACATCTAACCATATTTCTTGTGTAATGACGCGATATGGCATGAACTTGCTGCTGCATAAATTAGTTAAAATAAAGCGATAACTGAATAATCGTTACTGTAGCTTACACAGCGTAGTAGGGATATAAACAATATGTATATTGTATAGGTTCGTTTAATAAATCTATGCTTTGAAATCCCCGTTAAATATTGAGAACATCACTACGATATGAAACTAATAGAAACAATGCTGATATGACTTGTCTCGTAGCGCAGCAGAAGGTTTACTACAGTGACGTTGTACGCTGAGCACTGCTATAAAGATGCTAAGAAAAAGTCACTATGCTGTTATTGTTGCGTTATCTGTGGCTAATTTTTAAGCTTGGTGAAATGACCCTTGTGGTAAACAGCTCTTGGCTGTTAAGAAATAGTCCATTGCCATTCAGAATACTCTGAAAGAAATTGATACGAACTAGCGTGAACTTGTATTTCCTGTAATCAAAACTCCATATTTCAGTTCATTCTGTATAAAATTGATGTCATTCCATGCTTACCATGAATATTCATATGACTGCAATAATCTTGTTATCACAATCAAATACTACCATATATCGTCTAATTGCTTTGGAGTAAGTTGGCTGTGCAGTTGTTAACAAGGTCTGAAAGCTTTTAAACCCACCAGTTTCCAACATATCAATACTGAATGATTAATTGCAAATGGATAGCTAAAATCAGACATCTTGCATTGCACAACCTTTACAAATTTCCTGGAAAATATTTCATTTGTGCTCTTCTCCTAGTAGAAATCCAGGACCATCGCGTTTAAGTTCTCAGATTAATTTTTGATCTTGCACATCATGTCTACATTCAATAAGGGTCATTCGTTGAATACGAAATTCATATAGTTTAAGCTGCGTCATATATCTGTTCAAAGGAGCGCGCTTAGCTACGCTGATACCATGGCAAATCAGGTCAGGTGCACAATTGCAGGGAATTGGAATGAAGTGCGAGATAAATCACTTTCAGAGATTCTTTCTGCCACTTTCGTCTACGCATATAGCAACGAACATCACCAAAGAAATCTGAATACAGTAAATAATAAGCGTTCTGCTAGTGGCCATTTATGGAAGATGTATATGTAATACAGAGTAATGGTTTTGCAAACCGCTTCCATGATGCACTTTAGCCCAGAAAGTACTTGCCAAATTGAATTTTCATACAGCATTATATCTAGGACATAATTTTATTGTGTGTAACAAGGATGCGCGCTTTTGGTTTTAAATCAGCAGTATCAGAGGAAGGTTTTCAATTTCATATGCATTGCGAGGGTCTCAGATATTTTACTAGGACTCATACACTGGGGGAGAAGGAATTGGGTAACATTTAGAAGACCAATGAGATGTCCATATAGCGTACATGATCTAAAAGCTAGCCAAAATGTTCTATAGATGATGTATGACTTAAATGGACAATTGAAGGCTACCAAACACAGAAGGGAAAAGCAGATGCTTAGAAGGACAAGATAGGACCACAAAGGGTTAGTTTTATCTGCTGTCTACTAATCATAGAAAGTCCTTTGAACAATTCATTATTCTCGTTAGAGATTCTGATAGCACTATCCTTGTACAGCAGCTCTAGGCCTCACTCTAGCTTTGTTTTACTGGAAAGTGAGTGACTGGTAGCTTTCCACGCTCGACAAGTTGCTGCCGAGCTCAGTACCATTCCTTCCTTGCCATAGAAATTGAAATTTATATATACATCTTGCATTCGCTTGGCGGGGATCTTGGTATGACGTTGTCAGTTTTCTGACAAGTATGTAAAAGTGGTCAATTCAAACTACTATAACGCGACAATTAATATAATTTGTTAGTGTCAAGCCCAGTTTCCAAGATGCACTAAGTGAATTTGCTAGATGCGATTTTAATTTTGGGAAATAAAGTACAAGATACATTTAATACAGTGGACGATAAGTAGAGAGTAGAATATTTGGCAGTCAATGCTGGACTTGACAGGCAAGGCATGTCATCATTTTAAACATAACACTGTAAGCTTTTACTGTAGATCCGACAAAAGCTACAGGTACAGAACAATCTGAGTGCTTGGTTCTGTCACGGTGAAGCCTGTAAGTCCTGAAAACTCGTGCGACTTGAGAGGGGATTCAATGGATTCAATGGATTCAATGGATTCATGCAGAGAAACTCTTGCTTCATTTACCATCTTTCAGTACTAAAACAAAAAAATATGTAGTACGAGAGCTAGCAATATCCAAGTTTACCTGTTGAGCTGATTTTCAGCTATTGTGTACTGTTCCTTCTCAGACATTGAGATTTCCATCACGCCCTCGATTATTTACAGTGTGCCTGCTGCAGATGCTGCGTTACCAATAAACATTTTGTGAGATAAGCAGTCGAGCTATGAAGCATTGTGCTTTTGCAGACAAAAGCTGCAAATTGACTTCAAAACCAAAAAAAAAAAATGCTGTTCCGATCTTGGCTTTACTGTTCATATCCATTGTAACTCTTCACCGTACTTCTCTGTAAGAAGTTTGGTCTTCAGACGTGATACAGTGTGCTTAGTGACACTACAAATTAGTTGAATCACGTAAGAACATTATAATTGCTGCAGCAAATGTTTTCAAACCTCGATCTCACTAACCAATATATGATCTGCGCATAAGCGACAGGTAAAAGATGAGTTAATACTAGGTTAACCAAATTACCGTCATACGAGTAGCGTTGCTAAAGGCTTTCCAAAGATAACAAGGTATGTAGATCTTTATCTCTGCATAGTATGTTTGGCATAAGAATGAGATATAGCAGCCTAAATTCACTTCTGAAGGAAATGTTTGATGTATGAAGGAGGGAACGCTGAGAACCACTTGCTGGACATTCTCCCGAAAAAGGGAATTCGATCAAAAGAGAAGCCATCGCCGACAAAATGAATTAAATTTTTTCCCAGTAACTCAGGATATTAGAATATATACCAGAGACACGATTGATTTCACACTGTATGTTTATGGCTAACAAGATTATCCAGAATTGCCCGTGACTAGGGCTTACAGTAGTATTTCCTATGACTCATCCTCCGCTGATATTTCCTTGTAATAGCCGAAGGCTAGTTATGTGGACATACTATCTCAATAAATATAATGGTTTTTACGATACTTTCACTATGGGAAATGGTTTCTAATGTACTATTTTTCATTAAGTAAGAAATAGTACATCAGGAACCAGAGTTTCCGAGTCCGCTGCAGAATGCAACATTGGTTCCCAATGGACTATTTTCTACTTAATAAAAAATAGTAAATCAGGAACCAGAAACAACTCAATAGGAACTAATGAAGACCAGAAGGAACCCACATTTCCCATAGTATTTGCGATTATTAATGCGTGTTGTAAACCAACTGCTTGTTTTGTTCCAATACCAGCACCTGTTGCGGCACAATCAGCGTGACACTGTAACGTCGTGTTAGCAGTCAATAGATTTGCACATGACCTTGGCTAGGTTTTAGGGGATTCTCCTGCATTTGAAATGATCAACAAGCGTGAAAGCACGATCCAAGTGCCACTATATCAAATTTGGCGTTATTTAGGCGGCAAATTTGAATTGCACCAAAACAATACGCTGATCAGCCGTGTGATCAGCATTCATTGCTTAGCTTCCATTTCCACTTTGTAAAACTATCAGTAACGAACCAGAACTATTATTCCAGAACGCAATGAGTTCAATTTCTCTTATAAACCGAAACCGAACACTTGATCTACGCTTGCTCTTTATCGAAACAATCTAAGTAGAAAGGACTATCACTGAAAAGAGAAAAAACGATTAATTAATATTATGAATATATGCGTAAGCAAACATTCACGCATGCATACGCGCATACATACATCTATGTATATCGCATATGACTGCAACTACTATCATGGAATGGTCGAAAGAAAAATGCTGTGAATTATATTTTAAGACCTTGAATAGTTTTCCAGTTAAATATATCTTAAGTCACGACATCTTATGAAGCTTAATTTGTTTTAGCCACGGATGAGAAAGCATACAATAAGACCGTTCAAAAATTCCGTGACTTACTATTACCTACAATACCTAACTTATTGTGCTGTATAATGTGATGCAGTTATTCAGTCAATAGCTGCAGGGATAAGTGTAGACTTGAGTATATATCTGCTGCAGAGATCTGCAAATCGCATGCTCAATTTATCACCCAATGTTGTCACTCTGTTGTATTAGCTGCATGTGGAAACAGCAAGTAGGCAGAGTGTATTTCGCCATGATAGAAAGGTAAATAGTTCAGCTAATGTAGGTTTAATCCGATCATTAACCCATAAAAATAAAGATCTTCAGGACAATGATGCCTGTTTAGATAGTGAAAGGGCTTTTGTTTGCAGCGCATTTTAATTAATCCCAATATTGTAACTTGCAGCGTTATGTGGTCACTCCCTACAAGTCAGATTTCGGTGCAGGCCTGTTAAACTATAATTCCATGAAGTCCGCAACGGATGCTGCAAAAAGCGAATGCGTATAAAAGAAACGGGTTCGAAGGGTTGAGAAACGCTACAAACCAAACAATCGAATCAAGCATGAAGACTTCCTTTGTTATCGCTATTGTTGCTCTTTTCGCAGCTACTACTTCTGCTCTTCCAGGCTATGGTGGCGGAGGCCATAGTGCTGGTGATGTTGGTAACAATGGAGGCTACCATAGCGGTGCTGTAAGTATTTCTGAAACCCCATAGCATTTGCTGATTTTCAATCCGCAGTTGAACGGACTTTTGGGGGCGGGACTACTGAACGACAATGAAAAGACCACTGTCATTGAGCAAAAAGGCGGTCATGGCGGTTGGGGCCCTTGGGTCGGCCATGGCGACTATGATTATATGGACGAACGTACTTAAAGATGTTACTTCGATACAGGCGAAGGTTCAGCTTTGCAGATCATGCCGCCGTTGTTTAATAATTATAAGAAGTGTTTTTAAGGAGCAAACAATAAAACTGACACCGAAGTAAATGTTTAAGTGTATTATTGAAAAAGAATCGATCCCTTTATGTGTTTAGCGAGGCTTGTATCACCAGAAGTATATCCCACCGGCCAGCCTATTCCTTGTAGTATACGATTGTTCGTTAGCTTCTTTTCGGAAGAAATATCGACCTCACTTCTTTAAAATTTGCTTGCATTTGTCTCATAGTGTAATTGATATCAGTAAATGGACAATATGCATTGCTATTCAAAATATGTGAAAGAGTTCCAAATTTTTCTGCTTCCACGACATGATATCGATCCTCTTTCCCCATCTTTTCTGATTATTAGGTATCAACGATTCGCATGATTCATTTGCGAGTCAATTAACTTTAGACTATTAATTTCATGTGTATGTACGGCTGAATTTCTCGTCTTTGACATACCAGAATTTTGAATATAACGCATTCTTGTTCATCGATACACGGATCAGGTCATGCATATCGCGGGCGAAGTGCAACCAATTTTGTCGGACATGAAGCGTGATAGAGGTTTTCCCACTATTCGTCGTTGGATTTGAACAGAGCAACACATTGCGAAAAGAAACAACCAAATTTCCTTAAACGAAGACACCGTTTTGGTAGTGAATATTACTTGCACAAAATACAGTGTTCTTCTTGGGTGATAGATCAGATACTCAGCTCGATGATGGCATACAGCCTATGACTGCAGATGGTTATTTATAATCGAAGAGAAGTTGTTTCACCTTGGATATGTATACTAGCCTTTCAACTTGGCGTAGTAAATTTTTGGTTAATAACACTAGATCCAATGGAAGAAGCAGTAATACTTATAGGCTAACGCGTACTTGTGCAAAGAAATACTTCGTTAGTGAGGATCAACTGTCCTACGAAATTCATCGCATTTTCTTAGGCAACTAATACCGATGCTAATAATCATGCGGATGCTTGAAGTATGCTTTGATGTTTTCACGCAATAGGGTCATTTAAACAATTCGAACATTTATTTGTTTGAACAAGTAAACGAACAATTTGGTTAGGAAATAAGCTAGCAATGTTGATAAGAAAAGCTGTTGCCAATATTAGTCTGGATTGCTTTTTAATCCTCGTGTGGATAACCGTATCCTCCATATCCTCCTCCGGATTGCTTGACGTATGTTTCTTCTCCATTGTCATTCAAAGCTCCTTTTGCCAAAAGTCCGTTCAACTACGGGTCGAATATCAGCAAAATGGCGTTAAGTTACGTGGATACTTACCAGACCACTACGGTAACCGTCATCATTGCCAATATCACCGGCACTATGGCCTCCACCACCATAGCCTGGGGTAGCAGAAACAGTAGCCGCGAAAAGAGCAACAAGAGCGATAACAACGGAAGTCTTCATGGTTGAATCGGTAGTAAAGCTTGCTAACGAGGTTATTTGGTTGAGGTGTCCTTGGTCGCATTAATCACATCCTTTATATATCTTTTCTTTGCTGGTACAAAAGCAAGCTAGCAACGAGAGTGACGAAGATAAGGGAAGGGTTACAAAATTTATTTGCAGGAGGTTTAATTGATCTTCCTGCATGAGTGCATAGTGTCGCATTTGCTTTCATAAGTGTTATCATAACAAGTTATGATGCAAAACTTCCTTTTAATTGCTGCACATCAACTGCATGCGTACCCCGCTTACGGTATGAATCGACTGAACTCAGTTATTCCTCTTCGTTGAAAACCAACTTATGCTTAATCATGGGGCATCTCCCAGAATCTTCTACAATGATTTTCGACAATTATGGACTAGCTTAACTTAATTATTTCAAACTTTGTATTATGACAACTCTTGAATTGCTAGACTCATGTGTGCTTTCAATGTCATTTCTAACAAGTGGTACAATTTCAATTGACCAACTATGACGGATCATGACGTTCTTGTGAAGCGGCAAGAGCAAAGCAAGCAAGAACCGGATCCCAAAACTGCATAACGTTATATTAAACTGCCTGGACGCACACGAAAACTTTAACTTTGACCTTGCATAGCATGTGTCATAGCTGGGACTACAGTGAGTAACCGTAAGCCGTCAATAATTTTAGAGTACAAAATGCGAACGGGTTATTGTCCTATCAGAGTATACATGAAATTTTGCTATGATGAGGTAATCGTCCTGTAAAGTGCATGGAATCAAACAAAATACATTCACGGCCCTGTTTCAATTAGCAAGACCTTTCATAAAAAGAAAGTCAAGCGGTTGTGGCACGTGCCTATCCCCAATCCCCAATGTCTGCATGATGCAGATTGCTATACTGCATTAGTATTGATCGCGTCAAGTGAATACACACCAAGGCTAGGCACAAGCCGTCGTTAACTCTTTTTTCATGCACTACCCCTACGTGAATTTGTTTATTCATGTAAAACAGACAGCACATACCAACAAGGATATATCGTTTCTTCCTTGCGCAATGAATCTACACACCTAAGGATGCCCAGATTACACTAGTCTGCGCTTTTGTTACAGACGATGGTCACTTGCATAATCGTGTACTGTTCATTTGACAATTTACGACCCTCTCCCCCTTGCATCAACTTCTAATCCGGAAATACCCTGATGAGGAGGATTAGGGAAAGGTATCCATTATGTTTTGCCGGATTCTGGAGTATATATGCTATCAAAAGGACCAAGAGGTTATGGCAGCCAAAATGTTAATGGTTAAGTTACAGATAGTCAACATCCGTTGTTCCTGAAGGATAATTGATCGGCACATATATTACTGAAACCTTAGGTACGGTCTGCTGTCCATGGATGTTTAAGTCAATGTATAGTGCAAATATTTCATCAGTGTAGCAGCACAGTCCGTATATACCATCCAGGGGTTACTAGATATTTTAAAATTCAATAAAATCGTTTTCTGGAAAGCGTACGTGGGACAGCGTACTTTACTATTACAGATATTATTTACCTAGATCAGTTTTGAACGGTTTCTGAATAGGATTAAAGAGCAATTATGTATTCCCGGGGAAGGATAACAAAGCAAGGTTGCTTCTTATTCCCGCTGTTTTGAAATTGAGAGATCTTAGAAAAGTCAAATAGCAGGATGCAATGTGTCTATGGAAGATAGATATGGTCTAATCAATTCAGCCAAAACATCAATCGAGTGGTAATTATCCCTTTGTGAAGTAACTCCTCTGTGAAAATGCTAATCATATAGTGAATATGTACACTATGAGGGCCATAAACAATCTTGTGGGATCTTATCATGGCTTAGACTGGTGTGTATTGGCGTTATGGAGCTGTACCTCATCCCAAAAATTAAGACATTTTTGGATTAGCTCTAAACAGAGTTAAAGTTTGCTAAAGCCCGGAAAAATCAACTTGTTTAAAGCTAGCCAGCATCACTAGCAGATTGTGATTGGCGTGGTAATAGAGGTTTATTTTCAATGACAATTCTGTCATGCAGATATCAAATGTTCAAAGAGATATCTGAACTCTAACACTCATCTATGACTCAAATAAAGCGTAAAAATTCATTCTCAGCTTCAGAGTAGCTGCTTCTCTTACCTGAGGCAAAGGTCATGATAACTCCTGTCATAGCGACAGGTCCCGGTTCTCTCAACCTTGATTGTCATAAGAGCTATTGTTACTATGGCAGAAATAATACTTACTCTTCACAGAGCTTTCGAGAAGAATTCAAGCAACTTTAGAACCAGGACATAAGATAAATCCACAGTAGCTACAGGACTAAAGCCGACTTACAAAAAATTGGTGAGCCCCGGGTCAAAACATTTCTCGGCCGAGATCTGCTGGGATCAAATGCGGGCAATGCGCTTTTACCCGTAGACAGAATGCTGCTGGCGCATGCCAAATCTGGACACAACTGCTAGTCGATTTTGCGTGGCGTGGCCTGACTGGTACGCCGAACAGCTAGGATTCGCACATTGCGAGGCACCGTTTACCTTACTATCTTCCAATCTTTGCTCTTCCTTCGCTATGCTTTGGCTCTTTCAACTCGTTCAAAACAGTAGACAGATGATTCAGAGGTCTGTGTTGGTTTAACCAAGAGCTGCTTTAAAATGGTTTTAATAAACTAATTCTGGAGGACATTGTGCGAGGTTGATGCGTCTTTTCCTAGTATATCAGTGGTTGGGTTATCCTCTTCCTTTTGCGTTTTTTCTGTAGTAATTGAGGGAGCCGTACCCACCTGGCTGACAAAGGGGACAGGTCTTGATAGTTCATTTTCTGCACATATCATCAAAGAGACTTCACCTCAAATAAACCAAGCAAAGGTCGTCAGGAAGAGAAAAAGATGTTTTTGGTACCCGAATATCTTTTATAAACGGAAACGAGAAATAGTAGTTAAATATCTCCAAACCACATTTGGTCCTAATTTTATCACCATCAATATCGAGTTGATTCATAACGCTTCACATACAATGCCAAAAGGCCTCAGATATTGTGTCACTAAAATCCCCATATGCTATGAGCAAAATATGCCATTTGTCTTTTGCAAAGGTGGGGGAGATCGTTGCAATAATGTAAAATATTTTGAGATTAGCCAACGACATGTCCACTCGAAACAATTAAATTTATTTATCGTTTAAATTCGCTCGAGACTTTGCTTGGAAGGAATGTTATAACAAGTCATGAAGCCTCAGCAAACTATCACTGTACAACATCTCGTACACAGTGACTACAATCTTATGCCAATCTCGATATCTTCCAAGGTCGCACTGCTGGAAAGAAGGAATCAATTACCTTTAGCATATGAATCACGAACGCTTAACGAGATTGTTTTAATTTTCCGAGCACCTTTTCCATAGCTTATCACTATTCTAAAATATGGTATGTACAGCTCTCTTGATACACTACAAAGAAAAGGAAATAGTATGCTATTTAACATCAGTAGCATAAATTTTAGTGTTTACACATAACCAGACGCAAACGTAGAAAAAACAGCAGTATAACAAGATTTTAGTTGCAAGTTGCAAAAATCAGGTCGACCTGACAATCTTATAGCTAGCCTTCTTCTAGATTATGCAACTCCGACTGCGCAAGAAGATAAACAAATAATATTTACGTGATTTATATGTAGCATATGAGCAAGAACTAACGTTTATAAGTTTCTATTCTAAACGTTTAAAAATGAACAACATTCAAGAAGTGGTTATTTTCCCGTGAGTCCCAGGATATACCCTCCCAATATTGTCTTAGATATTACTTGTCGCTGACTGCCATATATCGGTGTAATCTATTGTACAATAGAGCTATTGAATTGCGACTATTATCGGCATGGTATCTGGTACTACTAACTAGAAGGGTAATGGGTGCATTTCGCCATGGTTGTGATATGAATAAATCACCTGGCTTCTGAGGGCACTGTTGCGGCATATAGCGAAGCTCTTCCTTACTATCCTATAAAGGGGTTCAACAATGTTATGATAATATAGGAAGAGGATTTTCATATCGAAATTTCGAAAAGTTGAGGTCCGTTTATGGGTAAAAAAATTTACTGAATGAAAACTTTAAGAAGTACTCAAACAAGATAGCAATTTATCTTTGCAACTTATGTGCAGAAAATAAATTGCAACCTGGTAGAAGTTGTTGCAATCAGACAACAACACAAAGGTGAAAAAAAAAATGCCAGCGAAAGGGCAATACAGTCAATTTACGGTACAAGTAGGAAGCGAACATGGTAGTCATATGGTCATTACGTTCAATTGCAGATTTTCATTGTTACAAAGGTGTCCCCATGCAATTTACTGAGGATATAAGAGATTGTCGTATGGTATCCTAGATTGATGAGTCCTGAATATCTGTGTCATGTTGTCTGGACAGATACGTACATAAGTTGATTCTGCGCCAACTTGGGGTGCCTTTACCACACGGTTACCAAGCATTCCAAACCGCCATAGAACTGATAGCCGTACGAACAAAATCTTTCCCAAAATGTTTCCAGTTAAACATGATTCTATCAGGCACGAATGAGCCTACAATGTATAAATGTTGACAAAACCAAAGAGTTCTTTTCTCAAGAAAACTTCATTTAACCAAAGTGCTCAAACAGTTGTAAACCGAAATTCTTTTGCTAATTATCTTATATTATTGTTGGTATCGTTATTCTTCATGTTGGGTTATAAGCATGTCTGAAGCTCCTTGTTCAGCATGTCAATCACAAGCTGAATTTCGTGTCTGGATCGCTCATGTAAGTCACGAGCAGAAGCGGTCATTTTCCTATTATACAGCGGTGGACTAACGAAGTGATGTTTGGCGCATTAATCGTACTAGGAATAATTGGTTCTTAATATGTATATTTACCGGATATCGTAACAATTTTCGTAGTACTGCAAATCGCATAGGTTACGCACAACGTCATATTCCAAACCCCGACACTGTGCTGCTATGCTTAAGAATTCGAGTGTGTTTTGTGCTGCAAACTCGTCATAAGATCAGTGTTCTTTTGCAGTAAAACCCCTTACATCGCGCATTTAAATCCGCCAGTGTG
Source organism: Apophysomyces variabilis (assembly GCA_002749535.1). Lineage (NCBI taxonomy): Eukaryota > Fungi > Mucoromycota > Mucoromycetes > Mucorales > Mucoraceae > Apophysomyces > Apophysomyces variabilis. The sequence goes on from MZZL01000380.1 coordinate 323,405, forward strand.
GACGGGTCAACCTCATGACGATATTTTTCAAATTGTTTGCGAATTCGTTGCCGAATACACTCCTGTCTAAGTCTTTCTCCTTTAACAGCTGCATACCCCACTTTCAAGAAAGTTCGATAGCTGCACATCAGAACGGAAAAGAAAGGAAAAAATAATTACGCCAAAATCATGATCTGAGACTTAAAAACTTTCAACTTAAGTCACAATCGGAAAGAGTACCCTGCGCAACCCTTAATGGAGTCTTTATCCCCCCCACGGTAATTTTCAAAAACCGCAACGAATAGGAAAAATACGGCTTGCGACAACTGGCTCTGGCCGTTATCAGCACATGTACTCTTTTTCCTACTGGTTTATTCAAAAGTTTTTTGAAGCTTTCATCCAAAATTGTTAGAAGATTCCGCCCAAAATTGTTTGAAGATTTGGATATAAAAGTTATAAAGAATTTGCCAACAGCTGCTTGTGAGTATCCTCTTAAATGAGATAGAAGGCTTACCAATTTGAACATCAAGAGAAGATAAGCATTAGCAGAGTAATACTAACAGGGAAACATTGTCTGATACCCGTACCGTAACAATCTAAATCCTAGTGGGGGAACCCGCGTTCGCAGCGGTGATATTGGTTCGAGTTTCGTCTGGCACGGGTCGACTGAAGATAGCGGGTCGGTTTCCAGTAGACCATACTGATACGGCGATTTCAAAAAGATTTTTGGCAGCATTAACATCTCGATTCCCCAGGGTACCGCAGGTTTTACAGTCCAGGACACTGTGGTGAGTAACGCCATCCAAAGTCGAGTTTCGTCAAACTTCTGCTATGGCACGAGTTGCATATCTAGGTATGATTATATGAGATAAAAACAATTGCAATATAATATGACTAGTTTGTTTACCTGAGACAATAGGTATTCGTCTATGGTCACAACAAGGACTTGGTAGTTTTTTTTCTTTTCGTTTAAGGCTCTTCCAAAGCTGGCTCACAACTCCTGGGGGACGTCGTTTATACTTCATTTGACCTTTGCCAAACATTCCGCTGCCGAAGACAACAAGAGGCATCTTGCCATCATTATCAAGCTTTACTTTTGTTTTCCTCCAACGAGGGAGTCTTCGATCGCTGGTTGTCGACCTAACAGCGGATTCTGCGGTCTTACTAAGAGTGTAACAAACATATCGCTCGTTATAAACCTAGACATAGAGAGCTAGAATATTTTACTTACACTTCTACACCTTGAGTAGCATTGCTCGCTTCATCCTGACGTTCCCTTATTCTCTTCTCCTTTTTTCTCTCGCGATTTCTTGATCTTTCTTTTCTGTTTCTCTTTGTTTTTTTCCTCTTTCTACGATTGTACTTCTTTCCACTGTGCACGAAAATATTGGCTACTTCCTCTCGCACCCGTTGTCTGCCTTGGTAGTTGTGAAAACGAGAATGACCGCGGCCAGAGTGATAGAACCTAAAAATCGCATCTCGGTGCGTAAAAAAATAACTCACGTATTTAGTGTATTGGTCATTTTCAGTTGTCTTGCCCGTGGGAAACTTGGACTCGATGTCTTTGATGTCAGTTGCCTGTTTGTCTTTGTCTAAGGCGTGATTCCCACGACCTGACCAGTGACAGCATAATATGACTGTAAGAGGCATTGAATAAGTGTCCAATGGCTGGATCCACCACAACAGGTCGGTAAAATTGGGCAACTTCGTCAGTGGTCAAATCTTGGAGCCTGATTTGTTCTTCTGAATGGCTTTGGGTGCTTTTCGCCCGGGAGAACTGGAAATTAACTGAGAACCCGTCTGTCATTATTTGATTACGAAATAGTTGCCGATTCTCTCTCCTGTGCCAAATGTGAGTTTTGGGGCCATAGTCAGCTGCATAATAGTATGTCCTACCTTCCGATCATATTTCTCGAGATTGAAGTACTGGTTAAACAAATTGAAGTTTGCTTCATACTTGTCAAATGAGCCATGGTTGTTGTTGGATCGACGAGCTGACGAAAGTATCTGCAGTGCGTTACCGTTAGTTGTTACAAATCTCCAGCCGAACGAAGGAATGGGGACCAAAGAAAACAGACTTGGCGGCGTGATGCTTTGTTGGTCATCATCTTGAATTCCGGCTAAACCTATGAGAGCTGAAGCTGCCTCGGCTTCTCGATGCGCCAAAGTGAAGCTTTGTAGTATGAAGCGGAGCACAGGAACATATGAGCCGGGCGAAGCAGACAGATCGCCGGAACGACAAGGGCCGTGTATGTGATGACCGACCTCATCGAACACTGTCTTCGCAGCATTCACTGCACGAATATATACTATGCTTACTGATGTTGTCGGCCAGTGTGGCTCACCATCAACGATGACTTCAACTACCGTAATCCCAACAGATCGCTTTCATTTGAGATTTGGTAAGCTCCTATGTAGAACATAAGTTTTAACGCAACACATCTATAGAATCCATGCTGGAAGAAGCTGCCCGAATCGATGTATGCAATAAGCGGTAATGTGGTTATTGTTTTCGACTATATGGTTCGTATAAGCGGTCTGCAACGTGGTGCATGCGGCTGCAAGAGCGTCACTGTATCCGACAAATCCTCGTAGAGGATAAACTATTTCTGGATGCTGTTGGCTGAATGTGTCCCAATGTATACGCACGCTTGGAGGAAATTTTGTGTTCTTGTTTGAGATCGCTTTCCGAAATACTAACTGGCAGACTCTGTACCAGAAATTTTGCGAGAATATGTAAACCGGAATCTCTGTTTCAGCATTGTTAATGACGTATCCATTTACAAAGATCTGCGCTCGGCAAAACGACTTCTCGAACGAAGCTACATAGCTCAGTAATCTTGCGGTGCAACTGGTCACGGTGCTCGGCACGAACAACTGAATCAAATGGGGCCACCCTTGTGTACGTTTCGTTACTAGAAGCGAAGGTTTCTCGAACCTTTTCTTTGATAGTCGTAACATGATCCTCTCATTGAAGCGATCTTGCTGTTGCAGTCCCGTCTGCCCACAAGAACTACACACCGCTGAAGAAGTCGATGGATTTTTGTTTTGCCGATCGCGTTCGACTCTTCCGCGCTTCTTTTGTCTCTTAGTCTCAATGTTCTCTTCCCTGTTAAAAATTATGCGATTAGGGTTTTGACTATGGTCAATCTGCTTCTTTTGTGCCGTATGCTTTTGACAAGGGGCATTCGCGACTTCTCTTTGTCTTATGCCCAAGGGCACCGCAATCTCGACATGTAGCTATGGATATGCCGTGTAAAATCAATGAGTTTCATATATCAGCAACATACCTTGTTGTGCCTCGGCTTCCTCTGCCTCTCGCTGAAATTTTCGTATTACTTTTTTAATAAGCATGTACAAAATAGGAGGATAAAGGGGCAGACCAAGCGAAACTAAAATTGCTGACAAGAGAAGTAATGAATCCATTGGCAAAAGAAGTGGAAGAAAGAGGTGCATAAGTGGGAAAACGGAGTGGCATCTAAGTTTTGACAACTCCCGAAGTCTGATGACGAGTCACTTCGATCACTGTTCAATCGACAACATCTTCACAAACACATCATTTAAGCCGTTGGAGAAAACGTGCAAACACCGTTTTTTCGAATAACATATAACTACCAAATCTATATGTTATTTCGTTTAGCAGCTTAAGCATGAATATGAGTAAACGCTTTCATTCTAAGTTGAACTTATCTTTGCCTGAAACATAATGACGATATGTATACGAAACTGATCAATCCCACTAACTGCAAAATACATAGATTACCTAATGCACACTTATTTTTTAGCCTTTCACAATGTAAAAGAGGCAAGGAAAAAAACAGTTGCAGAATGCTGGATAACCTAGGAGAATCCCATCACAAAGCTTGATTGGACTACAGGCACACGGCTTCTTAAATGTACACATCTACTCATTTCTATTTCTCCTCAAGTCTCTCTTTGATATGACAGGCTGTTTTTGAGAGCTTCCGCAATGATATGTATATTATGGTTAACTGGGATATGGGTCACTTTATGACTAACTGTTACATACATTTTCTGGGTTCGGTATGTTCAATCCGTTGTTTTCCTCACAAATACTATTGACCTTTGATAAGCGAGCTGGATCCATTTCAAGAATCAAATAGAATGATATACTTTGGACTCAAAGTCTTCCATTTTTCTAGTTGTCTTCCACTTCCTCCTTTTATCAAATTATGGGCATGATTAGCATTATTATGTATGAAGTGGTTCCTCTAATTTGTTCAATACAAAGGGTAGTTATGAACGACATTTCACGTAATTGAGAAAGCTAGTATGGTGGCATAATTAATAGCTCCGTAATTATCTTGTTTGTGAGATGATCCACAGGACATTGAGAACAAGGATCAGCATCTTGAGAACCATGGCTTCATTTAAGCAGCATGTAATCCTCCTAGTATGTAGTAATATTCAGTAATTCAAATTATTTACGATAACAATTATCATTGACTTTCTTTCATTTACTGTAAATGATACGTTTAATAAAGTTTAAGCTTTACCAACTGCTTTTCCATACATCATAAAGGTATCTGGCGTTTTGCATGACACAAAAAGAATCGGCTACACTATTTTCGCTGATATTTTCCCTTATCCTCAACTATTTTAAGCATTGGGTCGTTTAGAATTACCTTCCATTTAGTGGGATGGGTATCTATGTCTTCGTGATGGAGTTACGCTTGCCCCTGAACGAGAACACGTCTTTGATTCAAAATCTCTTATTGGAACCTTCATGGTTTGATTGGATGATTTTGCAAAATTTGACTTTTCGAAACTTCAACCAATTGAGGGTGGAATTTTCAAAAACTTTTGAAAAAACCTGTAGTTGTGTGCGCGTTTCTATTTTTTATTTGGTGAATCCAAAAAAGATTTTGCATGATTGGATGAAAATATTTGCGGTCAGACTACCCTTCTTTGCGTAAAGTCGTGTCATTGCATTATTCATGACAATATAATAACCGTTGACTCCGTGGCGATCCAATGTTTTGTGATCGCCTAATAAACAAACGTTAAGATACAGTAGAAGAAAAAAAGAACATAACTACATGCAGGGAAAATAAAAGTGGAATGTAAGGCAATACAATTGAGTAGAACCGGAACTGGGGTACATTACCCTGACAGCTTCTGATACCATAACTGACAGAAACGAATACGATAGCATCAATGACGTATAGAAACGAACGAAGAGGTTTATTTCCTCTACAGGTGTTCCATTCTGTTCCAGATCTTGCATCAGACGGAGTCCATTTACTCTAGGAAAACTATTGTCTTATCTCTGAATTGTTGGCATCCATAAGACATCCATCGATTTTCTTATCCATGACTGTGATTTTTGGCTTCAGTAATCTCGTACTATTTAAAAGCGAAGGGACAACACCTTTTCAATTCTTTGGCTCTGTTATCCAAAACATCCCTGGTATGTACTTCACATTGATTATATGTACAGAATGACTGATATCCCGCTTCTGTAACCTTTAGCCTGCATGACCTCTGTCCCGAACCACCTTGGTTGTGCGAGTAAGCTTCCTGCACTCCACTTGGTAAGTAAAAAATAAATGTTGTCTGTTTATGTACAGTGTTATTCATTATCTTCTGCTTCCAAGTCCTCGCCAGTGTTGCATCGCTTCAGGTCCTCTGCAGTGCGTTACACACAAACCGGCCACTCATGGAAGCCGTGCCTCTCTCTCACCGCCCCCACCGATACAGGTGCGGGGCCGGCCCCTACCTTAGGGTAGGATTACCCTTCGCGGGTAAATAAAAAAAAATAGATGTCAAGCTATCCTTCCATTTACTAACCATGAACATTCTTTCACGCTGCTCGAATGAATTTTGTGTCCACGGAAGGACCAAGTTGAGATAAGTGAACTATATTTCCCGCATAATCTATTTACTAATGACGCATATTTATATCCCTTTTAGCGCAAAATTGATCCTTGCATGCACACAAATTTATTTAGAGTAGCGTAAAGATATGTTCAATAAACAGTATAACGTGTCTAAAGCATTTTTAACAGAGACATACCGAGTCTATAATATTCGGTACATACAAAGTGTCCACTCTTCCCATGCCTACCTATGCTTTGTCTAGAAAAGGAAGGTATCAGATGGAAGGTGAACGCCTGAATCTCCAGTAAAGTCGGTGTTTCGTGGCATTTCCGGTATGCTTGCATCTACGCTACATCGACAAAGCAAGAAGTTCTAAAGAGTATTAAATTGTCCTCTGTTGTGTTTGTTGACGTTCAATACCAGGGGAAGCGTCTAAGCCAACCGAACCTTAAAGTTGGTTAAAAGTTCACATGCGATTTTGCCAACATCACTTTACCCCTGCTTGTTACTGATGATGAGCGAAATTGTCCTCTTGGATACGGAATCCAACTTTAACAACATCAAATGTATATCTCTGCCGTTTGATAAAGGTGTTCCAGAGTATTATGCAGTTTCCTATCGATGGGGTGACCATCCTGAATGGAAAGCACAGACCCCAAATTATACGGCATCCATCACTTCAATTTCGCAAGGCAATCTGATCAAACTATGCAAGTTGTACCGTCGGGAAATACGATATATATGGATCGATGTCGTCTGTATCAATCAAGCAGACAAAAAACACAGAAAAATGGCCATCAAAAGCATGGATAATATATATCGAAGAGCAGAAAGGATAATCGCAGTGCCTGACTTATGTTATTGCGAGGAATGCCCGTTGATGGAAGATATTGCTAAGGAAGACATTGATTTGGCTATCGAGCAATTCTCGCGCTATAAACAATATATTATTGACAACGACGACGGCGATGAGGCGCTTGGATATTTCGACATTTTTGATGCAGCTGGATTTTGTACCATTTTGTCCTTACCCGGCACAAAGTTCATTGCCACGGTTGTGGAAGAATGGGCATGTAGATGTTGGGTTATCAGCGAACGAGTTATCGGCGTGACTCATAACAAGCTGGATGTAGTGATATTAAGAACCGCTGGCGCGCTTCCTGATCCTCATTCTTGCCCGTTCCTTGATATTGATTGGAGTATTGAGCTCGACCAATATACTTCCATCAGTGCCATCATCAATTCCGAATCAACAAAGTGCATCGACCGCTTATTTGCCATACTTCCCCACACTAAATACAAGGACGTAGTTCAAGCGTTAGCAGAAGAGGACCCAATAGTTGATGGCAAAATCGGCCTGAAGATGACTTTATTCGATATCTTAGATATGGAGGGTAAAGTTGCATTATTGCAAGCCCAGATGCTTTCCCTTGAAAGCCTTCCACTTAAGCTGCCATCATTTATCGACAACGAACGGTTGCTGAAGCTGCCGTCCGTAATCTCGACATGTCATTGTAAACTCGAGGCAATGGTACGAGACGGAAAGTATACAGTAAAGATATCCGGACGCTATACCACCTCCATTCCTCGGAAACTTCACCGCCAATGCAAGAAGGTGCTGGGTGGTAAGATCCAATCAGTGGTAGACATTCTTCTTACGACTGAAAAAAACGAAACATATGATCGTACTGTACATAACTTTCTCCGATGTGCTGGCGCAAACGGCGTTTGGGTAGCAGATTCCATAGTAGTGGCACGCAAAATAACGTATGACAAATACCCATACGGTGAATTCGTGATCATTTAACACCTATCTCCTACGCAAAATGCAGACTGTAGAACTTACTGACCTTATATTATCACACACGCCTTGTCATCTTCATTTTGCGCTGAAAAACAGCAAAGTTTAATGTCGGTCTGGATACGCACAAGGCAACAAACCTATTATTAACGCAGGGGAGCAAACTTGTTTATATGTGAAGCAATATCCTCTAAAAATAAGAAAAGCTGCGTACGATTTCTTTGTAAAGTTCTATATTTAAGGCGTTCAATATCTCACTACAATGATTTAGCGAGCTGCTGCCAAGAAGAGCAGAATGTTGGTCTTTTGTTCGAGCAGTTTGCTTTGTCCTGAGCGGAGATAAGCGTCTCTTTAGATCATGTCGCAGTTCTCCCGCTGTCGCATGGTAAAACCAAGCGGCCCACTAAACCTGGGCTAACCGATCTTGTAATGGCTGGTTCACCGTAAACCTTTGATGTGTCTTACACTATCACAAAAAAGCAAATTCCAAGTGGCCCTTCCTGGAGACACGTTTTGTTATGACCGACTGTTCCTTATCGTGCTAAACTGCAATAGCGTACACAACTAAAACAACTAAGATACAGATAGAGTTTCTTTTCTTTGCCTCAACAACACCTGTCTTCAGCGTTTCAATTTATCCTTCAATAAGCCTGGTAAATGACATTATTCAACAATTTTTCCTATAGTGAGTGCCATACGATGACTCTGTTGTGTAGCTGTAAATCACATAGCGGAGTTATTTCAGACCCAACATTAAATGGAGGCCAGTTGCGCTTATCTGGATTATGCTTTGCGGGGCCATTCGGGGGTCACTAATGTAGCACTAAACATGCCAAAATCGCGAAATACATCGGATCAGATACGTAAATAGTTGTGCTTTAATTCCGACTAATGTCCGTTAAAGTAATGCATTATGCAATGGAGATGATACGTTAACATGCGAAAAAAAAAGGGTATGTACAAGATTGGCAAGAGCAGGGAGCGGAATAAAATTGTAACTGGTGAAGTCTTTGCTTGGTTAGATTTTGACAAAAACCTTGCCACGGCTAGAAATAAAACGTAATGTAAGGAGAACAAGGGCTGAGGCGACTGTGGGTGCTCCAGTACATTGAATTGCTGCTGTCCAACCGAATCGTCGTTGGAGTTCCCCGACAATGGGTGTTCCAAGTAAAGTTCCGAATGTGGTTGACAAATAGCACATGCCCAAGCCGCGTTGAACATTCTCAATCCCAACAATATCGGCAACAACCACAGGGAATAGCCTAAGACCACATTTTACAACTTAGTCACCATCATATTAAGATAAAGACGGAAGCGAAATTGAAATGGTGACTTACGACACAAAACCTCCTCCGGTTAGACCATACAACACGGCGTAGGCAATGTAAAGTTGAGAACCAGTTGAAAATTGCCAGATGACCATGGTAAACAAGCCTAAAGAAAAGGAAAAAAAAAAGGGTAAGAAAAAAATCGTAAAAGAAGGAAAGTAAATAGAACAATTTCATCGGTCTGCTTACCAGCTAGGAAAGTGGCCAGGAACATGGTGTTTAGTCTTCCGATACTATCAGCCAAAAATCCCAAGGTGATGCGACAGAGGGCATTCATTGCTGACATGATAGAGACGAGTGTCGCCGCAGAGGCAATACTCATGCCAATGTAGGGTGCATACGTGGGGGCCAAGAAGAAAGGACCGACATAACCGAAAGGAACAAGAAAACCAAAAAAAAGGAGAATACCAAAGCGTAAATTGATCAGCGATAAATCGATAATGGACGAAAAACCACGAGAAGCTGTCTTTGGAGGTCTCCAACGTGACATGGCCAAAGAAGTGGCAATGACGAGGACGCCAAAACCCATCCCCCCAATGACTCTTAAAGCATTGCGGTAGCCGATCGATGAGACTAAATGCTGGGTCATGGGCGAAATGGCCAGTCCGCCAATACCGGAGCCACTCACAGCAATGCCGGTAGCCAATGCACGATTCTTGACAAACCATTGCGCAGGCAGAGCGACGGATGGTGCAAAGACAAATGTGCCACCAATGCCGAAGAGAATGCCTTGGGAGAGATAAATGTGCCATAGCTCGGTTGCGAAACTTGCAAGGATCAGACCCAGGGGAGCCAGAATGGTACCGATCATCATTGTTCCTCGGAAGCCGATGCGCTGGATCACGGGTGTCAGGAACACGCCGCACGACAAGAGACAGGCCGTAGCAGAGGTCCCTACAAATGCAATACGAAACGCATCTGTTTGTCCTTTGTAGACATCTTCAATATACAAGCGCTGGAAATTTCCCCAAGAGAACACTGTGCCAAAGACGAAGAAATTCACCAAAAACGTCGAGACGACGACAACCCAGCCCGGGTTATGGATCCCTTCCGTAGGATATGGCCCATATTCCGCTTGCTTGGTCTCAACTTCACTGACCCCATCCTTTTCTGTTGGACTCTCAATATCCCCTTTACTATAACATGTAGTTCGGCTCTGTGTCTTCGTAAGCGTCTTTGTAATTTCATCGACGGATGTTAATGCTGGAAACGGTGAACTATCCAGTAAATGAGAGTAAGTTGAACCAGAATGCTCCTTGATGAACTCCACTTTCTCAATGGTTGGCGACGCAAGCGTTGTATGGGACAGATTTTTAGCGTTAACCATGGAAACAAGGTAGCGAGGGGAAGGACTCATGTAACAAACAAGCTGCTCATTTATATATATTCGGGTGAAAAAAACAACGATGAACACAGGAAACACAAGACGAGGCGGCACCAACCTATATCCTTTTTTCTTTTCCTGATCCGTCCTTTCGGAGCTAAACAGATTGTGGCTGTATCGAAGTTTAATGGTGAGAGTCATGGTGATGAAGATCATGACATGGGTTTGGGTTAATCATTCATCCTTTCCAACATCTTTAGACGGTTTCTACAGATCCATCATTTCTGATTTTCCACACCTGATAGTATGACACTATGATATTAGAATATTAGGATATTGCGATATTCCCTAATATCATAAGGTCTTAGATCATTGTTCCCCGCGTTACACATTTCTCAATCGTTGCGATTACGGTAAAAGATTTCTTCCGGATTCACACCAGTTCTGCTATGACAACAGACACCCAGTAAGGATACAAAGCAATTTTTGTAGAGAAAAGGTGTATCTTCCTTGCACAAGAACAGAAAATTCAGGGAATGGTATTGCTTCAATGTTGCTTATGTTTAATAACAGAGTTGTGTATGTATAAGCTCATGCCATGAAATTTTCCTAGCCAAACTTATGACGGTACTATGTTTTTCCGCTGAAAAGCTGTTTACCCCTTTTCTTTTCTTTGCTTTCTTTTTTATGCCATTTTTTTCATTCTTTTTTTTCTGTTGTTTCCCAAATAGAGGCATCTAACAATCCAATGAGCAAAAAGGTATCGCTTTGTCGAAGTAAAATTGGTTGAGAATATTGAGGGTCTATCCGGACCTGCTCGTCATTCATCCGTTTCAATGAATGCGTTCGGTTTGTGGGACGAGGCGTATCATTGGCGGAGTAGATGTTTTGATGTGTGCGTGAAAGGCAAACTCAACGCAGTAGACGTTGCAGGAGTTTCACGAGGCACATTCAAAATGCCTGCGTCTCCTTTCGTTGCCACCATGTAAGGGACCCATGTGAGAAGTTCTGCTTTCGCAACAAGACTTTTTGATTTGGATACTTGGTCTTCCGTACTCATTTTGACTTTGATAACGTATCTACCAGTATCAGGATCCCAGATCAACATATTATTGAGGTCTAGAGTCGAGATCACATCGTCGACCGTCATACTGGTTCGACGACTGAGTTCTACCCAAATGGTGGTCAGTTTAGCCTTAGTTGATAAAACCCTTACCTTCTAAACTCAGAGGACCTTCCCAATCTTTCAGTTGCTTATTAATTCTGTTGATCCAGTATTTTCGGTAGCTTAGTAATCCAAGATCAGAGAGAGGTTTCTCTGGTGATCCAACCTTCCCTTCCTTTTGCGAGAGTAAATAGCCTAACTACTGAATGAGGTTTCTAGAGAAGAAAATAGATACATTATATGGCTTGATACTGACTGAAATCGATTAGAAACTGTCCATATCCTTTCCGTTGGTGTGAGGGCAACGTCATGATACAGGAGAGATTATAGTCTAGCAAAGATAATTTTTCCTATGAAATGGGGTTAAGTAATGTTTCACTTATGAAACAAACGTATTAGGCTTGCCTTGGAGAAGTAGCCGACAAAATGACAACCATGATCATCTGTCTCTGTTAATATGTAAAATAAAAAGGGCTCAACATCATAGTACAGCGTCTTATGGTCCAGGAACATTTTTGCTAGAAGACATAGATTTTGGCAGTATATCTGTTGATGATCAGAATGCGATCTCTTTCGAAAAACCTGGCTTTATACCTTATTCTTCCTCCCGTCAACTTCAAAGACGGATAGGATTCCGTCTCTGTATATCTCATCGCCCGGGGGATGCTTCATGGGACATTTGATCTAGCATAGATCATTAGATATCAGATAAAGAATATGTGAGGTTGTCTTAAAACGTGCCTTATGACGTTTGGCTATATAAGCACTTTTCATATATTTCAGACAAAATTCGCAAACATAAAGTATTTCAAGCCGGCTATATTCTTCCGGATATGGTGCCAGATACCATACGTCGATAAGGAATGATCCGATTTGCACTTTTTGGATGTGGCCTGCTGTATGAGAATAAGAAGATGAGGGTATACGTTTTTCCAGAACACGCGAAGATAATGGTAAGAAGGATGTGGTGGGTAACGTATCGATGTTGTCATCCTGGCCACGCCGTCGTCGTAAGACTCGTCGTGTCTTTGACGAATCAGGTGCGGAAGGCTGCGCGGAGTTTTTAGTGGTAGCTTCATGCTGAGTGTGGGTGCTGTTCTCTGTCGGTGTTGAGGCTGCACAGCGTTTGCTCTGCTACACAAAAATTACATACGATGGCTCTATTTCTCTGATGTTGTTCCTAAAAATTATGCATACCTCTGCCAAAAATTTGGCTTGCTCGAACCGGTCTATGCTTTGCTTTCCGGGAAGGCCTCTTGTGTATTGACTGCCCAAAAGGCCAGCGTGAATTTGGCCATTGTAAAGTGCTTCCAGAGACAAGTACAGAGCCATAGATGTTGTTCCATTACCATTACACAACGATGCTGACTTTAGTCCATCCCCATCATCTTTAAGTCTCAAACTTTGTTTTCTTTTTTCTGCAGCGCGTGTTCCGACTCTGCGTGGCTTTACACTCGTTCGTTGACTAGGCATTGCAAGATAAGGGAAATGACGACGCCGAAAATAGGGGCCGGCGGTCGCTTCAGAAACCAGTAACTTCTTTTGCATACTGGCTTTGACTTCGATTTTGGGATGACTTAAAAGGCCGATTATGGAGATCATCCAATCACATCAAGATCACTATATGGTCAGGTTGGCGAAAATAAGGGCAATATCAAACCATGACTGTAAGTCCAACATAACCTTTCTTTGCGAATTAAGATGTAATTATAGGGTTTGTTGCTTATATTATTTGCGTCACATCAATATTAACATTATGGAGTAGGACAAGTTTACCTTGGATGGGTATGCGGGTTGTGTCAGTTGAAAAGTGAACTCGGCGTCTGTTAATTAATAGTAGATACTTACTTGGGAAGCTCTTCCTTTTGGCTTCAGTTGAAAGGCATTTCTTCCTTTCACAACCGTATCCAGTTATGATAGAGACCGTGTTCCGCACTTTTGTTTCACAAATGTCATTGTGCTGGTATGATCATATGGAGTCGGTTTTCCATCCACCGCATTGCGCTATTGTTCGTATTACAATTGATGGATAAACACATATGAATCGGATATATTTTGCACAGATGATATGGATTGTACTGTCCTAAAACCCCATTTCTAATCATTTGCAGGCATCAGCTTTACAGACTTTCTTAAACCTCTCTTTTCTTTGGTCTCGCTGCCCAAACAAGATGAGGGATAAAACTACTGCAGCATTATCTTATTTTGATTGATGTGTCCTCAGGTGTTCTACGGGGGAATTAAGAACAGACATAATTAGATCCTAAGCATGAAATCTCGATCAATCCTTGTCAATCAACCTTGAAATCCTGCCATTTTAACATCCCCAACGACTTTATCATAACTGCTTTCAACCGTTAAGCTCCAGAAGTTTCGTAACCATACATTAGTATGAGCATATCTTTATTAAGTTAATCAACTGATTAACAATTGCTGCAAATAGCTCCGAACACAAACTGGAAGAAAAAGCGCACCAAACTTGGCGTTTAGAGACGACGACCGCGACGACCACCCTTTCTGCGGGTGCTGTCGGTGGGGATGGGAGTAACATCCTCTGCAGAACGCATCGTAATGAGTTATTTAGTTCTGCAGCTCTAGCTTTTTTTTTATTTAACTTACCGATGCGACCAATTCTCATGCCAGAACGGGCCAAGGCACGGAGGGCGCTCTGACCACCGGGACCGGGGGTCTTGGTACCAGTGCCGCCAGTGGCACGGATCTTGACGTGCAAAGCGTTGATACCAACTTCCTTGCACTTAGCAGCAACATCCTGAGCAGCCAACATGGCAGCGTAGGGAGAGGACTCATCTCTGTCAGCCTTGACCTTCATACCGCCTATTTAAAATACAAAGAAAGGAACATAGGAGGGGGATGTGGAGGTAAGAAAAACTATTCTCAATAATAACCAGAAAGTTGGAGTGCGTCTTTCACCACTCAGTCCAACTGACTGGTTAAATCCACACGCCGCTCAGCGCCTTCCATTTTCATTTCTTGCCAAACATCGTTTGGGAAAATGGAAGGGGATGTCCTTTTGCCACAAACACATGGGAAAAAAGCAATTACATACCAGTAACACGCGAGATGGTTTCGCGACCGGAAAGATCGGTAACATGAACGAAGGTGTCGTTGAAGGAAGCGAAAATGTGGGCAACACCGAAGACGAGTTCACCCTCACGGACTTGAGGACCAAGGGTAACGTTCTCAACAGGAGTAGTCTTCTTAGCAGCAGCACGCTTGGACTATTTGTAAAATGGATGGATGATCAGTACTCTCTCTTCGTTTCACCCGATTCGATGACTTACCATGATGGATGAAAGGGAGGAAGGGACAAGCACCCAGTCGAACTGCTCACTTTCAATGAGCGGTGTCCCAAGCCTGAGACTAAGTCCGACCCGGATTCTCTAAGCTGCACCTGTCCTCGGTTTCGCGACCAACATGCCATCTACTATGATGTGGTACATGTGGCAGAGATAATGGCTATCAGTTTATATAAAACTCAAGGTGTTCCTAATTCAGTTAATTCATGACAAGATTTAGTTAGCTTAAGGCCAACCATATTGCTCGTTTTCTTTCCACAACCGTGGCTCAACGGGCCATCGCTTTTAACGCTATTCAAACTTCTTTGAATGTCATTCCTACGGCGTTTTGAGGCTTTGGAGATGAACACCGCTGTGGCCATAAAAAAATAACCAAACCTAAACATTGTATCATAGTGAAGTATATCGTTCCAAGGTTCAATATATATATGAATTTTTGAACGTTGCACAAGCTAAATGTCACCTTCCGAAGTTTGAGAAAGTCTGCCTGATATATATAATGAAGCGTGCAAACATGCTGGAAGACAAAATAGAACCTTTGAAAGGGACAACATCCTACTAAAATACAGTATACGAAGTCTCCAACATCCATTGTAGGAAGTAATGCTTTTCGAAGGCTAAGGAATCCTGCATACGCCTGAGAACGATGTCAAAGTTTGAAAAGGATCATATGTAAGACTTAAAAGGCCAACCCTAATTTTTGCTTTCATAATGATTAGAAGAATTCGTTGGGCAAAGGAGGAACCGCAGAGCGTTTAGAATGCTTTGGTCCTAACCAAGTCTCCTTTAGGAACGGAGCATCTGGAGAAGGGGACTGACTGCCAAACTTGCTGCTGTCATGGTTTAACCCACTTTGGATCATCAAGGCATTTTTCTCGGCTTGCTCCTACCACAGATTGTACTTTATTATAATAGTAAGCACGGCGCATATATATACCTTCATGTAAACAAGGTACGGTAATGTTGTCTTGAAGAAGATCGTCAGCTTGTCCTCCGAAGTAGGATATCGCATTGTCGGACCTAACTTCTGCGCAATGTATCCTTCTCCATTTTTTCTCAGTTTGAGACCCATGAGTGCGGCTTTCATGCCTAATGATTACGTGCAGATTAGTTGCAGACTACCATTTTGTCACAATAAGCATACCACAAACTTGCAAATTTACAACGCAAATCCTTTTAGCTTTTTCTTCGCTAAGGCGCGCTATTCGTACAATTTGGTCGAGAATGCATTTCCCTTCGACCATAAGCTTCGCAGCATCGCTTACGTTTTTCTTTACCACGTTTCCATTTTTTGCAAACTCCATGTTTGCAACATCATACCACTTATTTGATCTCTGTATGACAAGCCGCAAGTCCACCTTAAACGCTCCTCGTAAATCAGCATGTTCCCTGACTTTTTTGACTTCCCTACTCTCACTGTTTTCAGACTCCCCCCTAATGTACAATTAGTAATAGGTTGAACGGGCTGTGAATAACGTACAGTCGTGTTTCTATTGGGGAATTTTCAAAGAGAATTTCAAATATGGGAAGGTAAAATTTCATCATTATATCTTTCTCTGTCATATTCTTCCAATTATTGAAATCAGCCTGACGATACGCGAACGCTTCCATCCTATTGTCAATATCAGAAAGAAGAACAAACTATTCGAAACTTGTAATTCATACATGCGACTATAAATACGGTACATCCGACGTTGGCTTTTCGAGATCGAGACAAATTTTAGACTATCAAGGTACCGCTCTTCGATGGTCAACCGCAGCTACATACAACGTTACTTTCATCATGCACTAACCATTCCTCTAATAATAACCTGCAAGTGATCCTCAATAATTTCGGCAATATCATTATTGTTTGCAATACGCACGTTTGAAAATTCATTCTTCTGCTCAAATTCTTCAAATTCGCGGTCGCTACAGTCGAGAAATTTCTTCGTATCGTCAGATAAACAAATGATTGAATTATATGCCAAACTGACAAAGGCAGAAAGATTTGCCATAGAAGAATATATCAAACAGCCGTTAAATTCCGTAAGTGCAACCCATACAAATCCTTACAAACATATAGATTGGTTCAAAGCACCAAGAGTGGCATATTGCTGGTATAGTCTTGTTGCCTTCTCCCGTAGCTGTTGCGTAATGCTCGCTACTTTCTATAAGCTTATTATAGGCATTTACTTAGTGTCCGATCTACATTGACGTGCCTTTGAGATTTTCACTGGCTTTTCTGCGCAGCTTTCTCTCAATTCCTCAATACATCGTTTCCGTTCCTCAGAAGTGTACTTCAGAATTTCCAGCTCCTCGTCACGGCGCGCTGCAAGGTAATCTTTTATATCTTGAGACCTATTCATCCATGTTCAGAATCACCATGGAATCATGTATATTCTTTTACATAGCCATGGAAACTGTCAAGAAAGAAGAAATTAAAGCCCGACAGCCAAATCATTTTGGCGTTTTACGTTCAGAGTTCGCGTTATGCTGCGGCAAAGAAAACAAATTGTAGCCAATATGTTTGGAGGACAACAAGTAGAGATGTAACATTAGCAAGGTCAATCATAGCTTCAAAAGCTTGTATCGGATTGGTGAAAGTACGAACCGGGCGAACGAATAGTGAAATAAAACTACATTAAGGGTAACAATCATTATACCATAATTTTTACTACTCCAGTTGTATCAAAAAAAAGGGGGGGCGGTTTATTCAAATGTAGTAATCTCCATATCGGCACAAAAATGTAGAATCAGACATAATCTATTCAAGGCAAACCAGGGATGGTACCAATCGATGTCTTTGGCTCCTAAACCGCTGCAGAAGAGACCCTGCATCATGTGATATGCCCTTCTTCTAAAACAATGTCTCATAGCCATCTTCGTCAATAAACAGTATGAAGTGGTAATGGGGCTGGTGCACGGTACATATGCCCATCTCTAATTAACATCAGTATAACTTAAGCAATCCGCAACATACTTCGAAAAGGCCATTCTTTTTTTAACCATCCCAAGAAAGCAGCACAGAAGCTCAGGCCTACACCAATAATTGCAAGCTATGCCCTTTATCACCCAACGCTGCTCTTCATCGACTACACGAGTAATTGGAGACAGTTTGGGTGTGGGATTATCTTGAACCAAGTCCGGAACTAACGATAGTAATTCTACATCCCAGAAAGCAACACAGAAGCTCAGGTCTACACCAATAATTGCAAGCTGTACGCTTTATCACCCGACGCTGTTCCTCATCGACTACACGACTGATTGGAAACAACTTGGGCGTGGGATGTCCGTGGAACTGACCCTTCATGGCAGAAGAAACGTACATCAATGTTTCTGAATGAGTGTAATTGTGAAAACTCCCATTATTGCACTTACTCTTAGGAGGTGAAGCCGAATCGTTGAATCCCACAAAGCAGCACAGAAGCTCAGGCCTACACCAATAATTGCAAGCTATGCGCTTTATCACCCAACGCTGCTCTTCATCGACTACACGACTGATTGGAAACAACTTGGGCGTGGGATGTCCGTGGAACTGACCCTTCATGGCAGAAGAAACGTACATCAATGTTTCTGAATGAGTGTAATTGTGAAAACTCTTATTATTGCACTTACTCTTAGGAGGTGAAGCCGAATCGTTGAATCCCACAAAGCAGCACAGAAGCTCAGGCCTACACCAATAATTGCAAGCTATGCCCTTTATCACCCAACGCTGCTCTTCATCGACTACACGAGTAATTGGAGACAGTTTGGGTGTGGGATTATCTTGAACCAAGTCCGGAACTAACGATAGTAATTCTACATCCCAGAAAGCAACACAGAAGCTCAGGTCTACACCAATAATTGCAAGCTGTACGCTTTATCACCCGACGCTGTTCCTCATCGACTACACGACTGATTGGAAACAATTTGGGCGTGGGATAGTCAACAAAGCCTTTCTTTCAGTTGCGTGCGCAGATATAGTTGTTTGTAGAAGGGAATTTTATTACGACCAATCACAAGTCAAGCAGCAGACACGCCTGGAAAACAATCTGTTCACATACTGTAAGTTGGATTGCTGGTGCGAATAGACTGTCCCAACTTATAGCAACATCAGCAATAAAACTACAATTGTTCCATATATTTTAAACGATCCGGAGCAGGATGGAGTTCATACACCTCGGAAACAGACTGAAGTGTGCGGGCGGAAAACGTTTGGGCCATCCTCAACCCATTCGTGTGGAGCGCAATTTAGCGCGCCTATTAAGCTTTATGTTTCGACCTTGTTTATTGTCAAACCCGCCCACATAGCCTTGCCTGCTACCAAATTGCTTAGCGTCAATGCAGGTTAGAATACGATCAAACTCGCTTGTTCCTTTTACCTTTTGTTATTTGTTTTATTCTTTCTTCTATTGCTTTTCTTTGTCTTTGCTTATTCAGGCTTCCTTTTAGTATATGTATCCATATCTTGCTGCTGCACACTCAGTGCATTCCTTCTTTGAACTTATAGAGAGAATAGAGTGTTTCTCCTACCAGGCTATACAACAAGAAAAAGCATGACAGAGAGAACATTAGTTGTTCTCACCACTGTATTTACACACCGCATTAAAGATTTCGCCAATAATATTAGCTCTCCATTTTTCCTATAGCGTCCATTATCGCTATAAGACCCTTTGTCAGGCAACCAGGAAACCTTCATCTGTGTACATTCTTTCGCATTTTGGTGTGCCAGGTGAATGGTGTAGTTCACTTCATCTTTCTGATGGGCGACACGACCTAAAGTTAGTATACGTTAGGTCCTGGTGTATGAAGTGGGCCTGCGCACTTTATCAAGCTTTTAATACATACCTGGGCTATATAGTTCATTCAGAATTTAGTACAGAAGAACACTATCAACACAAAAGAAGAATTATAAAGCGGATTTTTTTGGTGTATTTTATGCTAAAGTTACCTAAATAAAGTTTGTTGACCGGTAAATTAGCCGTGTTGCTGCACATGTACGACCAAGTTTGACATCGCTCTATCTTGTTCGGCATTGAGCTCATGCCCCGTACAGATGCGACATAATGCTTGGTTTAGGACCATTTGCCAAGGAACGTTACTACGGTAATGCACCGTCAAGACAGTTTCGTTACGTATGTCCTTGGATAACTAGTTGGGAAAATAGATAGCACAGTTTCTTGTACTACAATGCCTAGACATTATATAGAACCTAGACTAAGTAGGCCAGATATCGCTCGTTTGACTGTAATATTTGTTGACTTGCAGGTGCTGCCGAAAAGGTAAAGCGCCAGGAACCTGCATCAGCCAATGCCAGCCATAGTGGTTGCCTTTCCTACCGCACGCAACAGAATGTCTGGAGGAAGCTGCTATATTCGTATAAGTTCTAACTTCTATCTTTACTTGTAACTGGGCAGAAGCATATATAGCTGCTCAACTTTAATCATCAGAGGAAAACTGGAACATTGTTGGCTTGACCCTGTTACACGTCTTCCATTCTATCCGGCATCTGGCACAGCTACAAGCGAGATAATAGCAGTTAATTGATAGTAAAGATTCAATGGCTCGCAGTGAACAGTGTTAGTCCGAGGCTCATTGAATCGATTTGCCAATGATCATTATGATTCTGTGAGACCCACATGTGACCCGCGGGCAAATTGGATTACAAATACATATCCTTTGCAAAAGGTAGGACGCTTCTTTGGAGGGCTTAAAGAAAACTATATCTTTCCAGTGTTCATTATGCTTTGTCATTTCTTCCTTTTTTTTTTTTTTTTTTTTGGTACAGTCGACAATTCAAATAAAGAAAGAAGTAAAACAGATTTTAATGGTGGTATCACAAAAAATAGTACAGTTTCAAAGAAGCAAAGCAGTTAAAGTGTCAATGGACGACACGCAAGCCAAGGATAACGGAATAGATGCTCAAAACAAAACAAAGCGACACCGCCAAACACTTTCCTTCATTCCAAAAAGGTGGCTTTCATGACGCTCATCTTTAATTCAGGCGTTTTGATGTATTGTCAAAGCACATAGGGCACAGCGCTAGCTAGTGACTATACATGTATAGGTCAGGGAGAAGAGTGAGGTGTTTAATAGGAAGGGCGCTCTACATTCCTGCGAGCCTCATAGAATTCGGGCCGTGACGTAAGGAACTAAGGAACGTTATGTATGAGAGTTTGACCATTCTTGTTTCTGCTCACTCGCAATGTCCATTCTTTTTTCTTTCTCTTACCTTGATGTTTTGATGTTGCTGCACATGAATCCATGGATAGGGGTTGTTCTTTCGGTCAATCTGAATTTCAGGATGGGTTCGCAATAGATACACTTTCAGGAGGGACAGAGGAATGGTTAAGGTTGTTTGACATAAAATAGCTCTCAATGATCACTTACTGGGATAACTAGTAGGATGGCGAAAAAAAAATGAGATACGTCATCCAAGTGGTATAAGCAAAGGAAATGAAAAATAAAAAGGGGGGAGGGCGTTATTCCTTACCTGATTGCTGCAGCACACCCACCACCTGCAAACAAGAAAAGAGGAGCCAAGGCAGGATTTGCTCTAAGGAATGTACCCAATGCCATTATTTGTTTGTGTCTGAATAAAGTGAAAGGTAAGCGAAAGAAAGGTGAACGCAGAAGAAGGCGAAGATACGGGTTTTAATAGTTGCTGGTCATGAGAGCAAATAAACCCCTTGATGTCTGATTCGCCTTCTCACGCAGACAGACTGATACACACAAATACCACTCTCACACGCATATATACTATGTCGCACGCATTAAACACAACCCAAACGGGAAAGGCACACGACGAAGATTTTTCCCACCGCACTGATCTTCCTCATGCAATTAGCGTGACACAGCTAGACAACAAATATGACCAGCTGCAGGAGAAGATCCAAGAATTAACCCATACCCTTGATTTCTGGCTGGACGAATGCCTCGCTTTACAGTGTAAGGAAATAGCTGCTAGTGTATGATGTCATGAGTGAATGTTTTTTTTTGGTGCTGCAAAGTGATAGCGTACCACAATGTACTGGACAGTCAATTGGAGAGACTATCGCATTGGCAACATACCATATGTCAAAGTAAGTAAGAGAATCCTTTTTTTCTTTTATTCTCATTGATATATTCTATTTACAGTATCCAATATGGAGAAAGGAAGGAAAAGGGAAAAAAAGGATAATTCTAGTTAGATGTCAACCAGGAACCATGATGCATTGTATCCCACACTCGTTTCCTTTAAAGCCAAAAAAAAAAAAAGAAAGAAAGAGAAAAGAAGCAAGGGCATTTTCTTTCTCTTTCTCTGTCTGTCTCTTATTCGGATGGTTGTTGTGCTGGTGTTGACTCTGTTGCATTAGGGTTAGATGCAACGTTTGTTTGATTTTGATTGGCAATTATAGTTTGATAGGATTTTCCACCGGTTTGCATCATTTGAGGATCTCTCGACCCTGGTGAGGCACTTTGTAGGTCGGGACCCATTGCATTGGAAAAAGAAGAACGTTGATGCGGTGATAGATGATGTCCAAATCGAGACATTACATTATCAAGATACTGTAAAGACGAAGAAGAGGATGAGGACATTTTTTCGTGTCCGGAGGATGAAAAGGTTTGGATAAGGGAAAGGAAGAGTGGAGGGAAAAAGGACAGGTTTTTAAGACAAAAAGATGCCGAAATTTTTATAGAAGTTTAGACTCCCAAAAATTGGCCGGCTAGTGAGACTTACTGGTCCAATGGGAAAATTTGCCTAGGTGTCACGATGGACCTCACCGTAATTTTTCCTTCCGAACTATACACTTCGAAGGCCGCTATCTCTCGCTATGGCCCCTCATCATTTTTGGCTTTTCTCTTTGTATTAGATGAGGTTTAGCTCAATACAGAGTCCATCACGTCATACAAACAAACCTTGCTTTATCGATAATACTAAAAACCCAGAATTATTTTGGTGTGTGCTATCAATCGTATTTACGTCTGTTTCTAAGCATACACTAAACCCAAAATGTGATGGCATTCAGTGAACCAAAAAAAAAAAAAGGTCTGGGCACCATCCTCTCACATCTGTGGTATCTTTTGACATGATGAGGCAATGGAGAATAAAGAGCTAATGGAATTTTCTTCTATTGGGTAAACAGCAATCACATTAGTCCCATTTATCGCGTTCAAATCGTAAACAATTGCGGTTAAAACAGACTGTGTTCGGTTTGTCATTGCTTTCATCGATGTAATAATGTGGCAGTTTCTGTGAATCTTACCTTCGCCTTATCCCAGTCAACCTCAGTTTTGGCTCCATCATGGTATCAGCCGAGTTGATCCTGCCCGAAAAAAAAGAAGGTTAAGGTCCAAAGGGGGAAAGAAAGGAGTCGCCTCACATTAAGTACTGTTTTGGTTATCAGGTTTGAGCACTCTTCAAACGGTATCTTTCTCCTCTATAAGCTTAGATACCGTCTGTGACACACCTTTGTCCCACTTATTGGACCTAAGCCTAATTATCAACAAGTGCCACCTCCACACACAAGCAAGCGCGCCACCGATAAGGCATGCCCTCTGAAAGATCGAAAAAACGAGTTACCGAGTCTGAACAAGCCACCCCAAAAGCCAACAGACAAATGAAACGCTTTCTTCCTATATGATGAACACCAAGTTCTGGACAGCCTTACTACTGGGTTCACCCATTGGGCTCCTCAGCATTCACTATTTCCTGCGTAGCGTGGGATCATGGTATATCGAGGCCAATGACCATCTCTTTCCTACAAGAACAGTTTACACTGGCTTGCCTGCGGTAGACACCATGTTAACCACTCAAGTTGTCGCCATGCAACTCATCCAGCATCATCCGTTCGGCAATGCTCTCGCCAGTCTTACTTACGGAATGACAGTAATCTTGTTTGCCATCCTTGCCATAGAAGGTTCACGACGCTATCGGCAAAGCAGAATAACCTTATTCTGGACATGCATATTCAGTATTGCGGCCAATTGGATTGGTCTCTCCTGCCTTCTCCTTACCCTTTGGATACCACTGTGCTATTACCAATTACCGAAGAATGATGATATACGATTGTGGACTGTCGGTACTGGTCGTGCTAGGGCCATTCTTGTGTCCCTTATGCTTAGTGTCATTCCTCTCTCGGTCTACCAAAACTGGGTAGTCCAGCCTGGTTCATGGATGGAACAAATGCTGTTAGCTGTATGGTTATTCTTACCCATGGCCTGGGTGCCGTTGTATAACTATTTGACGCCAGTGCTTGAGCCAAGGGCTACAGGTTCAAACGTAGCCAAAGACGTTTTTGAGACGATCCAGAGCAAAGTGGCCGTCGAGACCATGTATAACTTTCTCGCCATACTTAACCTATTGATGTACTACGGCGTATACATTGCCACCCAATGGAGAGGTGTCTTTATCACGGAGAATATCGTCGAGCTTTTGAGGGCTCAAACTAGTATGCCCGCTGGGATTTCATTTCTTCAGCTAGGTCAGATATTGCTGTCCCAGTTTCGCTTAATGGATATAGTGCTTGCCACGTTTGCCTGCGTTATATGGGTCCTATTGGAAGACGGTCTCTTCTACGCGGTAGCCGTGATGCTGAGCAGTGTTATTGTTGGTCCCGGCGCTGCAATCGCTTTTTATGCAGCACATAGGGAGAGTCGTATACAGAGTGTAGACAAGTTAATAAAGAAAGGCAAATAAAACTGGGATATCTTTGGTTCTTGTCGCTGTGGGCCACCTTCCTAGACAATCTTTTTCTTAGTTGGCAGAAGTAAAGATAGAATAAGCTACAGAATGTTAAAACCGGTCATCAATCTCTGTTGCGATATCATGCTAAATCTGTATCCTCTTCTTCCTCTACAAAGAATAGCAAATTCTTCTTGGATTCAAACGCTTGCTAATATTGCATACATGGCATTTCGCTCCCTATCCGAACATTGCACAGGTAGACGAGTAAGTAAGGTCTTGCATGAATCAACGGTTTAAAACACAGTTAATATACAGATGACACAAGGAGACATCATCGTTTTTATAACAAGTAGATCATACATCACACAAAGGCAGCATTTCCCGAATCGAAGCTAAAGAAGACACCCTTCAAACCATTACCCATCCTAAATGCCACGAATAGGCCATGACGAAATAAATATGTAACAGCCCAAATTCATCCTGTACACCAGCGCGAAACATATGGAACAGGCACAAAATATGTAAGCTTGCTCTCATCCTTTCCTTTTCTTTTCTTTTTTTTTTTTTTTTGGCGAGTCTATCCCTCGGCAAATATAGTGTTGGTCCGCAAATGAAAACTCTCACGACAGTTGTTATATCCAACAATGACAGGCAGGAATTTTTTTTTAATTTTTTTAATGTGTATTACATCTCATGAAGATGGAGTAACAGACGGAAGCAGAATGCGTTTAGGCCTGGACCTTCTTCTGAGCACGGATACCCTTAGCAGCACGGACAGCCTTGGGCTTGACGGCCTTCTGGGAGTTCAAGACAGCAGAAGCACGAGCAAGGGCAGCCTAAAAGAATTCGTACACAAATTCTTCGTTAGTCATTTCTGTCCTAAAATATCTGCTGCTTTTTTTGTTGTTGTTGTCCAGTTTACTTACAGTGCGGAGGTCGGCTCTGTAACGGAGAGCAATCAAGTTGGCAACCGACTTGGCAGTCTTGCGGCGTCCAGCGGCAATGACAACTGAGGTGGTCTTACCCTTCTTGTTGTTCTTGATAACGCGAACACCACGGGCAGCACCCTGAACGGCAGCGGTCTAATGTTTTTCGCAACTTTTGCGTCAGTCTTTCCCTGTCCCTTGCTTTTTTTTTTATTTCAACATAGCTATAGCCTACGTACCTTGGTGTTGGCAAGACCGGAGAACTTGTAGGAGTGCAAGTTGGTCAAGTTGTTGGGTTCGGCGGAGAACTGGACACCGTTCTTCTTCACGAGGTAAGAGTTGTTGTTCTTGATCAATTCCCAAACCAAATCGGCGCTCATTTTCTAACGAGAATTGTACGTCAACGTCATTGGTTTTTTGCTGTCCGAAGGTTCGTCTCGAGAAATAAATAAAGAACAAAAACTTACGACTACAGGGCAAACGTACGAGAAACGAAAGAGGAAGAAACCTTGTGTGGCGCGCGCCCAATTGATAAAAAAATTTTTTGCGTTTGGCTCCCCGATCTGGCAGGCTTAAATTACCGGTCCAACCGGACCACCTAAAGATGATTGGACATCCCCTCCGGACCAATTCGGACTGAAGCCCTGTCCCTGAAAACTTTCCTGCTTGTAAGGGGCGAATTGAAATAGGAAAAAGAAATTGGCGTAAGGCCGCTCTTGAACTGCAATTACAACAGTGGTAACCTCCGGATACATAGAGCGCATATGAAAGAAAACAAAGCCTTTTTCTAGTGTAGACACGCATATTTTGTATCTAGTCGTCCAAATGAATTTACAGTTCAGCAACAAGAATCATCCAATGGATATTTCTCTGCTTTCTTCGAGACTAGTTCTCCTCCGATCTAAGCCATTTTATGTGTCCACTAGGCAGCAGACAAATTATGCCATTGGTAAAACAACGTAGCGTAGTGTACCAGAAAAAAATGTACTGTTATTAGATCTAGCAGCAAAAGCACGCAAAATTTTGGTACGCTGTTGATATGTCATTATGATTTATCGAATTATGCAAGTTATATATGTTTATATAGGTCAAGGGCACGATTCAACTTATTCTATTTTTTGAAATTACGAGTTATTCGAGTTGATCTCATTTTCTTTGACTGCATCATTCTTAAGCTGTTGGTGTATGTATCCACGTACTATCTATATTTCATCTTGACATACTAACCAAATAGAATGGTTTACTAAAATGGTGCAAAGTAGAGAGAATATGAGTAGATTCGGAGTTTGGTATATCGATGAGAGGGATTTGCAATTATTACGATCCAAGTTGTTCAAACTGTAGAAACGGTCAGTAGCAGGTCATGCCATTCTCTCAAATTTTGTTCATTTTATAAATTAAGGCCTGCGGTTTAAGCTGAACCGTTTAATTACAAAGCGGGTCATTGGGACAACGTTGGATAATACGAAGCCAGGACAGATACTACTTTGATATCTGCTTATTAGATATAACGGAAAACATCCGCCATATTTATCTATGTGTTAGAGATGGATTCCACTCTCGGAGAACTTCATCTTCTGCTGCACCACGCAGCGGTGCACTTTTTTCGGGCGTTCGAACCTAATAACATAAACCTTATCCAAGCAGCTCACCAATTATATAAAAATATCTCTGGTGCATATTGCAGGTCTCCATCGCCTTTCGATGTCATATCACGAATAAAACGCCAAGAGAAATCATTTACTGCTTGCCTCAGTGACTGGAACAAGAGTAATCACAACAAAAAGTTTTCCTATTTTCACTGTAAGTTTAAAGCCCGTATGGGTTTGGGAAACTCAGTTACACTGGTCAATTCTCGAAAAGTTCCAACTTCTCCTCGTTCTTTTCAGCATAATAAAGTAACACGATCATCATATGCATCTAAAACCAACATATTACAGACAATGAATTCTACTTGGAGCAGGGTGCTCTATTCATGTAAGGCCTTTTTTTTTTTTTGGTTAATTGATGTATATTTGAATTACGATTAGGTTCACAAAACGTGTATTTTGATTACATAGTACTTTTAGGGAACTTTTAGATGTTACCAGCGTGGTAAAATATCTCATATCTAGTTAGACAAGAGCAAAGAAGTGGAATGTCAACTTTGCTGAATACCGGGGTAGCGATGGTGTGTATTTTTCTTATTTATCCCGGCTTTTTTTCTAACCACGATATACTAAAGGGAGAAAGGGGAAGTGGCAAAATAAACGAAGGAAGAGAAGAAATTAAGGAGTAGTAACGTTTTTGTTAACCTGTTTAGGATCTTTTGCCCGGGTACGGTGCGTTGTTTGACGAAAGACTGCTACCCGAGGTCATGAAATACATTGAGAGTTTTGGCATGTCGAAGCATTACCTCAAAAGGATATGAACATGTTATAGTCACACAAACTACCTTTTTTTTTTTTGCTCGGCTATCTCCCTCCTGCCGTTTTCTTGTTGCCTTGTGAACCCAAAGTGATGGGCAACACCATAGCAACCCAAACAGCTCCACATCCAGCGCAGGAAAGGCTACATCAATGCGATTCACGACCCTCAACAGCAGGGCTACCGTCATCCGGCCGCAGTTTACGGCGAATTGAATCCTCCTCAACATTATCTAGTTTTGGTAGATTCTATCAACATGCGAATCCATCCAATACCTCCATGGCGTCTAAGGTATCGAAAGCAAGTAGCCGTCGTCAACAGTTTGAAAAGGTATTGGACATTGGAAAACCAACTCAGTTTGAGCATGGAATCCACGTAGAATACAACAAAGACAACGGCAAATACATGGTATGATTCGCATTCCAGAAAAGAAATCGACAAAGCAGCATGCATCCACTACGTATTTTCTTTTGTTTGGTCTAATGGCAAACTTTGATTAGGGATTACCTGACGTTTGGCAATCTTCATTACCTAGCGACGATGTTCTCAACACAAATTATATCAATCCAAATTTAGTTCCGTCTACCGTTCCCATCAAATGTAAGTCAATGGAGAACGGGGATACCATTGTATTTATCCATTACTACTAGCAAAAACGATGAAAAAATCGCCTTCTGTTATTGGCAAGCCTTATAATTTTCAGCACAATATTCACGTCCAGGTCGACAAACACGGACTGAAAGGTCTACCTTTGGAGTGGCAACACATACTGAAAGCCTCAGGCATTCCTGAGGAAGTGGTGAAGGCGAATCCTCAAACAGTGGAACGATTAATGTACGTACGAATGCCAGACTCGTTGCAGAAAGAACGCAAACGGTCCGTTAAAGATCCAGAATCGCCTCATTCCGCCAATATGATCCGTAACGGACCTGACACTTCCAATCACCGTAACCATGAAACAGACCTTCCCGTTGGCTTCGCTCCTCCATCCCGTGCACGAACATCCAAACTACTCCATCTACCTCCAATTCAACCACCTTCTCCAGGCCCTCAACTGAACGACGCGACATCTGAGAATAGTAGGTCTTCTGTCCGTGGAAAGGCTTTTGTGTAATTTTGTTCTTCGTTTTTTTTTTTGGTGGTCTAGTTGATCACGAACCTACATGCTCTTTGACGCGTTCGGATACCGTAATGTCACTGGATTCTAGCTTCATCGGTACGGCTCCGGGGCTACCCTTCTTTTTCTGATTTGCTAATTGTCTGAACTTGGATGAGTAGACGATATTGTTGATGCTACCGACCCCGAGACACTATACACAGATTTTGTACTAATTGCTGAAGGAGAATCTGGTCCTATGTATGCCGCTAAACAGATCGGAACAGGTCGCATTGTAAGTTTTAGAATATGTACCGAATTACAATGTAACAGAATCAAAAAAATTTTCAGGTTGCTGTCAAGAAAATACCTAAGACTGCCGAAGAGAAACTGAAGAAGATCCGTAACGAATTGACAACCATGAAAATGAGCCGACATCCGAACATAGTAGAATATATCGCCAGCTATATCACAGAGACAGAAGTTTGGGTAAGTCAAAAGAGTCATCGATATCAATGCATTGAACGGTTCTCTTCTGGTCATCTCACCAGATTGCTATGGAGTGTATGGATGTATCTTTGGCCGACCTGCTCTCTGTCAGTCCTGACGACGGACCTCATTTGAAGGAAGAACACATTAGCCGAGTTGCGAAGGATATCTTACGCGCTTTAGCCCGACTACATCGACTCAATCGGATACATCGTGATATACGTAGCGACAACGTTTTGCTTAATATGCGTGGCGAAGTGAAACTTGGTTCGTAGCTCGACATGTCTTCAGACGTCTTATTCATCATCCGGTGTTTGTAGCTGATTTTGGTCACTGCGCTCAATTGACAAGACATCAACCGAAGCGTAACTCTGTGGTTGGAACTCCGTATTGGATGGTATGCGTTCACACGTGGAGGAAATGGATGTACTGAAGACTTGACGTTCTTATAGAGTCCAGAGGTGATCAAAGGTTTACAGTACGATGCCAAGGCGGATATCTGGAGTCTAGGCGTATTGATGTTGGAGATGGCTCAAGGTGATCCGCCCTATGTCGAACATCCTCCTCTTCGGGTAAGTTTATGACCATAACCAAGGCAAAGGAAGGTGATGGAATACCTATACTCAAGTCTTTTACCTCGCAGGCCTTGTTTCTGATTGCCGCGAATGGGTTGCCGCCCTTGCGAGAACCGGATCGGTGGTCCGAGGAATTCAAAGATTTTATCCAAAAATGTACAATGGAAGATCCATCTCAAAGACCAAGTGCGGAGGAGCTGCTAAAGGTATGTTTTATGAATAATTTGAGAGACAAATACATTAATTCCCTTCTTCCTCCTTCTCATAGCATCCGTTTTTGCGATCAGTTGCTACGACGAACGATATGACGGAATTGATCGAAGAGACCAGACGTTTGGAATTAATGAATCAGGAAGAAGAGGAAGAGGAAGAAGAAGAAGAGGAACAAGCGTCAGCAACATCTAACTTATCCGTGGGCAAGGCATAATCATCCGTTCTTTTTTTTTTCTTTCACGTCAGGGACATTCATTTCTTATCATTCACACATCTATTTCCTTTATTATTATTGTACACAGCTCCCACATCTGCTCCAAACTGACAATCACTCTTTTATTTTCTGTTTTTGTTCTTTATATCAACTGCATCCCCCTACCATCTAGTCTACATCAGAGAAACTCGCCATGCACACTCTTTTCTTTGATTTACTTTTGTTCCTTTCCTTTATTTATCCTTGTTAACGACTTGTTGCTTTTATATCAAACCGTTTCGTTCTTTTTAAATGTACCATTATATCATATCATAGAAGGAAATAATGATCTAGTTCGCTCTCACAGCCGAAATTGCAATCCAGGGCATAAGGGCTGGCACCTGCGTGGATGTCTTAATTTGGGTAGCAACGGGTTATGTGAATAAAAAAACAAAGAAATAATGCAGCCATGGCAGTGAACTTTTTAAGTAGATAGCTGTTCATAGTGAAGAAGAAGAAGAAGGTCTAATCTCATTGCGAAACATGGATACTCAACAGGCATCTCTCTCATATTTTGGCAGAGAAAATCTTCCAACTATAATAGAAATACAGCATTTGAGCACCATCATGGCTTCATTCTTTTTGCATCATTATGTCACATACTTAAGGCATCCAATAAGTCTGACAAGATATACTATCGACAAGGCAGCTTTTACCAAGCTTTCTTTTCAACGTTTCTAGCTAAAAAAAAAATGCAACGAGCTGGAGATGAACGAGGAGTCACTGTACGCGAATTCCAGGTAGCTCTGCTTAGCTTGAGCCTATCAATAATCAAATACGCGTGCATCTCCGCTAGCCGAACGGACTTTTGCTTCATCGCTGGCAAACGGTGTATCTCGACCCCTTGCAGAGATACAATAGCACACGGGCGCATCACCCTACTGCGTCGATTGTGCTCAGATGACATTCTCGCTCTTCCCGGAAGCCATGCATTCTCCCCTCCAAGATTGCAAGGTTGTTGTAATCCTCTCATTTTGCAGCATTTCCCACTTAGATTCAGCGGAATGCATCTGTTCAAACAGACCGAACAAAAATCAAACGAATTTCGGAGCGATAGATCACATCCATTCCTTGCATTTCTTTTCAGAATCTTCCAGACATGACCCTCCTTCACTTGACATTGTGTTGCTGATGCTCCCTCAGTCCGTTATGAATTCCTCGCTTCTTAAATTCCTGCCTTCCATGTTCTTTGCAATAGAGCTGAAGCCACCGTAGCTGTTTCATGCGCGCCCATTCGTTCTAAATATCGGTGATACATATAGTCTCTTCAAGTTTATTCACTGTTTTCTACTAGGCGTGTCTTCTATATGAAGAGCGTCTTGTGTCCACAGATATGGATCAAAGAATTTGTGATGGTCATCCTCGGAGACGCGTTAGCTATTTCCAGTGACTTATCTACACACAGACGAAAAGATGCCGTCGTAAAGCATACACTGCTTATATAATAAGTGACCTGACTTACCCTTGCTTGTGCAACACCTCTCCACGCGTCTTTCTAGGGGGACCGATATCTGCGGAACCGCTGCGGGGGACACTCTATACATCACCACGTTCCAAGCATCTTTTGACTTGGAATGTTTCAGATGACAAAAAGAAAAATCGGAGCTTAGCATCATTCCTGTATTGGCCTTCTACTTGTTTAATTGTACTATATTATAGCTCTACTGTAGAATAAACGTTGCCTCTATGAAAACACCAAGCTTGCGCTACAGAATAAGGCAATATGCGTCATTAGTAAATGAGTTATGCGAGAAGTACATTTTAATTCTATCGACTCGATCTTTCCTGTAAACACAAAAATTTTCATTGGAGTAAGGGTATACAATTAACATCCCACTCAGTGCAAAGTTGTGCTATTCGTTGACGTAAAAGTACTTTTCTCAAGGACCTCAAACAAGTTTGCAAAAACTTCTCTAGCACTGGCTCACCCATATCCGTAGATAAAAAATTAAAAGGGGGGGGGAACTGCCTATATATTTATATGTAAAAAATACGTAAAAAAAAAAAAAGAGAAAAAAAAAAGGTAATGCTGATAGAACTACAATAAACGAATACAGAAATAGGGTAGTGACAAGATAAAAAAAGGAAAAACGAAAAAGGAAAAAGGAAAAAGAAAACGGCAGGAACTAAAGAGGCATTGAATTTTTTTGGAGGGATTTTTGCAAATCTAGAAAAGAATAAGGAAAGGGGAGAAAGGAAAGAAAGGGAAGATATAGGATGCACAGCATATATGTATGGGCAAAATAAAAAAGAAAAAGAACACAAAAATTATTAGGAAAACACTGAGAAATACATGCAAAAAAGTAAAGAGAAAAGCGAATACTAAAATAGAGAGAGAGAGAGAGAGAGAGAGAGATGGGGCAAAGAAAAGAAAATCAAAGACTGTGATAGGGGAACAAAAAAAATAATATAAAAGACGGACAATAAAGAACACATTACTACTGAGCATAAATTTGATTGAGTCTCCAGGTGCTGCTTGTTTTCTTGTCAAGCAAGGATCGGGTGGTCGAGAATATATCATCTGTATCGCGCATAAGGCCCAACGAATCTGCTGTATGATAAGCATCCATGGGAGAGAATGCTGTAGAAGAATGATGGGCTGGAGGATCGAGTTTGGGATGGAACGATTGCTGAACAGACGAGAAATTGGTGTAATTGGTAAGAGGGCTGTAGAGAGATGTTCTAAAAGGTGAAAGGATAGATAAGCAAACTGTTCAGTCCTTTTTTCCACCTCCCCTTTTCTTTGTTTCTTTGTTTCTTTTTTTTTCTTCATTTTCTTCTTATTTTACCTTGGAGGTAATGTAACGCTCGGTTTGTCATTTTGGGATCGACCCCAGGAAAGCCGGATTCTCGAATTTCCGATCTGGTATCCGTTCATCTGTTGGATTGCAAGCTCGGCTGACTGTCGTAAGACGTATTGAACGAATCCACAGCCCTTGCCAGGTGGAATTTTGACATATACGATCTCGCCAAATGGACTGAAATATTGACGCAACTCATCCTCACGAATGGGAGCAGATAGCCCACCGACAAAAACGGTTGTATTGGTTGGATCAGTGTAAGTTGGTTGCTGAAGAGGAGACTTATTGGGAGAAACGATCATATGGTTGTTATTGCTGTTGTTATTGTAAAGTCGATTCTTGGGAGTTGCAACAGAAACTCGAATTGGTCGTGTGCCGATGAAGAATCGTTGCATTTCTATCAATGCTCGCTGTTGATCTGCTTGATCACTGAAGCGTACAAATCCATAACCGCGAGCCATTCCAGTACGAGGATCGGTCATAATCTTTGCTGATTTACAGGATGCATAACGAGATTTGAAGGCACTCTATCATTAGATAAGAAACGGTTAAATAATATATCTATTTCTTCATTGAATTGTATTACATACCAAAAGATTGAGTTCAGTGCATTCGGTACTCAAGTCTCCCACGAAGATGGAATATTCTGGCTGTCGGTCCTCCCTAAGTTCGGAGTCAGAATAAAGAACTCGAACAAAAGTACAAAGAAAAAAAAGAGGTTTTGGGAAAACCCTACCTTCTGTCAATGAGGCCACCACCGGATGCCCAGTTTAGTTTGAACTGTTTGTGTGTATTTGGCATGATGGTACCGTTGAATGTGTGCAATGCATTGTGTGCATTTGTCTTTGATCCAAAATCGACGAAAGCATAACCGGCACTGAGGCTACACAACGGGGTGGAGGTGAATAAATTATATATAAAAAAGGGCGCAGTCAGACGACCCTGTATGGGTCCTCTCTTTTTATTTCGTTGTCTTTTTGTTTATAAGGGAAAGAGATCTACTTACCCAGTTACTTTGTCTCTAATGACTTTGACCATCACTTTTTCGTTTAGATTGAGCCACAATTGTTGAATGTAATGTTCATCCATCCATGGTTCTAATTCGCCCATCCTAATATTATGAACGGAAGAGGAAAAGGTTTAGTTGGGGGTTATTATTCCGTAGAAGATGGGTATGTACCATAGTGTTGTTTTCTGAGGTTCATGAAGTAAGAATGAAGAAGAGGAAGACGACGACAGTGGTTGCGCAAGGTCGTACGGGAAAGCCATGAAGAGAAAAAGAAAAAAAAACAAGAATGGGAAATGTACAAAAAATAAAATAAGAAAAAATTCGAAGTGAGTCGCTCCCTTTTCTCCCCATTGGAAAAAAAAATTGAAAATGGCCGGCGGTGTTCACATTGTTTCTGGCTGAACTTTCCTCCTTTCTTTCTTTTGAACGTACAACTTAAACAAAGTGCACAACGCAATAGACACACGTGGGAAAAACAAACGGTCCCTTTCCTTCCAAAACATAACATTAGATAACCATCTCGTTCAAAACCATCTACAATTACTCTATTTCAATCAGTCATAAAACCCAAAGGATGAAATTGAGAAAAGAAAAAAAAAAGGTCGGTAAGAGACTCCATAGAACATTGTTTCACCTTGTCTGTGATCACATCTTATGGTTTTTACGATTTGCAGTACAGTCACACAAGAAAAAGACGCCAGCACTTCGCCCGGACATATCAATTTCAACTTCCGACTGTCATCAATGTATCTATTATTTTGATGTTCCTATATCCTTTCTAATTTAAAAAAAATGCGTATTATCCACTGTAATGCAAGCCATTGTGCTCTTTGTCTTTTCTATCTGCTACAAGCATTATGAACATAGCATATATACTACTGCAATGATGCTTTTTCTTTTACATTTACCAAAAAAAATCTGTTGTGATTTCGATAAACCTTTATCTTAATCATACGAGCACACGCCAAGGTGAGACGTTCCGAAAGTAGATACTTCCATTGCAATTATTTGTCTTTTGCAGTTAGAGCATAAAGCAACCAATCATCTCAGACCCATCATTAAACAGAGTGATTGACCATATTCCTGGAATACGTCAATCTCCGGCAATGTCTGTTTCCAACAGCTAGTTTCTACCATGAATTTTCACGTGCAAAATTTAGTGGTCCATCTTTTTATGCACTTCCGCTGATTTGGTTTTGATCAAGTCAGTATTCGGATGATCTTGATCACTTTACAGCTCTCCGTCACTGAACATAAAAATGATTGATTCTTTGGTGCAACCTCACACCATATTACTAAACGCAGAGCTGACAAAGTGCCTCTTTAACTTTCTAATAATGCCAGAAATTGTAGCATTCAATCCTAAGCGTCACAATAGTCGAATTTACTTTGATATTTCGGATTCTTGCCATTATCTATCATTTCTGATTAAAGCATTATGTATTTATTTAACGGTGTACGTTTTCTTCCTTTTTTTTTTAACAACCGAAACCTCATTGATTTCAAAATCTTTTATAGCAGCAAAAGAATCATACTATTTATCATTGTTTTTTTCTTGCAATCATATATTGTTTAAACCAGGCTGGCCCTAAATCGGAAAGTTCAGTGTAGCTTAAACTGGTCCAAATCAAGCCGCTGACGGAAAGAACCGACGACCACCATTTCAATGTCATAAATGGATATCCCATGCGATGTAAATTCCGCCCATTCTGTCTTGTCCTTCGGATCTGATATGATGAGCAACTTCTTCTCGGAATCACCAATACCAAGGTCACATAGCTTTCTTGCATACGTTTTGTTGACGAACTAGTTTCATTGTCAGCCATAACCAAGTTTATCATTTCCCCTCATTACCTTCCCACCAGCTGTTTCTATCACCTCCTTCAGGACATTTTTGCTTGACTGTAACACACATACATCCCAGCCTTGTAACCATGTACCATGGCGCATCTTGGCTTGCTCGACACGGCTTTGCCTGGCCAATGCTAAGCTACCTGAAAGACTAAAATTGTGGCGATTCTCTGTTTCTGGATCAACCACTGCATAAGGTGCCACATCTTGCCAGCCATCGTTCTTAATTGTATCCTTGATCCAATCCACTTGTACGATCTCAAGACCCAAATTAACAGCACAAAGAAATTTCGGTGTCCTTAAGATCCGTTCCTCAACAATAAGATGCGTTGCGTGCACAATCGACTCCGTTAACTGCGCACCTAGACGACGCAAAGCCTGCACAGCAATATCAGTTGGACCGGCCTTCAGCAAAGCAAAAATACAGAAAATAACTATTCATTACCGCTTTCTGATCACTTGCTAGTGTGGTCCCAGATGTTGCAATCTTTATAGCAGTTGCCTTTACTTTGGATGCCATCGATGGTCCGGACTGTTGCTCACCAATACTTCGTTTCACCACCCGCGATGTTGAATCATTACCATGTTTGACAGCTTGATTTATTGACGCCTCTGACTTCGATGAAGTGCTTCGGTTTGTGTAGTTATCTGCATCTAAACTGTCTTCATCAACCTTTATGCGTTTCGTCTTCATTTCCTTTTGATAAGCGTTAAGATCGGGGACAACAACAGTTTGTAATGCATGTGTCGCGGCTACTGCAGCCTGCCGAGGCCGCTTTCTTGTCACAGATCCAGTTCCTTGCGCAGACGGTGAAACAGGATCTTTCGGGCTCCGTGCAGTTGTGGGAGGCGATGAAGATGCATCTGATTTTGGCCCCTTCTCTTTTGCTGTCAAGGGTGATGTGAGGCCGGCCTTCTTAGAGGGAACCCGTAAACTGTCGGGACAAAAAACCTTGGGAACCTGATCCGCGTTTTTCCACCATTTTTCTAGCTCGTCTGATATAAGCGGTGTTTGACCAACCAGCTGGTCTAGTATCTTTCCACCAGGGAAATAAACATAACGCTCGTCTTCTACTGATTTGCACGTCCATAGCTGAAAACACTCTTCAATCCACAAATGATTAACAACCGCAAGGTTCCAATGCCGGGCCACTCGGTACTTCGTACTGTTTTTACTGCACTATTCCGTCAACGGGCTGCCAGATACATATCAATCATCGTACCTTGAACAGATAACATGTGTTGTTTGAGATTCAGTCATATTGGCCGTGTATGTTGCACCTACAGCCGTAATAAGCCGTCGCAGGTAATCCCGCGCGATCCCGCTATAAGAGGTTATGGTTATAACCTGAAAGCATTTGTTTACTCCATAAATATCCTTTTAATCAGGTTCACAATGTACTTACTGCATTCTCCATACCAGGGATTCCACCCTTCGGTCTCGGATAATCCAGCAGTGTTCGTGTTGGCAACTCAAATCTTCTTCGCCACAATGTGTTACTAACCCACCAAAGACTGGCGACCACTTTTTGGTCCTTGCATGCTTTTAAATAAATGCTTGAAGAGCGCCATTTAGTAATCACAATGTCTGTGTTTTCGTTATATTCCTCCGAAACAGTAGCGCCAGCTTTGACCAACAGTTTCTCAAGAGTAGTCTGGAATTCTTTCGATATCTCGAGATCTGAACTTAGATAAAAAGTTCGATTGCTCAGGAAACTATCCCCTTTGTTCACTTCTGGTAACAATAGCATCGTCTTTGGATACTGGTATATCATTTGACCCAAATTATCGATTGTACTCTCGTCTTTCTCTGTGCTCTGAGGATCATCAGCTGATCTTGGCCTGGCATGATCTATCGCATTCTCTTCATTACTCCGTAAGAAAGGTGGATCAGGAAATTGGAATATATCCTACGTCCAATGTTGGAATATATGTTTACTACAACCGTATCTCTATTCGTCATTACCTCTCGAACCAGGCGTCTAAACTTAAGACAATCATCTACCCATTGCGGAAGTACTACCTTGATATTCTTCTCCTTTATGGCTTTATCGTATTTTTCCTGTAATGTCCAATAAATAATCCGATCACTAAACTAAGCACTGGCACTTACACCTTCTGGCTTAAGACACACAAGATGTGTCACTTCTGCAGTTAGATCTTCACGATATTGTCCTCCTAACGCCAGCAGCCCGCCATAAATGGATTCTCGATCGGATTTCGGAAGCTTATTCAAGTTTCAGCATGAGAATTCCTATCTGGTCGTCTCCTACTTACCCCTGAGGTTGAAACGACTGTGCCTGAAAAAATCTTCCGTGGATCCGGAGAATAGTACTTAGCACTACAACCGATAACCTGTTTAAATTTCATGTTGCCGATATTCAACCTCCTCTTACTCGTGAGTAAAACCGTTTCTAACCGCAGCCTCGACCCATTGAGGCTTTTACCACGTAAAAATCGATTGGATGAGCATTGTTGCTGTTCCTTATGTCAGAGGAAGACATACCGTGACAAGTGCAATTCCGTGGTCAAACTGCGCTAATTCATTGGGTTGTAACGGACGGGTGCTGATAATATGTGTTGGATTTCGTGTAGCAGACGGCGTATCCGCATTGTCGTCGTTTTGATATTCTACTGCTGTTGCACCGTTGGCTGAAAGTAACTTTTCGATCTAGAGAGGCAGAAAAAGGTTTATAATGGATTCAGACAGACGATCGTATTACATGTTCTCGTTTGAACCGACTTAATGCTCTGTCGAACACATAGAAAACGTTGCGAAAAAGGGACGTTTCACAATTCTGAACGGCTTCCTGTTCCTTACTGGACATGTCTAGGCAAAAAGCCAGCTAAAGTCGCGCCAACTTGGAGCAACTTACCTGCAGTCACGGATGCCTAGCAGACGTCCTTCGGGGAGCGTCCTCTAGTCTTCGCCAGCTTTTGGGCTGCGAAAAAAGAAAAAAGAATAAACACAGGCTCCTTTGTCCTTACATATATTGTTGGTACGGATATATAGCTACAAACATGGGATCGGATCCAGACGACCGAATAGACCACAGGCACCTTGTTGCGGTTTCGAACAAAACGCGCAAGCGTCTGCGGGCAATGGATCTTTTATCCAGATTGAATGTCATAAAAATGCACTGTGGCTGTCGTTCGTATTCTATCACTATGGGACAAGAAGAAATGACCGCATTATCTTTTTCGCAAAGCATGGAACATCCACATCATTGATTATCTCATAATCTGAGTTGTGCATCTTTGCATCAATCATTAGGCTTATAAAGTTAGGTCGTGTTTTATTAGCTGGCTTAACGCTGCGCTAGGGAAAGATCGATGTTATTTATTGAGCTCCCTGACTTCTTCTATTTCCCACTATGTGCCTCGTATGTCGAGCATTAACGATATAACAAAGGGACCTCATATATGAAAAGTAAGAAAGCATCCCGGTTATATCCACGGTTTCTCTCGGAATATCAATGATACATTCATAATGGAATCGGTGAAAGGGGGGTTGTAAATAACAGGACATGATGTCCTTCATATCAGAAGTCTAATCCACTCGAAAGCAAGTCTACAATTACAAGAAACAAGAAAGCGCAAAAAGTGTAAGTTGCTGGTTATGGAGATTCTCCTGTCTTTTCAGTGCCCTTTTCAAGGTCGCCGAATCCAAGATTTTTCATATCATCCTTGCCCATTAGACCCCTAAGATTCAATTTTCAGCTACAGCACTATATCATGTATAAAGAAACAGCATACTTGTCCATTCGGCATTGTAGGTAACTTCTGGAAAATTCACGACAAGCACCATTGTTGTTCTTATTTGCTCGAAGACATTTCATGTATTCCTTCATGTAGGCCGTGCATTCTCCTAATCAAATATCAGACAAATTGAGATATGTATCCTGTTACAGTACCGAAGTGATCGACAGGGAAACTTCCATAAAGAGGTGGACTTCCTTGGAATGATTCCACGTTCGATGTTCTACCGAAAGCCATGAAGTTGCTAGTGTTCTCGAACACCGAGAAAATGTAAGTCACCAGACCGCGGAGATGGACAAGGGCTGATTGCTGGGTTCCGACAGGCAAGGCTGAATCGTACGTTATGAGGAGAGTCATCCTACTTTAAACTAATCCTGCGTTTTACCTCTCTAGCTTTCCTCTGTGCTAGTATGGCACATTGAAAAAAGATAAGTTACAAACATTATCCGCGCTATCCACTTTTCATTCTTCTAGCGCAAACTCGCAACAACACACAAGAGTTCAGCTGCAAGGAAGGCTAGGTTAGGTTGCAAAACAATGTGCAGCTGAGACATAACATTTGTCTAGCTAACAACATTTGCTGCAATGATATCATTGGTACATAGGTATTGTGCTGCTGGGGCCATAATTTTTGACATCTCAAGACAATTTAACTCTGTAAAAGCAATACGCTTGGTCATAGAAATATCCTATTTACGAGAAGATGACTAAAGGATTCTTGTGCGTTCTTGCACCTCCAAAAGGATCTGTCTGATCCTCGTGGGCATTTTGAAGCAATGCAACTGTCATGTGCAGCAAAACAATCAGAAATGAAAAGGATATTACCAGTCAAAACCATTCGCAGGCTTATGTGGTTGCTGTTGGATATTTTACCAGTACAATATCTGAAGGAAAATAGCCATGAAAATGTTATTCATCAGAATTATATATCTGATCCTGTAGGCTATATTGACACACAGTATTTGCGATATGCCTTCTTTTTCTTAGGAGCCATGCTATCGTTGAAGTGATCTCAGTCTTACTCCTGTTGAGAAGACATATTAACGGTAGTCGTATTAGCTACGTATTAAAACATTTATCGACGGCTCTGGTGTCTTGCTACTGTAGTTATATCGATTTGCAAGTGATGGAAGATAAGAGGAACAGAAAGGCAACTACAGTAACGCTAGTAATCCACAAAGATAAATTATTTAACCTTTTGACACTTGACAGGGATATGCGAGGGCAATCAAGCTTAAATTAGATACAACCATTTTCTGAGCAAGTTTGGTTTTCAAAACAAGCACACAAAGAAAACAAGAAAAACGCCCAAAATCATAAAAAGAATCGGATACTCGTATCAGTTGTTTCCAAGCCATTTTTAATTCAGCGTTGGACACTTGGTAGGGAATATTCTTAATAGTTGTGCTTGGTATTACTAGGCTATCTGTTAAACACAGTTCATAAAAGCATTAGCATCGGTGTTTGATTTTGATCCATTACGAGATCTTTCTCAGGAACAGTGAGAAGCTTTCAGTTAAGCTGAGTCAAAACGAGGAACGAGACAAAAAGATCCATAGTGGGCGTTCACCGAAACGGAAAACTTCAAATAGATGCTGTAACGATACCAAAACGGCAGCACGTAAATACACTAGTTGTGTGCATCCGTACGGATACAAACTACTAAAATGTACATCGCACCGGAACAGATTCCCTCGTCCTGAGGCGCTGTGTGACCAAACAGTTTGTGTATGCGTCTGACGCCCAAAGGCAACTGCAGGCTGTCACATCGGAATCCCCGAGATGGCTATATATATAAGGGCTCTTTACAGAACTGGACGTGTTCCGACCACTTTATCTTTTATATTTTTGTTTTAAAAGAATGGCAGAACTCCCTTGGGACGAGGAGACAAAGCTTACTTTATCTGAACTTTTAACCCAGGTAAAAATGCAATTGGCATTAAATGAACTGCATCGAGCTTGTGCTTAACGTCCTTAGTCTATGAGTTCGGCAGGGATAATTGTCTCTGATGACGAACTTTCGCACCGGGCTTCATCCCATTTCAACCTACTCTTAAAAAAGCAAAGGGGACCGCCTAAACAAGCATTGGCTGTTATGAACAAAATGTTCGCAGCTGCAAGCGAAGTCATAGAATCTGAAACGGATAAACAAGTTTTGACTTGGTTAAAGAGCTGTATTTCTTGTTTTATTGGTACATCCATAGGTGTACCTGCATTTCTTCCAGAAAACCAACCAAAGGAACCAGCAGAAGAAGAGGAGGAGGCAGAACCACAAAAGCATCATCATGCCTCTTGGGCGGATGTGGTTGCTCACCATGCTGAGAAAGAATCGGATGAACGGCAAACACAGAACAATTCAGGTTTCCCCGCTCTTGGTGCTCCAGACTCTCCTAGGCCATCCAAATACCATGAGGATGAAGTGGATTACGCTATTCACGTTGAGCGATCCAGGTTACGAAAACTAACCCTCGAATACAATTACGAAGAAGAGCACGAAGAGCACCAAGAAGAAGAAGATGGTTTCCGATCAGTTCATCATGAGAATCATCGCCGATGTATTATGCACAGACGAAAACATGGTCGATACAACGTTAACCCAGTGGACTTTGAGCCAACGGTTCAGGAGGAGTTGCCGTCCGGTATCTATTGCATGCCGATCTTCTTCCCTTCGGAAGATAGCTATTTGGTACAGTGACGATGAACTGTTTTCTAGATGCCCACTGACAATAGTAAACCTTCGATGCTAGACGTTTATTTCTGCTTTGGCATCAGCAGAGGAATCGCTACTTGTGTGCGTGTTTTCTTTGACGGATGATAATACAGCTGATGTATTGATCGATGCAAAAGACCGTGGTTTAGATGTCAGGATTATTACGGATAATGACCAAATGGACGCTAAGAAGGGAGCTGATACTCAATTTTTGCATGACCGTTTTGGAATCCCTTACAAGATGGACAATAGGTAGGATCTTCAAGAGGAGCACTTAGAACATGGACATAACGCTTGGAATAGCGATCAATTTATGCACAACAAATTCGCTGTAATTGATCGAAAGGTTGTCCTGACTGGAAGCTTCAACTGGTCTATTGGGTATGTATCCTTTCCAATCGCTCTCGGCTCAAAACTAATGTTTTCTTTTCCTACTGTTGTTGTATCAACTGTTGTTATGGTTGCTTATAGTGCTAGATTTAAGAATCGTGAAAACGTTGTAATTACAAATATTCCTTCCGTAGTCGAGGCGTATCATTCTGAATTCGAACGTCTATGGAAGACTTTCTAAATACATGGGCGGGCACCGGCAAAACGGCATTTGGTGATTGCTTTCTTTTTATGGGCTCGGCTTTTTGTTGCATCGGGGGTGTAACCATTGCCAAGTTTCGGCTTTTTCTTTTAAGATTTATCATTCATGGGAAGAGTTGCGCCCCGACACGCCAAACGATCCGCCATCTCGTTGCCATGGATGCCTTTATGTCCTGGAACATATACTATACTTGTGATGCCATGTCCGCGGCGTTCAAGAAGATCTAACAACTTCTCAAATAAATCTCGATTCTGGACTTCTTTGCCTGTGCTGCTTTTCCAATTGTTTTTCTTCCATGTCCGACTCCAATCATATATTGCTTTGATCACATACTGGGAATCAGTTCTGATCTCTAGTTGTCGTGGATCGTGCAATGTCTGTTCTAAGGCACGAATCACGGCTGAAGCCTCTGCACGCTGATTTGTCTGCTTTCCTACTAGACGCTCGCTCACATTATTGGGATGATCATCTGCCCAATAGACACCAAAGCCAGCTTTTGATCCTTTACTGCCGTTATTTGAAGACGCTCCATCAGTATAGAGAATC
The DNA here is from genome assembly GCA_002749535.1 of Apophysomyces variabilis. Classification (NCBI taxonomy): domain Eukaryota; kingdom Fungi; phylum Mucoromycota; class Mucoromycetes; order Mucorales; family Mucoraceae; genus Apophysomyces; species Apophysomyces variabilis. Next base: position 367,014 of record MZZL01000380.1, read on the forward strand.
AACTCCGGAGGAGGCTTGTCATGGCTTGCATTGATGACAGAGGAATGCACTGCCGTTTGCAACCTTTTTACTTTTTTTACAGATTCGATCGTAGAGTCATCCTCAAGCCCAAACTCTTTGTCCTTTAAAAAATCCAAGACCAATGCCGTATCTATCTCGTAATGGTCAGCATGTCTTTTTCGTCCTGCGCTCGATTGTGATGACTGGGTGGTTGTCTCTGATTTGGGAAAGCTGAATTCATGGGCTTCATCATAAGTCGGGAATTTCTTATATTTTGCGCCAGGGAATCCTTCTACCAAAGACTTGCATTTCTCCCAAGTGTCAAAGACGCCACGAGATCTTCCGACACGGACGCCATAATAACAACGCTTTGTTGACATGTTGGGGAGAATCCTTTGAAAAGTGCGCGTGAACAGTTTGCCGTTATGAAAATGAAGCAAAGATACGAGGAGGGGATGTCTGATCTATCCCAAGTCACAATTTGCGGTGCTGGTTCAAAGACGCGGAGAGGTCCAGCAGCTTCAACATTACTTTAGCTGCCTTATGCTGTGTCAAGCGCAGCATAAGCTATCATTTTCCCTATGGTAAACTTACCTTTTCTACTGCACAAGCGTGATTAGATAAGGTGGAGAGACCACTTTTCCCTTTCTAAGCTACCGTATTTGGTAATATAGAAAAACCCATAACATTTTCTGTGTTTGTCAGGAACGATCTTATCGTATGAACACAAGTGACTTTCCATTTTAGACAATGCGTGAGAAACCTTTGAAGACAATAAAAAAGTTGCGCTTATCACTGTATATCCGGTCTTCTTAGAGTGTTTCATATGTCAAAGATACCTACTAAAGCTCATTGCCTTAAGGTCAAGCAATTGCTCAGACCAACCCCAGGGAAGCATGAGTTCATCTACCATCGAGGACGTATGCAAGAATTTCGCGATGACACCGACGTCGAATTAAGTTTTCGTCAGGAAAGTTGTTTCTTTTATCTTACAGGTAAGGATATGGAACTTCGCTACATGTCAGGGATATTAAGGACAACGAAAGGTGTAAACGAGCCTGGATTCCATGTATTGATAGACCTGTTGAAGGAACAGGTTTATCTCGTCTTACCAACAGTGGCAATAGATAAAATACCGTACAAAGGATCTCCTGAGACTCCAGCAGAATTGCTGAAAAAATACGATGTGGATCATATTGTGAGCGAAGAAGGATTGGCTTGTATCCTCGATGCAGCCAATCCTGACCTGATTTATGTCTTGGACACGGCCAACGTTTCAGCCCTTTTAGCCGCCGGCATCTCCTCTAAACAGCTCGATAACACGCTTTTGCGAGGCGCAATGAATGAGGCCAGATTGATCAAATTTCCGTGGGAAATCGAACTTATCCGCTACGCTACCCATGTCTCATCACATGCACATATCGCTCTTATGAAAAACACGAGACCTGGTCTGACGGAAGCCAATCTTGAAGCACGTTTTCGATGGGTCTGCGCAGACAATGGTTGTCCACAGCAAAGCTATCTACCTATTGTTGCCTCTGGTCCCCGTGCCGCAACTTTGCATTACACGAAGAATGATAAAGCTTTACCTGAAGATACACACGCACTTGTATTAATTGATGCAGCTGCGGAAAGAAGCTGCTATGGAAGCGACGTTACCCGTACTTTTCCCGTTTCGGGTAGATTTTCTCATGAAGCGAAAACCATCTATGAAATTGTTCTTAAGGCACAAAAGGTCGGTATCTTTCTCGCTTATGGTATTGGCTGATGAGATTTTGCTTAGACTATCTTGTCCCAACTCAAACCGGGCGTTCTATGGTCCGATATGCATAAATTAGTTGTTCGAATTCTATGTCAGGAGCTTGTTCGTATTGGTATTCTCGTGGGTCCGGAAGAAGAACTGTTGCGCTTACACATACCAGCCGCGTTTTATTTTCATGGTGAAGAAGTCGGGGTTTAGCGACGTAATCGAATCTGACATGTAATGGTATTCGCAGGCACAGGTCATTCTGTTGGTTTGGATGTTCACGATGTCGGGGGGTAAGAGTAAGTTCACCACTGCTATGAAACTAACAGACCACTGTAAGGCGGTCAATTGGCATCCTGAAATTGGATTACGCGTCTTTCAAATCTCAGGCGCTATTCAATAGACCTCTGGAAGCAAACATGGTGGTTACAGTTGAGCCTGGGCTTTACTTTAACGATTCAGTTCTCGATCTATGGTTGAAACATCCAGGCTGTAAGAAGTACTTCAATATCCAGGTTCTCGAGAAGTACAGGCCGGTTGGTGGTGTCCGAATCGAGGACACCGTGGTAATTACCTCTGATGGAATCGATAACTTGACTATTGTTCCTAAAGAAGTGGAGGTCATCGAGAAAATGATGGATTCTCGTTGAACTGCAAGGTCCGCCAAAGAAACATCTTCGCAGTTCGCTTTCTAAAAGTGGCAATGTGGCTTGATAAGTTGTAAGAATTAAATCCCCCCCTTGCACTTTTTGTGCTCGCGCCTTAGAAAACGCCATGACTACATTAGCACAACGATTATTGAGAGGATTAAGAGCATGTCCATGTCCCATAATGTTTCCAAAAGTAGCGGTGAATGCACAGGCATCTTCATTGCGGGCATTAGCAATGCGTCCGGGAGCACCGGCTGTAAGACTTGAACATCTCGGGGTGCGCTGGTATGCCAAAAAAAGCAAACAGAAAAAAGGTGCTGCAGTAGAAGAGGATGACACGGTATCGGTAGCCAAGCAGTTTGACTCTACAAAGTTGGACGAACGCATGATTAGTTGCATTAATTCACTGAAAGAGCATCTGGCTTCGATGCGAGTCGGACGCGCTAACCCTGGTAAGATCAATAAACTCATGGCTCAAATACGAGAATATCTGAACTTTATGTGGATAAACAGCTTTACTGGATACTGTTCGCGTTCGAATTGACAATTCTAACTATTCCCTGCGAGATTTGGCTCAAGTGACTATTCGGGATCCCCAAACCTTGCTAGTGACAGTCCACGATTCGGATGTACGTTCTTCAATTAGCTTTACTTGAAACTGACTAGTACTAGTTGCTTTCCTCTGTTGACAAAGGTATTCGGGAAGCAGGTCTCAATCTAAATCCTGTGATTGACAATAAGATCATTCGTGTACCAATTCCTAAGTAAGTAGATCGGTATCAATCGAACGTTCTATTAACCTATATTTGTATTATTAGGCCTACTAAAGAATCCCGCGAAAAGATGGCAAAACTAGCACAGACCAATGGAGAGCAGGCGAAAGGAAAGATTCGATTGCTTCGACAGGATGGAATGAAGCAGTTGAAGCTTGACGCAAAACAACAATCTGCTGATGAAACAAAGAAACTGGAAAAGATGGTAAGGATGGGGAGCTGTTTTTCATTTATCCATTGATAATTTATATATCATACTTAGGTCCAGACTATGACGGATAAGTACAATAAGACAATAGACGAATTGATTAAGTCAAAGATCAAAGAAATTCAATCATAAAATACATTACTCAATTGGCCTAATTTTTAAAGCTCCATCAGATCAGCACGCGAGTGCATCCATATATAACATGATTGAGTGTTTACCTCGAATTACCTAAAAGGTTACATAAACATTGATCGTAACAATGTCTAGATACGCAGATCAAGAACCGTTGTGCTACAGTTTCGATTAGCCTGTCGGAAAACATTAATTGTCGATACATGCTTTTCATAGCAGTTGTATATTGAACGTGTAGGCGTAACGTTGCCAACCGCTAACAAGAGGTAAGGCATAACTTTTGAGAGTGCCAAAAACCATAGACAGTTCTGGTTCTGCATTCTAAAGTCGGCAGCACTAGAATGCAAGCCACTCATCCACATCACTTACAGTGTGCAACAATCGGTTGCGTGACTATCAAATGTTAAAGTTGGCAGAAGTCCCCTTTTTCTTTTTGAACACAAAGGATTGTCAATCCCTGGATAGAAATGCCGAGCCATGTCATTCGCACAGCAACCTTCATTTGCCGCCGTAACAATAAACTGAACGAAGCTGGCAAATTAGCGACACTCCTGCACCACAACTCAGCATGGACACATCGATATGTGTCTTCTTCTGCGTTCCGCTCGGCTGCCGTTAATACCGCTTGTGCCGAATCAGAACTAGCTCACGATAATCAAGCCACAGAAATCAAGAAAAAGAAAGCGCGTAGGCGACTTGTATTCGACAATCGTTCGCCATCCCTACAGGACTTTCTATCTCAACAACAAAGCTCCGCCAAGGCCATCGATCCGGCAGCAACCCAGCTTGACAATATCCCTTACTTGAGCGTCCATGGCCCCGATTGGGGTCGTGGACGTAAGTTCTATATAGAAGTATATGGATGTCAGGTAACTAAGGAAGGTGTGTAAGCAAGCCTAAATAAGTCAAAATTCTCAGATGAACGTGAATGATACGGAGATTCTAAATGCTATTATGACCAAGGCTGGATATAAACGTACTTTAACAATGAAAGATGCTGAAGTAGTGTTTTTGGTGACTGTATGTTATACTTCGTAAGGGTATTGTTTTGATAATTTTGTATTGTCGTGTAGTGTGCGATCCGTGAGAATGCGGAAGCAAGAATCTGGGACAGGCTTAAGTATTTGAGGCATTATCGCACAAGAGTGAATGTGGACAAACCCCCACTTGTTGGTGTATTAGGAGTAAGTAAAATGGAAATTTACCGTGCTGATGACGATAGGATAAAGTCGATTAATAACCTTTTCAACCAGTGTATGGCAGAAAGATTGAAAACCAAGATGCTAGAGCAAGATCGACTGGTAGATATCGTTTGTGGTCCGGATGGCTACCGTTCAATACCGCATCTTATTTCACTGGCCGAAAGCGAATACGATAATGGTGTTGCTAATGTAATGCTATCAGCTGACGAGACTTATGCTGACGTGATGCCAATGCGACTGGATAAAGACAATGTTTCTGGATGGGTTTCCATTATGAGAGGTTGCAATAATATGTGCAGTTTCTGTATTGTTCCATTCACCAGAGGGAATGAGCGGAGCCGACCAATTGATTCAATCGTGGATGAAGTGCGGTATTTGAGCGATCAGGGTGTTAAAGAAGGTGAGAACCTTCACAGCAAATAGATGGATATTTATTGTTTGTTTATTGTTATGCACAGTGACAATACTTGGCCAAAATGTGAACTGTAAGTGCTACAACAAGAGAAGTCAACGCCTGACACCAGATCTGCGGAAATTACTTGTTTAGCTTACCGAGACACTTCAGAGTCAAAATACTTTGCATCACAAGCGCCTTTGGGTACAGAACTTAGTAACCCAGGTTTTAAGACGATCTACAAGCGTAAAGATGGAGGCAGGCGGTTCACCGAACTGCTTGATAGGGTTAGTCTGGTAGATCCAGAGGTAAGGCATTTTTGATTTTCCAAAGAGTTACCGTTTTAACCTTATACCGCTAGATGCGCATTCGTTTTACCTCACCACACCCCAAAGATTTCCCCACCGATCTCCTGCATTTGATCGCATCTAGGCCCAATCTATGTAAATCCATACATATGCCTATCCAATCTGGCAGCAACACTGTGTTGGAGAGAATGAGAAGAGGTTACACACGAGAAGCATATTTACAGCTTGTTGACGAGATGCGGAGCATTATTCCGAATGTCTGGATTAGCAGTGACTTCATCGCCGGTTTCTGCGGTGAGACAGAAGAGGAACACCGCGATACTGTTAGCCTTATGGAGAACGTAAAATATGATATGGCGTTTATGTTTGCTTACAGGTAATTGCTTCTACTGCTGCTAAAATTTATCTATTGATTCTATCGACATTAGTATGAGAGAAAAAACGCATGCGCACCGAAGATACATTGACGACGTCCCAGAAGTCGACAAAGCACGGCGTTTGACAGAAATCATTTCTACGTTTCACAAGGCAGCATCCGAAAAGAATCAGGCGTTAATTGGAACAAAGCAACTGGTTCTGATTGATTCAGATACACCAAAATTAAGACGAGGCTTTGAGACAAAGTTGAGTGGCAAGACGGATGGTGGCCACAAGGTATTCATCGTGGACGATAATTCAAACTTCAAAAAAGGCGACTATGTAGCCGTTGAAATTTGTCATGCCACTAGTGCCAGTCTTACTGGACGTCTTATAGGCGGCAGCAGTATTCGTAATTTCACCCTTGAACATCAATGAAAAAATAGAACATTGCTAATATAGACGACGTAAATTGTGCATCAAATGATCAGCACCATATATTGTTACACTGTGCTTTTTAGAAAAGTTTGAATACCATATTAATTCCTTTCTAGTTTATACCGACTTTTTTTATTTAGCTTAGCCATGAAACCGGGATTTCTTGCTTTTACCAAATCGAAGATATTTTGCCACCAACCAGTTTCCAACGTAACGCAAAATTTACTGATCTAGCCATGAGGCATATCTAACATCAGGCCATTGATGCAGTTCTCGCGATTATCATTGTATTTCTTGTAATTAACGAAGTTAAAAGAGAAAAATGGTATTACGGCAGCGTATAAGTTCGTATGCAATCGACAATGCGCTTAATGCGAGATGTGTTTGTTTTTATGATATACCTGTTCCACAGAAAACGAAATAGCATCACAAGTCAGCGAATTAAGGCATAGTCAATGATAAACCGCTTCCGTCGGTGATACTAGGGTGTTTCACGGCACGATTAAAAAAACCGCGATTAATGTGAAATCGCTCAATCGAGAAATAAAGTTGGGCAAATAGGATTGCCTAATTTCTTTTCAACGCGGTGAACATTCTGAATGCCCCAACTATTTCAGGCAATTGTTTACATTTCCCAATAAGGCTTTTAGTGTCTGCGTATATATCTGTTATTCATTCTGTTTTTCTTTGATTCTATTATATTATCTAACTATCATTAAAGAATATTCTTCGAATATCAGAACGTCAGGAAATCCTCAGTGACCCGGAAGGTCAAATTATTGCTGACGTTCTAGAGAGCATTTTGGCCAAAGATAAAGACCATGAATGCGAGTCAGAATCAGAAAAAGATATCTCGCAAGTTCTTTTATCACCATTGGCGCTGTATAGCTATATAAACAATGAGAGATATATCAATGAGCGCCACAAAGTCCACAGATCAAATTATCGAACCGAAATTTTACCAATTGTACGAGATACCGAGTGGAAACAAGACGTACGGATGTCACGCCACGCATCTAACGCAATTGCTGATATTATAAAGGATGATCCAATATTTCATAACAATTCAACTGCTCGACAAACCAACGTTTCTACAGTTTATGGTTGCTTGCTACAGATTTGGCATGTATGGAAATGGTGCATCAATTGGTCAGACAGCTAGTAAGTTCTGTTGGTGTAGGTTCAGTACCTCTTTACACCGATCGCGTTATCACAGCTCTCAATCGTATCAGAAATGAAGTTGTGTATTGGCCAAATGAGGAAGAACGTACCGCGATTAAACGACGGATCAGCAAAAAGCGCTACGGGCTGGCAGCGATGATTTTCTGTGATGACGAATACAAGATTAGATATGCCTTCACTGGATATCCTGGTTCAGTCCATGACAACCGTGTGTTAGAAAATTCGTCACTACACAAACATCCAGAAAGATATTTTGAAGGAAACGAGTATCTGCTAGCTGACAGTGGCTATGCCAACAGAAAAACTACCATAGCACAATACAAAGAGCCTCAGTCACTGCAGCCGGATAATAAGAAGTTTAACAGTTACCATGCGAAGATTCGAGTTGCCGTTGAAAACTCCATTGGCATCTTGAAAGGTCGATTTCAAAGCTTAAGAGGATTACGTCTTCTAACCAGCAGTAAGTGTGATCATGCACGCGCAGTCGCTTGGTTTCACACTTGTATGGTGCTACACAACCTACTGCTTAACGACAAATACGAGGAGGAATGGCTAGACATATCCGAAATACAAGAAGAAGGAGAAGATTTAGACTATGGTCAAGGCGAAGATCTAGGTGATGTAGAAGAAGGCAAAAGAAAGCGCGAAACAATTAAGCACATAGTAATCGCAGCAAATGAATATGGTGACGAATAGCTAAGGATACTAAAGCTTTTTATTGGCTATTATGGTTGTTGTCTGGATGTGTTCGCTTTCTAGCGTTGGAAATCATCATCTCAAACTGCACTAGCTGCATTTTGAGGACTGCCGTTCGTTCCTCAGCTTCTGCTCGACGAGCCTCAGCTTCTAATTTGCGTGCTTCTATCTCTTCCGCTAATCTCCTTTGCTTCATCTCCTCTAGTTCAGGCGGGTTTCACTGTTACGCTTCACAATGTCAATTAGAGTGTCAGCGAAAGCTTTATGTTTCTTATACTTTTTGTCGGCTATTGTTGTTGCTTTGCTCAGTTGCTGCTCCATTTCGTAAGGAGGATATAGCAAGCTGAACTCGTGTAGACAGATTGCTATGGACTGCGGAAGATGTATTGTCACCTATCCAATCTTCCTCTTCTTCTACATCCTGCGATTGCTCGGCTGGCTCAATGTAATCATGTCTATCGTCTTTTCTGGTTCCTTCACGGTTTTCAAAGAGCACATTCTCAACGTCAGATGGCGTGTCGGTGCTATTGACATAAGGTGGGTTATTTGCGGGTCTTGTTCCCATAAAGACATCCAGCTTTTCAAAGTCTGGATATATCTCGTCCACTTTCTCTATAATACAGAATGGTTTAAGAGCAGTTTAACTTAGAAAATATACCTACTTTTAATACTTGTAATGCCTAGTTTGGCATTGTAGTCAGTCAATCCTTCACCTGTCTTATTGAGATATGTACAAGCATATCGATATTGTATTTCAAAGTATTTCACTTTGTTGATTACTTGCTGTTGAGTTCGAACACGTTTAAATTTTGTTTCAAGCCATTCACAGAAATAGTTGGCAAGTGTGCGTTTAGTCCTGCCAGTAGTCTTTCGATTGCTAGTAGCACCCTTCCACTCGTCATACTTGTGACCATTGTCTTCGGAGAACCACTCCAGCAATGCGTTTGAATCATCATTATTTCAGCGTATGTCATTTTCAGCTTAGACATTAGGTTCTTCGCGGGCTTGCATGGTAGATTGTTGTGCGCTGACCTTTTTTTTAGTATAATGATATTATGATTGCTCAATAAGCAGGATGATTTTGCACAGCATTTTATACTCTCACATTCTATTTTAATTATCTTAAACAGGTGTTTTATTGTTCCAGATATGCATATTATTATTATTATTGTGCACATCTTTATGTATTATCAGTGATCACAACGTATTTAAGGTAAAGGCAAAAGAGTTTTGCAGTTTTTGCTTTACCATATATGGAAATTAACTGTTCGCATTTACCATACACTTTTTTCGGAAACTTTTGGGCACACCCTCTCAAAAACTTAGCACAGAAAAAATATAAGAAATTAGCACATTCCGCCAAGACAATTTGGCACACCGCCCCGCACGAAATTTCGCTCTAGTAAAAAGCGAAAATTGGCACATTGGCATTAGCACAACGTGAGCCATTTATAGTGGTGTTTTATTTAAGCAATCGTCAAACTTTGAGACTGAATAACGGCAAAAACCTTTAACATCCTCAAGAAGTATGTTATTGCAAGCTTCTCAGATTCTTGAACTGAGCGTTTCTTTTTCTAAAAGCTTTTCTCTTTTCAGTTTGCAAAAGCAAACTGACCAAAATTGCTCAATAGGATTGAGCTCTGGAGAATAAGGTGGTAGATAAATGCATCCATATCCACGTCTGACGATTTCTCTTTCGATATCTGCTGCAGTGTGAATGGGCGCATTATCCATGATTATATAATGGCCTTTAAATTGCCCATGTTGATCAAGGATATCCAACGTACTTCTTACAAAGTTGATGTAGTGTCCTGTAGCTGTAACACCCGTACTCTTCACCTTGCTGTTGCCTACCGTTTTTCTTTTCTTGGAGGGAGGGTAAGGTCGTCTTACCCTCGCGTTAATAACGCCATATACAGAAATAGCTCCTAAAATTGTCGTAGTTTTCGCTCTCGTTTCAGGTACTATAACCTCAGCACGAGTGCCTTTCTTTGACCAAGCCATAGTCCTTTTGAGATTGATATGAAAAGCTGACTCGTCAATAAAGACACAGTTACTAAAGTAATCCATGTCTGTCTGCATCCATCTAACAACCCAGTCATATCTTGCATCAATAACTTCGACTGAATTTCTGTTCTTCGAATGAAAATGAGCTTTCTTAAAAGAAAGACTACACTTTTCAGTCATAAACTCGTACAAGCTCGTCTTAGAGATGCGCAAGTCCGTGAACTGTTCAGTTAGACTTTCCATTGCTTGCTCCAACACTGCTGAGGGGTTCTCGTCAATAAACTTTATCAGGTGCTCTTTGTGCGTGTCATTCAAAAGAGCTGGCCGGCCTGTTTGTTTTGTATATTGCCTAGGCTGAATTTCATCGTCAGGGTTTTCTTGATCTTTCTTAACCCATCCATAAGCAGTTCTACGTGCTATGCCCATCTGTTTCGCAGCTTTACCAGCCGTTAGGCCCTTCTCATAGACGAGAAAGAAAAAGTGTTCCTTTTGATCAGTGGTGTAGCGCTTGTAAGGCTGCCTTTTCTTTCCATCATTCAGCGTCTCTTCGGTAGATTTCTCCTCTTTGACGGTGATTTCGCGTTCAACAATCGCTCGGGTGGTTTAAGGTCCAAGTACTGATTATAATCCGTGATACAATCAAGAGGAAATGCTGCTTCATTGACATCCATTGCCAGCGGCTCGTGGCCAGTTTCATCCACAGCTTTTCCTTGTCTGTCTTCGAAGTAAAACTGGTATTCCATTTTTATTGAACAAAATATAACAGTATCGTAAAGTGTGCTGAATGAGTTTCAGGGGTGTGCCAATTTTTGCTTTTTACTAGAGCGAAATTTCGTGCGGGGCGGTGTGCCAAATTGTCTTGGCGGAGTGTGCTAATTTCTTATATTTTTTCTGTGCGAAGTTTTTGAGAGGGTGTGCCCAAAAGTTTCCGAAAAAAGTGTACACCGCCTCTGAAGGTGGTGAAGGGTGAAAATGTCGTGTCACCAAGTAGCCAATCATCAAAGCTCCACTTTCACCGTTCACCTTTCACCACTCCAAAAATTGCGCCGTGAAAACCCCGACTGTTTCATTCACAAATCGTGATAACGGGAAGCCGGTGTTCACTCAGCAACGGGCAATAAGTCGAGCCAATCTACTTACAATATTGGACTATAATACTTTAACGTCATTACTAAGGAATAATGAAGCGAATGAACATATTGTAGACTGAGTTTTCGTAAGATGCACGGACGTTAAAAGAGGAATGCATTTGCTTGCGTCCACGTTTCTACGTCTGTCTCTTATTGCTTGGCTGATTCAGTTTAGTTGTTTATGATATATCTATGGTTAATTAAACCTGATAATTGTCCTACATTGGTATGCGCTCTTTTTTTCTTATGTGCCTTGGCAAATATGGCTGTGAAGTGTTTATTGATATTTACGATCGGGTACTGTATTTGTTTCTGTTTACAGTTACCATCTTAACGAGTAGTACCTTTAGGGTTGGGTCTAATACCGAACATTGCCAATATTGTTTTGTCTGCGGTTGTCATGGCGACAAATGGCGGTTTCCCATGCACTCAATCTGAAAATCGAGGTGATGCAGTTCCCCATGTTTTTTGTAAATTGGAGCATCGAGGTGGTGCAGTTCCCCTCCTGAAACCGCTCATCGAGGTGGTGCAGTTCGCCATCCACGGCGAATGGGCGAAGTGCGGCCATGTACATGGACCTGGTGCAGTTCGGCATGGCACTGACATGAGACAGCCCTCATGTCCCCACACGCCACCCCCACACCAGCGCGCCGCACTTGCCCTTGCGCGCCACCTCGAGCCACCCGGCTCCAGTCACAAACCCAATCACAACACTTGAAAATTATTATTGCCCTAGTCCCCGCGATCTTTATTAATATCGAGGGATCAATTGGAACCAGGACAATAATAAAACTTAACAGTCATTATTGGTCCTCAGGATCTTTATTATTAAGGGATCAAAGGACCAAAACGAAGGAAAAAAAAAAGGGGAGGGGAAATGAAGACTAAACTATGACTAAACTAAAAACTAAACTATAATCTCGGCCAAAAGGCCTTAGAGAGGATAAGCAAAGAGAAAATTAACTTCACTTTACTTTGATCTCGGCCCAAAAGGGCCTTAATGTTACGAAGAAAGCGAAAAAGAAGCAGGAAATCATGTTCTTTTATACTTTTTGCTCTGTGACTGGCAAGTCGAACGGACTTTCGATTATCTCTCTTGTTCTTGAGCAATTTACTGCAGTAGCAGGGCCGATAGGGCCTGTAGCAAGAGGTAGTGTTAACGTTGTATGAAAACATTAATAAAAAAATTTGAAAAAAAAATCTAGTATACTACAGACATAACTGTTTTTGATATTGAAGAGAATTTGCATGGAATTACAAAAAATGGGGAGTGAATGAGGTACATGCGTTTATGCGGCCATGACGGACGAATGTCCAGTCTAATCAAAAACAGATCAGATATAGATTAGCATAGATCCAGGCTGCATCTCTAACCTGTACGTGCTGTTACTTCCTCTTTATTAAAGAAGAAAAAAGAAAGCAACCCAAATGAGTCTGTTTTATGCAATGTGGAATCGGATTGCATCTTCGTCTAATGAAAGTCGAAATGCTGAATGTTGTGTAAAAAGCAAATTTTAGCATCGGTTTGCATAAAGACAAAACAGAAACAGAAAAACAATGGACTACATCACTTTGGTTCCTGGAAAAGCATGCATAAACGCGTCGGTTATGCATACTGAAACTTAAAACCATAGGCACCAGTAACGCGGCAACCATATACAATACATAGCACTGTTCATCAAGTTTTATAGCCCCCCCCCCTCTCTTTTGAAAACAACAGAAAAAATGCTAATTTTTTATATATTCTGTGCACTTCGGCTTAAAGTCAGACACTGCGTTGGTCAATTGCGAAACAGCAACAATTCGCATTTCGGTCATTCCATGCGCTTTATTTGCCATGATTAGCTCCACAAGGCGCATTTGCACATGAGAAGCATAACGTGCCATTCCACACCATCTTTACAAAAGGCCTTTATTTACTAATCCCATTTTATTTTATTTTCAAGTCGTCCTTTTCTCTTCTTTTGATGTTTGCACCATATGTCGTACCATGCAGTGCTGCATAAACCTTCCGCGCGCTGTTATTACAGCGAGCCAATCATATGGCAGGATAACATCGACGCAGTAGAAGTAAGCAAACCAGATGCCCATTTGCATCTTTAATCCAGATAAAACGTCCGTTATAAAGCACTGATGTATTATTGATATTTATTGTTCATACACTAGATGAAAAGAAGAAAGCAATAGGGCTGAAGCAGCGGTTAAAAATGCAGCGTTTTGGCTTGCAATTAGCACTCCATTTCCGTTTCATTTGGCCATCACGCATTATCATAAACAAAGTATTCATTTTAACAGTGCATTTTCATAAAAGTATACAAAACATAGGAAGCATGGCGCACAAACACAACAGTTAAAACTTATGTGCGATCCCAGTAGTCGCAACTGTTTATGCTGGTTACGCTTACGAATGGGGAAAGTCGCCGTCACGGATGACTGTGCGCAATGAAGCCCTGGATTAGGAAATATGCAGTTCCTGTATGAAAAACACTTTGTGATATACTGTTATTGGAAACGGTATCGTTTTCTAGAAAGCATATCACAAACATAAGCGAACTTTCGTATTTCGGCTTATAAGTAACTCTTTTTCAGGTAGGCATGGAACCAAGAAAAATTTGACATGGGCATACTAGACACTGTAGGAAAAGGAAACGCCGGGAAACCCAAGGAAACCTGTTTATAAGCTTAAACGTTTCCTCAGGTTTCCTGGGGTGTCCGGAAATTTAGCTTCCTGTGGTATCCTCCAGCATCCTCACGTATCCATTCAATATCCTTAGGTATCCATTTTAGGATCCATTTGAATATGTTTTTATACTGCAGTATTTATTCAATAGCTATTCAATGTTTTCTGTTATATTAAAACAGGCTTTATAAACACAGATCAATGTTGGTCTTTATTATGTTCAACGTTTTTCGCCTAAAGTCCTCCGTTTCGACTACGTTCTTTGTCGTTTGGAGGACTTGCCTCGACCCCTCATTTGCCTACGGTTACTTGGTGCAGTAGCAGGTAGACTGGTTGGTATCTCTGGTGCTGGCAGATTAAATACCACAGGCAAATTTGACAAGCAATCTTTGGATACACATGAGTACAACAAAGTAAGGAAGACATATCAGGTTTACCTGACAAGTGCTGCGCCAATGAATGATCTAAAATCTCAACTGCCCTGCTGGCATCCCGCGGTTCATCAGCACCAACTTCTTACTGGAGTCTCAGCACCAATAGACTACTGGCATCCGTTGGTGGCAGAGGACTCTTTCTTGGGTGTTTCCCGAGCTTTGCATAGCATGAGCCTGGCACACCAGTATCCGATGCATCTATCCAGTGGGATGCCACCAAGGACAAGTTTCTCCTCAAGATATGTGTATCCAGTCATCCTCACTTCCATGGGGTCGGGGGCCCATGCGGTAGGTTTCTTCATCTTACCTGCTAAAACAGCTGCAGTTACCTGTGCTATGAGATTCGCATGCTTCAACAATTTTTTAGCCGTGACTATATCAATCGACGTATCGTCATTCTTCGCCGTGTTTACTAGCCATTGAATGAGTTTCACCGGTCAGTTGCTTGGTTTTGCGATAGCAAGGACTCCTCTTATCATCCTTTCATAGGTGATAAAATTCACGATGCCCATTGGCAGTAGGAGTATTGACGCCAAGAAGCAGATTTTGCGCAGTGACGGGTGCTGGGGAGATCACATTTCGCTAAATAATTGAAACATCGCATTGGTACCTTCAGGTCAGCGATTCCGGCCTTCAGCTCCTGGGACCGCTTGCCTCGACTCCTTGACTTCCCGGCATATGTCCAATGTCATAGAAAGAATTTGTGGGGTTTGGTTACTGTAATCCGGAAATTTTTTAAAAGAGTCTGAAGGTACGTTTCAAAAATTCGCGTAATGATTCCTAGAGTCCTCAGGTATCCCAAGAAGTTGACTTCGGTTCGGCTTCCGATGTGGTAGAACTTCCACCACTGCGCTTTATTGGTCTATATAATAAAAAAAACTTCTATCTCTATATCTTCACATCTTGAAAAGCTGAAATACGTTGCTAATTTTTTCTGGTTTTGTTTTTCGGTGGGTCAGCCGAGGAGACGTCGATACCACGGTAATGGGTGGGCTTCTACCACATCGGAGGCCGAACCTCCATCAACTTCTTGGTTGCGGGGCGTTCCTAGCATAACCCCGGTTGACTCCGGTTCGGTCTCCGATGTGGTATTGTTGTCCGTTCCAGAAAAAATTGAGCTCGCAATCTTGGTTCCTCTAGCGTGTTGTGCTGTTGGCTTAAAATAATATCTCTCGAACGTGTCCGCTTGCAGACTCCAATTTGCGTGTTTTTTGACGTCTAGAATCGAATTACCAGCCTTGACGGCACCAGCGTTGGCAGCCGCGCGGATTGAGTGAGCCCTATATATTTTGGTGTTGATTCCTGCAGCTTCCAGATGTGATACTACCCAGCTTGCTACCGTTGTTTCTCTAATCGAATGGATCTTTCCAGGTTCGTGATGTGTGCCAGAAATAAGGTATGGTCCTCTGGCAGATTCGATCGCAAACTTTTAGTCTTCTCTATAAATTGACACAAAGTATTGACGGGGCATAAGATGGCATCCTCTATAGCGCCTAGGACAGATGATTTGGATTGTGCTTCTTTGGGTTCCCGTATAATGAGAATCGCTCCTGTGATTCTATCTTCTTCTCGCTGAAAAGAAATGTCTCGTAATTGTAAGCGACATAGATCTGAACACTGGCGCCACATTGTAGCTATGCACAATAATAATAGCGTTTTTGTTTGCAATCGGTCAAGGGAAAGGTTCTCCGACGAACCCCATGATCGGATGTCACGGACAAGGATTTAAATATCCCATGTTTCCAAACCTTCCTTAGAAGGTAATTTCACCTCGGTTCGTCTTCTGACCTTGAAGGAATTGTTGATAGTTGGTTGTTGAGCCAAACCTGGTTTGTTTGGATGTTATACTCTATAGAGTGAACCGATCGAGGAACGAAATGCTTTCAAGTATTCGTACGAGTAATGTTGTTTTTCTACAAAGAATTTAAGGAGGGCTTGGACATTGTATTCCTTTGGATCTACCGACGGATGCTGTTGGTGAGCCCACCGAGCCCAGGTCCGCCATGCTTTGTTATACCGAAGCGTTGTCTGCAGTCTCGTTATATGTATGATGTATTCTGATTCCTTCTCTTGTAACCCTTGCTCTTTATAGGCTTGCCTGATAATCTGCATGCGATCATCTTCCATTTTCCCATTGTCCAAGTCATATAGCTCCTCGCCATTCTCAATAACATTGGCCACCAGTACTGTGCTGGCCAGCACGACGTGATCAGTACTGCTGTTTTCACTTTCTCCTGCTGAAGTTTCCGCAGAACTCTCGGAATTAGACGCCATGGGGGGTGAAGAAACAATCCCTTGGTCGGCCATTGTTGTTGGAATGCATCTATTGCTGAATCATTGGGATCCGGATGCTAACTCCAATAGGTCGGTAGTTGAGCATTGTGCCTTGCTGCAAATGCATCCACTGTTAGCGGTCCCGATCGACGTTGTATCTTTTGAAATACGGTCCGAGGTTGTCTTTTCGTACAATGGGATGTTGCGACGACTCAATGAATCGGCTTCGATGTTATTTACCCCCACGATATGATGAAATATCAGCTGTAGTTGGAATCGATTTCAAAGCTCTTGTATTTCCAACGCTATATCCTGTAGTTGCACCGAGTTGGTTCCCCCTGATTTCCGCACATATTTCAGTGCCATAATGCTGTCGGAATATTTCCGAACTGTCGTTCCTGCGTATTCTTTTGCGTGTAATTGTATGGCGAATAAGATCGTCCACAATTCCCTGACATTGATGGATTCGGCTTTTTTTGGCGGGTCCAAAATCCGTAGGTCTGGATCTTTGGTGAATTCATTCCCCCGCCGGTGTCCGAGGCATCGACGTGAATTGTTAGGCTCGGTTGTGTCGTTTGGGCTTCTCGAATAGGGAGACCATTCTCTGCTGTGCAAGGTCCATCCACCACTGTAGATCTTTCAAGCCGTTCTGGGATATTGAACATTTGCATTCCCAGTTGTGATGATTCGTGTGAAGACTCTTCGCCAGATCGCGCTGTAAATATCGGAGATGTAGGACGGCTTCTCCAATCGCCGGGATCATAGCTGTCATCTTCCCCAAGAGACTTGCTATCCACCGGCATGATCTCTGGACTCGGAGATTCTGTGCCTGTTTGATAGGAGATCGAAGTTTCATCATTTTCTGCTATGGTACCTGAATTTGCATCCTTTTGGTATCGAAATGGAACCCCAGAAATTCTTGCTGGTGCATTGGCTGCAATTTGCTTTTGTCCATATTGATCTTGCTTGTTGTATTTTCTCGACAACTTCGGAAGAGAATGCCATAGTCTTCTCACCGTCTTCTTCGGATTCTTCCAAATATCGCATGTTTTCGGGCAATTTAAGGGCTTTAGCGGAAAGTTGCCTTGTTTCTTGGTCCCAGATTCTGCCAGTAGCAAACTGGAAGATTGCAAGCCTTCTGAGTTTCTCCAATATTCCTTGGAGGTCCTCTCGGTCGCGTTCATCTTCCACCACGGTCAACGATGAACTTGACGTCTTCGAAAATTTTCAACAGTGGCTTGTGCGGCCACTCGTGTTCTTTCTGAATGTTTGTAGTTTTGGACAATGGTTTGATACGCATCCATCGAGGATTTCTTAAGATCCGGGATGAAGGTACGGGTGATGACGCCTGGTTTGGTCCATTCACCTCCTTGATATCGTTGGACGTCTCGGACGAATTTTTTAACGCTATACTGGAGATCAGCCTTGGCAGTTTGTTCCAGCTCCTCGAGTATTTCCGTTGGGAGTTCTGGTCTGTCCCTATTTCATGGATCAACCGATTGTTGGGATTGAATGGCTCGGTTGAGTAGTTCATTGAATTGATCTTGTGTAAGGGTAACTGTGCCATTGGTCACACTTTCCATAATAGTACTACATTGCGCAGCTTTGAAAGATGTTAAGATATAGATAGAAAATTTCTTTATTATATAGACCCAATAAAGCGCAGTGATGGAAGTTCTACCACATCGGAGGCTGAACCGGAGTCAACTGGGGTTATGCTAGGAACGCCCCGCAACTGAATAATAAACTTTTTGAAATCTGACGTTTCACCAAGAAATGCATTTTGTAATAAGGTTGGATTTAACTTTGCACATCCAGGGAAACTTTTGTCGTTTGTCGAAAGTCAGACGAGTAAAAAGCAACTGTTCGGACCGGAAAAGGCGTTTCCATCACAATGCTAGGAGCTATATCTGAGGTTGAAGTGATAGACATTTCAATAAGAAAACCTGAAACAGTCTCTACGTCTATAAAGAGGAATTTCAATAGGAGAGATACAAACAAGGTGAACAGCCAGGTTAGTACGTGAACTGAAACAGAATGGGTATTTTGGATAAAAACAATATCAAAGGTCGTTACACAGTGACTTATTATGCACCAATATACACTTCGGCAGTGATTGATGAGCTAATTGAGAGGAGTGGCTATAGTTGTCTGTATTTACTGGACAGCTCACAGCAATGTCTTTAAATTGACGTAAAACTTTTACAGAAGAATGTCAATTTCATACTATCTGTCAATGAGACCTGGTTGATATACACAAATATAACTATACGAGCTTCGTGCCTTAAAAGCCATAAAATGTGCATGGTATGTGTCACATAGTGGTTCTAATTTTGACACAGTGGTCATGCTTAACTCTTTTTATTTGTGCCGAATAACGGCGCCACGAATATCATTACGCCATCTTAATATCTGTATTTTCTGGGGAACTGTTTGGCCAATCTGCCAGGATTGTGAGATATTATTACCGGTGTGTGCCAATCAGAAGCGACTCTAAGTCGAGTTACCCTCTTCCAACACCCTCTTGTTATCGCGCTCTTTTGTAATGGATGAACCACTGTTGTTGCCTATAGACCAGTTTTCTCTTTCTTCTCTTTTATGATACACACAGATTGTTGCTTTCGACGTGATTACATCACTATCTTTCCATGGCCATAAAACATCAGGTCTGAATGTCGACAGACAGCAACTGTAATTGCTTCACTGAATACCACTGCATACAATGGTAATGAGCCAGAGTTACGTGGGAATAGTGCTCTAATGGATTCTCACGGGATGTTTGAAATTCCCGCGATCCACTTTTGTCCATAGGTCTCATAAGATATTTAAACAGAACCAAAAACATGTTAAATAAAACCACAACCAAGTATCGCTTATATTTTGTTCTCAATAATGAGTAATGGAAGAAGTATCAGGCCAATTTGTTGATCATGTCCAATATGTCTTGCTTCCACTGAAAGATCTTCTCTGTACATTCCAGCGCCTTTTTGATTTCGGTTGGTGTACTGAGACGTAGCAAGGACACATGTAGCTTTTTGAGGTGAATGCTACCAGGCAAAAATGCAGCAGTCGTCTAGTGACCAGGTCAATAAAAAGATATTTCTTAAAAGTCTATCAAGTTTACCTGTGAAGCGGACGCAGAAGACTTTTGCTGGGAATTCCGCTCTGCTCTCATTGATCTTTTTCATGCTGGGTAATAGCTTAATGAAGATCGTTGTCTGCTTTTTCATGAGTATTGCTGAACATTAGTCCTCCAGAGAACTCGATAAAAACTGCTGCCATTCGACGCTTTTGCATCGTCAATGCAATCCCGTCCCATTTTCGATCTCCAGTCTCGTTTGCTTGCCGTTCAAGCCTATAAATTAAGGAATTAAGCAGAATGCATTGGTTGTTGTACAAATAAGCACTCAATATTGCAAGTCTACAATCGTTGTTACAGACAAACAGGCTATCGAAGATGCGAATGGTAGTTTGCACTGCAGCTGTCCGCTTACCACTTTTTCTTGAATGGGGTTGCAGGGGCTTTGGATAAGTGTGAGACTGCAAATAGACGCAGGATGAGCATATGGCGAATAAGCGAATTTATGGACTTACAAATGAATAACAAAAGTTTCAACAAAGTTCAGATCTGCATGGAGGACAAGGTCAAAGACATCGCCATTTGAATACGTCGTTGCGGATTATTGTCCTCATTTTATCGCAGTATTTAGACACGCTTGGATAAGATCCATCAGCTTCTTGCAAGGATCGGACAGCGCGATTGTTGGCAAGCTGGTGTACTCGCGAAGTTGTCCAATGTTTTGTTTGTCAATAAGCATAGTTGTGGTATACGTCGCTGTCGTAGTGTGACTTCCTAGTACTTGTGTTGCATGAAACAGGATGATCGGAATTAACGTGTTTCCATTTACAGTGAACTTCTGTAGTTTGGAACACCGACTGCACCTCTTCTCTACAGTAAATCAGAGATCTATCACCAAGGATGAAGACAAGGTGACACTGCTCTACCACGGTTATTACATTAGCTAAATCATACACCTATCGCCGAGAAGAACGTTCACTAATTATAAATCCCGCATAAGACCAAATAATTATAAATAGGCAGACAAGTTGAATGAAATAAAGATATCCAACAGTCTCAAAGGATTCTATCAGTCCCTTTTTCCATCTACATATAGCACAATACTAATGAATTTGTCATCAAAATCGAGAATCCCTTGCAAAGCAATGCTATGGAGTCTGATAGACATAAGTTTAGCACAAATCTTTCCGTTCGAATCACTCACATATTGTTAGAAAAATTTTGGGCAAGCGCCATTGCATCTTCAGGGTTACAAAGCAAATATAAACAAATATTATTTATACTACTCATGCCTGTTTCTTAAAACTCTTACCTTTCTCTTCATCGGAAGAATAAGTATCTTCTGTAGTAGCACTGGTAGCACTAGCAGATGTCATAAGCTCACTGTGCTCAGGATCATGATGATTAGTCCGTTGCTGCAGTATACAGGATATGAATATTGTTAACGTTTGATCAGAAGAAGCCTATTCATTACTTTTTTGACATCTCCTCGATGAGAGTTACTACGCGCACTAAAAGTTTGGGTCACTTTAGTAGCTTTCCTTTTCAACTAATCATCGCCGTAGGCTTCTCTAAGGCAATGCCAACTTTTTAGTGCGCGAGCTGGCCTTCACCCGCCATACATTGAGCGTCATGCTTTAGTGCGCGAGATGACGTACTTCATGTTGACTTTTAGTGCGCATAGTAATTCCCCTCCTCGATTTCTTCGCAACTATTGTCGTTTAACCGCGCAACTGTTTCCAAGCAGCGTTTTCCGATTTGACGTGTAGTTGCAGTTTGTCTCCTCTCTCTCCAATACTCTTGGTATTGCTGGGCGAAATCACATGTATGATCGAAACGTGAGTATACAGGAACTGCATATTTCCTAATCCAGGGCTTCATTGCGCACAGTCATCCGTGACGGCGACTTTCCCCATTCGTAAGCGTAACCAGCATAAACAGTTGCGACTACTGGGATCGCACATAAGTTTTAACTGTTGTGTTTGTGCGCCATGCTTCCTATGTTTTGTATACTTTTATGAAAATGCACTGTTAAAATGAATACTTTGTTTATGATAATGCGTGATGGCCAAATGAAACGGAAATGGAGTGCTAATTGCAAGCCAAAACGCTGCATTTTTAACCGCTGCTTCAGCCCTATTGCTTTCTTCTTTTCATCTAGTGTATGAACAATAAATATCAATAATACATCAGTGCTTTATAACGGACGTTTTATCTGGATTAAAGATGCAAATGGGCATCTGGTTTGCTTACTTCTACTGCGTCGATGTTATCCTGCCATATGATTGGCTCGCTGTAATAACAGCGCGCGGAAGGTTTATGCAGCACTGCATGGTACGACATATGGTGCAAACATCAAAAGAAGAGAAAAGGACGACTTGAAAATAAAATAAAATGGGATTAGTAAATAAAGGCCTTTTGTAAAGATGGTGTGGAATGGCACGTTATGCTTCTCATGTGCAAATGCGCCTTGTGGAGCTAATCATGGCAAATAAAGCGCATGGAATGACCGAAATGCGAATTGTTGCTGTTTCGCAATTGACCAACGCAGTGTCTGACTTTAAGCCGAAGTGCACAGAATATATAAAAAATTAGCATTTTTTCTGTTGTTTTCAAAAGAGAGGGGGGGGGGCTATAAAACTTGATGAACAGTGCTATGTATTGTATATGGTTGCCGCGTTACTGGTGCCTATGGTTTTAAGTTTCAGTATGCATAACCGACGCGTTTATGCATGCTTTTCCAGGAACCAAAGTGATGTAGTCCATTGTTTTTCTGTTTCTGTTTTGTCTTTATGCAAACCGATGCTAAAATTTGCTTTTTACACAACATTCAGCATTTCGACTTTCATTAGACGAAGATGCAATCCGATTCCACATTGCATAAAACAGACTCATTTGGGTTGCTTTCTTTTTTCTTCTTTAATAAAGAGGAAGTAACAGCACGTACAGGTTAGAGATGCAGCCTGGATCTATGCTAATCTATATCTGATCTGTTTTTGATTAGACTGGACATTCGTCCGTCATGGCCGCATAAACGCATGTACCTCATTCACTCCCCATTTTTTGTAATTCCATGCAAATTCTCTTCAATATCAAAAACAGTTATGTCTGTAGTATACTAGATTTTTTTTTCAAATTTTTTTATTAATGTTTTCATACAACGTTAACACTACCTCTTGCTACAGGCCCTATCGGCCCTGCTACTGCAGTAAATTGCTCAAGAACAAGAGAGATAATCGAAAGTCCGTTCGACTTGCCAGTCACAGAGCAAAAAGTATAAAAGAACATGATTTCCTGCTTCTTTTTCGCTTTCTTCGTAACATTAAGGCCCTTTTGGGCCGAGATCAAAGTAAAGTGAAGTTAATTTTCTCTTTGCTTATCCTCTCTAAGGCCTTTTGGCCGAGATTATAGTTTAGTTTTTAGTTTAGTCATAGTTTAGTCTTCATTTCCCCTCCCCTTTTTTTTTTCCTTCGTTTTGGTCCTTTGATCCCTTAATAATAAAGATCCTGAGGACCAATAATGACTGTTAAGTTTTATTATTGTCCTGGTTCCAATTGATCCCTCGATATTAATAAAGATCGCGGGGACTAGGGCAATAATAATTTTCAAGTGTTGTGATTGGGTTTGTGACTGGAGCCGGGTGGCTCGAGGTGGCGCGCAAGGGCAAGTGCGGCGCGCTGGTGTGGGGGTGGCGTGTGGGGACATGAGGGCTGTCTCATGTCAGTGCCATGCCGAACTGCACCAGGTCCATGTACATGGCCGCACTTCGCCCATTCGCCGTGGATGGCGAACTGCACCACCTCGATGAGCGGTTTCAGGAGGGGAACTGCACCACCTCGATGCTCCAATTTACAAAAAACATGGGGAACTGCATCACCTCGATTTTCAGATTGAGTGCATGGGAAACCGCCATTTGTCGCCATGACAACCGCAGACAAAACAATATTGGCAATGTTCGGTATTAGACCCAACCCTAAAGGTACTACTCGTTAAGATGGTAACTGTAAACAGAAACAAATACAGTACCCGATCGTAAATATCAATAAACACTTCACAGCCATATTTGCCAAGGCACATAAGAAAAAAAGAGCGCATACCAATGTAGGACAATTATCAGGTTTAATTAACCATAGATATATCATAAACAACTAAACTGAATCAGCCAAGCAATAAGAGACAGACGTAGAAACGTGGACGCATGCAAATGCATTCTTTTTAGCGATTCTAAGGTCTCTTTAAAAATATATATTACGCTTCTTGGTTTGTCAAAAAGTGAACCGGCATGTTTGCAACGTGATATAAAAACGCGTCTAGTAATTATGAAAATGATCGCTATAGCAATTGCACAGAATATATACATCATGGGTTTTTGTAGGCATCGAGCCTGTAGTTTTCATTCATATTTTTGTTCTCGAATTTCAAGCACGTTTGCGAAGTCAGAAATATTCATTGATCAGAAACATATAGGTACTTCCTGAAAACGACTGTTAGAAAAATCATACATGGGCTACAAAGGCTGACCTACTGCACCTTTCTCTGACATATCTCTCTTTTGAGAACTCTGGCAATCACTGTGGTGGGAGCTGTAACTTTGCCCTTCATAATGCCTGACAAAGCTGCTTTCCTATATGCAATAATAATGAGTTTTTTCTTCTTGTCTTCAGTATTGTTGGGGCATGCTGGGACCCACTTTGTACAGCTTGGCTTTCGTTCATTCTTCGCACTTATTTATATTTTTGGCTACCGTGGATAGATGGTTTGTAATTTCATTTTGACATTTTTGTTTTCCCATGTAAGATTCAAACTTCAACCGTGCAAATCTAGAAAAAGTTAATGTTATCAAGAAGGGTAAAAGTTCATAAAAGTAGCTTATCTCTGGTCACGGTCATAAAAGCTTGTTATTCTGCTGTGGTTTCTCACAATATAGCTAATACTGCCTGAGAGCGTGTTCAGCTCAGCAGTTCTCAAGGATAGGATCCTATCGATAGTCACTTTTGTATCAAGGTTCTGCATCAACAAACGCTTTTCGCGTCTGATCGGCCCTGTTAAAGCCACAGATGGCATGATATTTCTTTGCTGTAGTGGTACGAATACGATGTTGCGAATCTCAAACGCCTTCAGCAGCGACAAACAGATTGGAAATGCCTGGATCCACTCCGCATATTATTGCATCAACCAGCATGTCCCTGATAGCGGCAGGAGTAAGTGGTTTTCGCTTTGAACCAAAAGATTTCTTGTATTTGTTGAAAAAGAATATCGACATCATCAGTTATGATCATATTCTTTTCCGATAAGTCAGTTTGCACAGCGGTTCGTATGTTATGTTTACCAGAACATCTTTGTTTCCTTGTGTAAACTATTGATTATATGACAACCAATCTTGGACGTATCATATGGCACGAAGTAAAAAAAACATCGACCGCCTCATCGACTTTGATTGGCAGACCGCCATCACTTAAGCCTGCCTGGAAGTGAAAAGGGTTAAGGCTGAACCTGTGTCTTAAACGAACTGCATTTTTCTGTGAGCTACGATCTTACATTGCTACTTCATCGGAACCAGCAACGGTTTGCTTGCTTTGCAGCGCACTAATGTTTTTCTAACCCGTCCATCCATGGTATCGGGTCTCGTACATCATATAGTCAACGACGAAGCGAAAATACAATGTAGAAAACCATCTATTAAAATAAAAACAATGTCACGGAACAACTATTTACTGGTTCTTGCAAGGTAATTTGCGCCAGCAGATATGATACCTTAACGTTTGCTGATTGAACGTTTTGCCTACCATCTGAAGCTTCATAATCGATTCGCTGTACTTGAGACTCAGGATGACGACACCGAAGATGACTCGGCATCAGATTTCCAAAAGATACCAAAGACCTTCAAAATCACTGGGAAACAAATTGGTGACCTTTCCTTTACAAGACACATCAGAAGACAAAGGGAGTATAGGGAAAGGGTAAGAGCTGTATTTCATGTGGAGCTACGGTGCAATGACAATTCTTTCTGTATCGCAGGCGAGCGAAGAAGGAAAGAAAGGTAAAAGCTATCGAAAAGAAATTGTCGAAGAACAATGTCGGAAATGCAGTTGACATCGACAGTTTGCACAATTATCGCAAGGTAGTATTCCACCGTTCTATTGAACGCAATAAGTAACTTAGATTTGATTATAGATTGCGGTAGATAACAGAGATACATTAAGGAAATTTTATTCGGAGAAGAAATCAGTAAAGAAGTCAAAACATACTCAAGATGTATACACGCAGAAAGCATACGCTACCGTTGCTTTGAATGAACGCAATTTCCTGAATGGTTCGGGAAAGAAAACCGATATCTTACTTATGATGACTGGCTCGGTCGGGACAGCAGTGCGCTCCCCTATCCGAGGACATTACCGGCGTGGTGGAAAGAAATTGAGAGAGCAACATTTACAACAAACATCGGTGGGGACGACAAACGAATTCCGTTCTTCTCAACTCTATCGCTACTGCTACCAAGTTCTCTCCCACCCGAGTAAGAAAAAGATGGCTATATCAAGAAAAATTTTGGCGTAGTCATACGTACAAATTCCGAATTGATTAGTGTGAAAAAAGGGTACGGCTTACGTGGCCGGAACCATAATGCTGCCCGGAACATTGCCTTCGCCGGGGCAAGTGCCCTTTTCTCAGAAAATCACGAACCATTCCCGGAGTTCAACCCAAAGAAGCCAGTAAATACTTGCTGGATGATAATCTGTTAGCTTCGCTTACGTCCATCCTGGAGGGTTGCGGCGTGGGTGCCCGCGCCTAGCAGCGGGATACCTTCGGGTTAAGTAAAAATACAGCAATATACCTTCCGATTTGCTAACCATGAATTATATTTCTCGCTACTCGAATGAATTCTTTTTCCCACTGAAGTACCAGATTCATGTAAGCAAAGTATAGTTCCCGCATAACTGATTGGGTTAATGACATAAATTTATTTTACTTTTAGCGTAAACTTGGTGCTTTCATGGGCGCAGAATTTGCTTTACAGTAGCGCAAAATATGATCCAATAAACAGTAAATGACTGCCTTCAGATTTGCAAAGAAGACGTTCAACAATAAAAAGTCTAAATGTGAGAGTCCATCCTCATGGAACGCGCCATTGAAGAGTGAACACCATTTCACAGTATTCCATAACAGAAGCAAAAGAAAAGATTCTGCAAGTTTACTTATTGTACACTTTTCTGTAGCTAATATCATAAATAATTGTCGAAGTTGCTTACGCAGTTTCTCCTAGCCTGAGCATAAAACCGTATTTCCATTGGTAACAGACTCTTGCAAGTGCAGCATGCAGCTGTCTATGAAAAAAGACACTGGCTATAGGACACAGACTCATATAATGAAGAGTCTACTGTTTTGCTCTGTTGATCGTTATTGCAGAAAGCAGCCCAGGCGAGAAACAGAAGATGACCTGGAATCAAAGGCAGAAATCTATTTCCGAAGAGAAGAGTTATTGCAGGACATAGGCCATCTTGCTGGTATTTTACTGAATATGACGACAGCTTGAATGAGATGTTCAGTTAAAACCCTGCAGGTCAGCCGCATACTACTGTTAAAAGTTCCTATCATGGATAACTCCCCATTATCTGACATTTCTGTGCTTTAGGAACCAATTTATAATGTGCGTACTTGACATCTTGGAATGTCTTGGGGAAAATACAAATTGTTCATCTTGTTCCAAATTTCGTCTGTATACGCGCACGTTATTCTAATTCATTGCAAAGCAGGCTGCTTTATCCTTGCGTGGAATACTATATGATCGCAATCCTAGAAGTCTTGATTGTCCATGCTGGCCATTTACTGCCGTTCAGCAAAACAGACAACTCAGCCATTTGATTGCCCGGGTGGCTGTGTCCAAATTTAGGTGCCTTGAGGGCAAGACGAAAAAAAAAAGTAACGCGCCCTTTGCCTTTCTTCCTGTGAATGCCCCACATGGTCGATAAGGCTGCTCATGCATCTCCTCATGATCATAGCATACCAGCCAAACAATCGGAAACTCGGAATGAGCAGGAAGAACTTCAGCTACCAGGTTACATCAAGCTGTCGAAGATAGGCGAAGGCACCTATGGTGTGGTCTTCAAGGCACGGCAACAAATTACAAATAAACTTGTGGCATTAAAGAAGGTCCGCCTTAATATGGCTCTTGGTGTACCTACTACAGCGCTACGAGAGGTGGCACTGTTAAAAGAAGTCAACCATCACAATGTCGTAAAGTAAGCTGATTCGCACGTCACCTTCCATGATGCATGTCATGCTGATAGTATCCGTACATCAAAAGACTCCTTGATATGATTCAGAAAGATACCACTATATACCTTGTATTTGATTTTGCAGAAGTAGTAAGTTCGCCTTTCAAAGTCGATCACCAGATCTGATCTTCCATTCCTGCAGGATTTGGGACTTTATATCGAAAAGTTAGGGAGAGAAGGCATGACAGTCGCACATGTAAAGGTAGATTAAAGCAATATCATAGCATTGTCATGGCAGCAAATTTAATTGTTCCTTTAGAGCTTTCTATACCAACTATTGAATGGCCTTTACTATTGCCATAGTCATCGAATATTACATCGAGACTTGAAACCGCAAAATCTACTGATTGACAAACATGGAAAGCTGACAATTGCAGATCTCGGGCTTTCCCGCATATTTGGCGTTCCTATGCGGACTTACACGCATAGAGTATGTATTTTTGGGAGCTCTACGTGTGGCAATTCTCAGTGATTTCTACTTTGTGCCAGGTTATTACTCTATGGTATAGAGCACCCGAGATATTGTTAGGAAGCAAACATTATTCTACTGCAGTGGACATGTGGAGTGTTGGCTGTATTTTAGCAGAGATGTTGATGCTGAGGGCAATCTTTCCTGGTAAACGAATAGAAAGGAAAAAACCGGATAAGATGTTCATTACTATTATGACAAAATATTTCAGGCGACTCACAAATTGATCAATTATTTCGTATCTTTCGGTATTAATATACGCTATCTGCAAGCAAGTAAGTAATACAGTTGTTTTTAGAGTACTGGGCACACCAAACGAGCAGATGTGGCCAGGCGTAACCCGACTGCCCGACTTCAATCCAACCTTCCCTCGTAAGTAAAGCCACTAGGCAATAGTTCATATGCATAACAATGTGGCATTTTATGTAGCATGGAAGCCGAACACTATGAAAGAGATATTACAAAAAACAAGCGATGCGATCGTACCGAATGAGGCAGGTCTAGACTTACTCCAGGTAAAGAAAAGAAAAAAAGAAGATCGTTTAGAAAAGTTACGTCCGCTTCTCACATTGCTGATGCAGTCCATGCTTGAATACGATCCCTATCGTCGTATTAGCGCAAAATCGGTAAATATATACTACTGCACAGCACATGGAGACTCACATTATGCTGTAGGCTATGCTGCATCCTTTCTTTTACGACGACGTTATGCATTGTGTCTAAATTAACAGAACAAGCGAAAATATCATTCCATGTCATATCACATTTGTTTATATCGCACGCAAAAAAACATAGTTATCCTACAGAATATATTTGGAAGTATAGCTGGGCTTCTTCAACAATAAAATTGTGCATGCTTAACCAAAACAGCTTCGAGCAGAGACAAGTCTTGACGAATCGTCAATGCTGTGCTACATCATGTTTCTCCGCATTCCGGTTCGGAGGCAAGTGATGCCCGGGACTGCCGTTCCGACATCGAACGGTATTTGTGCTCTTCCAACCTCTGCTCCATGGTTGCTTCCCCCTCTTGAATTTTTTCTATTCAATACTTTGTACGTAAGCACTATTGGACCAGAGGATGGATGGATTATTGATGAACTAACCGTGATTTTTCTCATCAGCAAATGGCTGACTCTGCACCGGCCGATAGTAAGTCCGTTACACCTTTTCTGCGAATGACGATATCTTAACGCATGGATTCATAGGACGTGGTGGATTTGGACGTGGACGTGGTCGCGGTGGTCGCGGTCGTGGAGGCCGTGGACGTCGTGGTGAGGAAAAGAACGAATGGTAAAACGAGACAAAAGATAGAAAGCAGCCAATGATTGCATCTTAACATTAACATTCCACTTAGGGTTCCCATGACCAAGCTTGGCCGTCTTGTCAAAGCTGGCAAGATCAAGAGCATTGAAGAGATCTACTTGTTTTCGCTTCCCATCAAGGAGTATCAGATCGTCGACTACTTTTTGCCCAAGCTTAAGGACGAAGTCATGAAGATCATGCCTGTCCAGAAGCAGACCCGCGCCGGTCAGCGTACTCGCTTCAAGGCTTTCGTTGTTATTGGTGATTTCGATGGTCATGTCGGTTTGGGTGTGAAGTGTTCCAAGGAAGTGGCCACTGCCATTCGCGGTGCCATCATCCTTGCCAAGCTTTCCATTATTCCTGTTCGCCGCGGCTATTGGGGTTCTGCCTTGGGTGAACCTCACACTGTGCCTACCAAGGTCACTGGTAAGTGTGGCTCGACCCTCTGCCGCCTTGTACCTGCTCCCCGTGGTACTGGCCTTGTCGCTGCCCCTACCAGTAAGAAGGTCTTGCAGTTGGCTGGTATCAGCGATTGTTACACCTCCTCGCGTGGTAGTACCCGTACCTTGGGTAACTTCGTCAAGGCTACATTTGCTGCCATTGGTAACACCTATGGTTTCTTGACTCCCGGTAAGATCGAATTTCAGGGATTGATTGATTAGGTTATTCATTGTATCTCTTTAATCAGATTTGTGGACCGAGACCGAGTTCATTAAAGCTCCTTACCAGGAGTTCACCGACTTCCTTGCCGTCAAGCAAAGAAAGTAGACGAACTAGCTTATTTCTTAATTCAACGAATAAAAGGGTTGAAGCATTAGCAGCAAGCATATATACTCAAAAGACAGGTTTCAGGATCAGGATTGATTCCTTTCAAAGTGTTCCTGGATTATCTTATTGCCTGAAGTTTACTTTGGGAATGCATTGAACGAAAGGTTACCAAGCTACAACGATTGGGCATTGGGCATTTAGAGTAACGAGTGACAAGGCAGTGCGGGGCATGAAGCATTGACGTGGAAATGGAAAATCACAAGCTCGGTACCTTTACGGTTAATCACTGTTTGAGATAAAACGAAACAAACCCAATGGTATGGTGTATAATCCGGACTTCATCAAAGTCTTTCTTTTTTCTTTTTTCTGCCATGCAAAAGGTCCGAGAGAAACATCAGTCTTCGCCTGTGAAATAGAATCAGCAGCGGCAAATCTTGCCACAGTCGCATCCTATTCCACTACCACGGCCTACATTCAATAGTATAAGAGCAACAATTTGTTTTTGCGATCGGTGATACCCACAGTAGCAATATTCAGTATGCTTATAAAATCGAGAAGGATCCTCAGGTGATATTCTGGGTACAATTTCATACATGGCATCCACCTTTGGTTGCGTAGTGGTGTTGTTCGGTAACATGTCCTGCGATTCTGTTTCCACTCTGCAATCCACATCATTTCCTGTCAGTCTAACCGACACGTTAACGGCGCCTGGCTTTGGTAAAATATCCATTTGATGCGTAACAATGCGAAACTCCCCAATCTAAGATAGACGAACCTTTTTATGCTGGCGTCGATTTGAAACCATAGTGTGCGGAAAAAAACTGTGGATTCAGTTTGTTTCAAGGTGCGGAGCATATTACAGGTTTTTGAACCATTCATTGCGCCTATTCCCATACTATTTCCCGCTCATGCATAGGATGGGACTGGCACTGCTGAAAACATATTTTGTCTTCAATCACGTAATAACTTACCGGTAGGGTTAAAGATACGTACTAGTTAAAAGGGTGTGTTCTTTAGCTTGGAATCGAAAAGGTTATCTTCTTGTCATATATCGTCCGTTTAATTGGAAGGTGATCGTTTCTTTTGCCTCATGTATCAGGTGGCGTGAATCCTAATTTTATGGCTCAATGACTGCAACAAGGCAAGCTTTATTGAAATGCTGCCAAGCTGCTGAAAATGGCCGTTTGATTAAGAAGGTTGTTAGTTTAGAAAAACACACAGGATGCCTTGTTCATTCTCGTTGTTTCAACAATTCGTTTAGTGAGCGAGAAGCATTCAGCTCGATTCAGTTTGTCCCAAAGATCACGGGTCAAAGAGCGCAAGCTAAATACAGAAACGCAGTGGTTCTCCCCTCTTTTAAGCGCCTACGATCTACAAAGCTATTTGATATGTCCCTGCAAGCAATAATCGGGTTATGAAAGGTTGCACATTAGAGTTTGTATACAGCAGAGGTTGGTGTGCCAACAATGGTGAAGTGGCCAAATTCTTCGGGTGCAGTCAGGGCTTGTTGTGGTGTAATAATGAAGATGGATAACCGATACGGTATTTCTGACGAGAATTGGCTATAAAAATAAGTATTAGCTAGAAAGCAAGGTTACGGCGCTCCTGGGATAGGATAGTTCATTGAAGTATTGGCCTTTGTCAGCTTGGTGCTGGAGATTATCTCCGACTGAGTCATAAAGCAAACGAATCCCAAGTCTGATCCATATCTGCTTAAGTCGGCAAATGTTTTTGCCACAGACGGAAACGACATGCTTCTTTTGGAGTTATTGTAAGGTTTAATTCTTTTAAGGCTTGAAAGCCGAAACTTTCAGTTGGTTTGGCTTTCTGCGCAGGTGGCTGTTTAAATGCAAGATGGCTACTCTATCAAGTGTGGGATTTAACATGCGATGATCCGAATGCTATATTTAGTGTGGCGCTCAAAGGACGGCAGGTGACACAGCTGTGCCAATATAAGGTCTGAGTTGAAAGACTGTGGCTTCGACTAAGAACCTTCTCTTTCCTCCTTTTCTTCCTTTTCCTACCATGTCTTCAAAACGTGCTAGTCTTGGTTTACATTTCCTAAGCTCCAAGAAGAAGTTGGAGCTACAGGATATGTTTAACAGTTTTGATAAAAATCATGACGGCAAAATATCCAATAAAGAACTAGAGGAAATGCTTCAATCCTCAGGAATGAACGCATCGGCTGTACCGGCAATGGTAAAGGAGTGATAGAAAAGTTCCATGTTCTCTGACCTTTCACTAGCTGAGCAGCGTGCAGACAGATACAGATGGTAATCTTTCTTTTGAAGAATTTGCCAAGCTTATGCGTCCGACCTTATCCGATCCAATTCGACCAACGGCGAAAGAACAGGAGTTAAGGGAGGCGTTTGATGCATTTGATCGTGATGGAGACGGCGTGATTAATGCCACAGAGCTTCGGTCGATGATGCAGAAGCTAGGTGACCGTATCACAGAAGAGGAAGCCGAGCAAATGATTAAGGACGTGGATGAAAACAACGACGGCGTAGTCAACTTTGACGAATTTGCGAAAATGATGGGTGTCCGCCCAAGAAGTCACCCTATCTCCGCCAATGAACATTCGAATTCTTCCAAAACGTGTCCTCATCATCATCATAGATTTTCTATCCGGCAATTCTTTTGTACTCAAAAGCATTCAACGCCATAAAAGTAAATTTACATCACTTGTGGCTGGAACCCATATCTTGCCGAGACCAGCTAAGGTTTTGACCCCCCGCAACAGAGTGGGCACGTTCAAATGTTCTCCCTGGAAGCTCACGATAAATTTTTGTCTCTCCGATTTAGCAACTGTATATATATATATATATAAGTAGTCAACAAACCTTCTTTCACAGATCTTCAATCAATATACACGTACACATCAACAGAAAAACATATCTACCCACTTCTTTACACGGTCAAAACATGAACATTGCATCACTTAATATCTCTTCTGAAGAAATGGATACTCTTCGAGAAGGTACAAAAACGATAGCAGCATTCACATCAGTTGGAGACTAAAGACCAGATGTATAGCATTTCAAATCTATGGGGGAAAAAATACAGGGATTGCCGTGGCGCAATTTGCCAACATTTTGAGGAGCCTTTGCATCGCTTCCGATCCCAACCATATCGAAGCTATCATTCGCTCTGTGGACACTAATAATGACAATATCATTGATTTCGACGAATTCGTCTTTGCTATGGTTGGATGGTACCTGATGCCGATGTCACAATTATCAGCACAAGAACAAGAAGAAGAAGAAGAAGTATATAGCGAAAAGCCCAAATCAAGGAACTTGGATAAACGGGCCAGCTACCACGAGCTGGACGAAATAACTGAATGTTTCTTCGCCTTTGACAAGAACCATGACGGCCGCATTACGAAAGATGAACTTGAGGATCTCCTCATTCGACTGGGTGAAAGGCCAAGTTCTCAGGAGATCAGGGATATGATGAGCGAGGCTGATGTCAATAAGGACGGGTTTATTGACTTTGATGAATTTAAACAACTTTTTGCCCCCACTGTTGTATAAGTATAGCTCACAGCAGTTCCTATTTTATTTACTTGCAATTTACTTTCAATTCCTTGTATATATTTTTTCTTTGAGAGGGGAACATAGCCAAAGTTCCCTCACTAGTTGATAAATGATATTATTTATTTCACATGTAAACGTGAATGGCTTACAGTGTCACTTTGATGAGTTAATTGTGTAGAAAATGATCCGATGACGGATAGGAATTATGTTCTTACGAGCTTCCCTAATCGAGCGATTAGTTTTGGGTATTACAAGCGAGCTTTGGGTATTGCGTGCGCTTTGGCCCTGAAACCACTTGGAATATCGGGACTATTCCATCCTTCTGTTACAGAATATAGAGGTCGTTTTTCTTTTGCTTTTAACAATAGGACTGTGCGCAAAACGAGCGCTTCTTGCTGTGTCTGATGGTCGATTGTGTAACCATCGCAGAAAAGCTTACCCAACTCTATGCAAATCAGGGAGCTTCCAGAAATTATGAAAGCTTCCTTTTCTTTCTTGTATCACCTTAATTTTCTAACCGTAAGTTCGCTTGAGGAACATGCCTTCAGAAGTTTCTATGGAAATCGGCTCAAGCTAAATGATATCATAGCAAAGGCCGTGACACCCTGAGCTTTATTCTTCTTCACTTGATATTTTTGTAGATAATTCAAAGTTCAGGCGAGTTAGAACAACCGATAAGCCTTGTTTAAGCGTGAAACATAGCTCGCTGCCAGCACCGCAGAGATTCGCATAAAGTGTCCTTCTTTGCCGATGGAAGAGACTCATATTCAATGACGTTTTGACGCTCTTTTGGTTCAGCCTGTAACGTGGCCCTTACATTCAAAGGGCATGAACAAGTCGTACAGCACCGTTTCCATGGCGAAAAGGCAGCCTTTCACCATTTGAATCGGCGACTGTTCGATATTCAAAGTCACAATTTTCGTTCGCTTTTCTGGTCTTTATACGACTGCTCTGGGGAAGCCCATATCAGTGATGCCTCCCAAACCTTTTTTCTTTCCACTCTTTCGCACACGACCTGTTTGCCTCCATACGCGACAGAGAGTCTCATGGAAATCCAGTTATCATTCGAGCCCGCCATTGAAAGAGACAGAAACACCAGCAAAAGCTGCACGCATTCGGTCTAATCGTTTGGAAGAACCTGCACCGGCTGACACGGAGATCGATCTGTTTAATTCCATTGCCAGCCATAAGCCTAGAAACAAAATTATCGAATCGGCAACCTACGACAAGATCGCCCACTCTCTTCGTCTCTCTTTTACTGTACCTCAACTTCGTTTTTTCTTGAAAAAATGCAAAGCAAAGCATCATGGCATAAAAGAGGAACTTATAAAGAGGATAATGACAGACTGCTGGAAACTGAAAACACGGGAGCAGCAATCACTTGAACTTAAGCAGAAACTTTTGAACACTGTATCTTATGAAGCAGAAGCGTCACGCGAAGAGCTCTTCTTTGTTATCGGTGACAACGGCGCTACCTTACGAGAGATTGAAGCTAAAAATGAAGTTAGCATTACCATTAATGTAGCCAATTATCGCTACACTGTGAGTGGAACCCGTGAAGCTATTGAGCGGGCGAAGGTTGACATTCGAGAACATCTACAACTTTTTCACCGCGAGCTTGATCTCCCTCCTGTCAAGGAAAAACATTATTATAGCACCATAGAAAAGGAAATGAAACGCATGTTGGTTGATATTTCCAAAGCATCAGGCGTTTTCATTGTACTGGAAAATGGAAAGGTGAGTGGATACAGGGCACAGAAATTGATTTACGAATGGTTGTATATGTCGAATAGTTCTCACTAGCCGGGCGATCGGAGGAGTCATTGGAACATGCAATTCGCTTGCTCAAAATAGCCATAACTGAGGTATCTGAAATAGAGAAAGTAAACATTCTGTGTTCATAACAGCTATATCAGCTATCTTTTTCAGACAAGCGGTCATTGACGGCATCTGATTATATAGCAATAGAGACGGTTGACAAGCCATCAGACAGTCGCTCTCCCCATCATCCTTACGTGCTGTTACCTTTACACGATGAACAAGCGATGCCATTAGTTGCAAGAGGTGTAGGATGGAGTCGTGTAAGCCGTGTAAAGTCTGAAGACGACAGCGAAGAGGAGATATCGATGGTAATTATCCTACAGAAAGGGGACAAGAATTATACCTTAACCGTGACTTAGAATCAAAGCGAAGGTGAAAGCAACAGCATACTTGCGCAGTACCACTTGTTGGAGGCGAAAAGGTAACATCGTGCACAATGAGCGTACTATTTCTAAACTATATCTGCAGTTCACCATATCCTGAAGAACCAGATACCATTGGCTACATGGATTTGAAGGATATCCTCAGTAAAACATTGAATGTAGCTGACAGTAAAGATGATATCGCGCTAGAGGCAACGTAAGACAGTAATGAAGAGGATAATTGTATGCTGAAGAATTGGAATAGATTTGGCCATTTACTACTGCGGAACGTTGTTGCAGATCCGAATTCTAATATACTACAGCCGTCAATGCGTTCGCCCTTTGACGCTTCACGCTGTCGCGATTTACTTTTGAGTCATGCCAATGGCAGACGGCTGTTCTTTGGCAGGTAGGACATGATTCGAGACAGCTTTATGTCACTCATCGTACATATCAGTACACCGCCTTATCATATAAACAAATTACTGGCACCATTATCTCACTATGCCGGATTTCATCGACGATCAGTTAAGGTCGAATATGTGGGGTTACCACTTGTGGCTTCGCTTGGCGACAATCCAAGTGGGTCGATAATGAACGACTTGCAACGCTTGGAACTGCATTTTTCATCTGAAGAAAACGGAAGACTCCAGTTACAACAAGTAGTGGGCGAACACGAACGCACAGCTATTGACCTGATTAATGTTTGTGGGTATGTAGCGTTGTCATCGAAAGGCTGAGAAGACATAAGCTTATTTGTTCTAGAAATGTGGACGTACGTTTGTTAGCGAGAAGATATACACAGTTTTCACGGGTGAAGATGCCATCGTGGATCCAATCCTTGGTAGACAGTTGTAATCTGACGAGGTAAATGTGAATTGTATTCAGTACGTAAACTCTGACCTTGTATAGCTATTCTGACCTATCATGTCCTAATTTTTGGAAGCGAGATTCCGACTTGATGTTACTGGACGTCTCTTTCCGGAACGAGGCACGTTACCTATTAAAGGATAACCTTGTCACCATTACACATATTGAGAGCCAAGATGGACGAACCAGACATTCTGAGTTAACTGTAAGTTATTTT
Source organism: Apophysomyces variabilis (assembly GCA_002749535.1). NCBI lineage: Eukaryota > Fungi > Mucoromycota > Mucoromycetes > Mucorales > Mucoraceae > Apophysomyces > Apophysomyces variabilis. The sequence continues at coordinate 404,326 of MZZL01000380.1, forward strand.
GGTGCTTTTTTTGGTAGATCATGAAGTAGATGGCTGAAAAGACAATATAATACGCAGGTTACACCGGTCATGACCGAAGTCAATACTTACCCTCCTGTTTCCAACGGGCTGGATCGTTGGGAATCTTTTACCAAGACAATACATGAACTGGCAAATCGTTGGGACTACTTCTATAAATAGATGTAACTATATCTTCACTTGATAATATTTTAGAAGTTCTTTAAGAGGATTGTCATAAAGATAGTTAGAGAACATTTATCATATCTGCATTTTAGTCGCAGCCATTATTGATGCTACGACATACTTTTTTTTTTCTTTTGCATGACTTTGTATGCGCGATAAAACGTTAAAAATGCCTGTAAGACAGACACCTTTCCTCGATATTGTTCGATTTGGAGATCTGCACATTTAAGTAAGTGGCCAACATATCTGAGACTGCAAGTTTGATTCATGCCAAGGCTCTATTTTTCTTTACTAACGGAAAGTTTATTGACTTATTTTCATCAAAATATCGCATTTTGGTTTGCTTGTCAGTTAATACGGAAGGAGAAAAGCATCAATTCTGCATCATTCATTGGCACATGATAAAACTTCGTTAGATTTCTAGGTTAGATATAGGTTTTGAAATCCCGAGGTGTCTATGTGGTAATTACAGCCTATCACGCATGACCAGATTGGCTCATTGAAAACGTTCATTAAGTATGCTTCACTTATTAGTCCATACTTTACAATCGTATATTCAATTAGGCTGAAAAGTAGCATATAGCAGAGAGCACAACCCTTTTCCATGGTTAAAAATGTTCCAAGACACAAACGGTGAAGGCCATGGTTACAATCAGACAAGTCTCAGAAAGATCGAGAAATGAAAGACGGTGCAACAATGGTGAATTGAGTTTCTATTGTTCTTTCATCCTGTCTCCTTGTTTGGGTGCACAAGGTTCTAGCTCGTAGCGCTTAACCTCCTAATGTAGGTCGGTATACGTTCTGTGTAGCTACTTTGGGCTTGTATGCTTACTTATAGGGGGAGTTGACTCTGAGCATAAGCCAATGAAATCGGGAAAACTACAACAAACTTTGATAGCACATATGTAACTCGTATGTCGCTATTTGGAAGCGTTTCATGGATTCTTACCATATCCAGCATTTGGTTGTTGCTTGTTATATAGAATTGCCAACGGCATAACCAACATAAGGTTTGATTGGCACCTCCTTTCCTACCCTCTCCGGCTACGGATAAAGTGCAGTTTTAAACTTTGCCGACTAGTGCACACAAAAACTTCTCATTTATTTTGTAGGAAAAGATGTTCATGACTTGTCTGTTCTATTTATGACTAAGTAGGATTTAATACTACAGGAGTGAGTAACATGGAATGATCTGTTGAAAGACCTTACCAAAGTTAAAGTTGGCGCAGCTTACTGCTGCAGATTGCTTACTGATATATCTGCATACTATGAAAAACTACGCCTGCGCTTCTAATGGCATACAACACTTAAAGTTGTAATTCAGGGAAAACACCTCTATTGTTAACAAGATTTTCCTGCTCTTGCTTGCACCCTAATGAAACATCAGATGATGTCTATGAAATGTGACACCCTCTTATTGTATTAATGAAATGATATATCTCATAATGTTTACTATTCATTTGAGGTCTTCAAATTTGGATTCCTGAAGGATGATCCCCTTTGCCGCTTAAATTGCACTTTTAACAACGCTGCTACTGGAGTAATGAAACGGATGTCTAGGAGACATGCATTTGGTGCTACGTTGTACATATCCGTTCAATGGAATTTTTTTTTTCAATGACTGGGTTAATGAAAAGAATTCACTAAGATCACTGTGTCACCAAAGGGCTTAAACACTATGCAAAAAAAGACTGGCAAAGCAAGCTGCAATGTTTGTGGAACGTCGCGAGCCAAAAAGTGATACAGCTCATTTAGGTGCTCTTATAGCATATCGTTTAGGGTGTGGCACAAATCAGCAGTGTAGGTGGACCCAAGTTATCGTTATAAACACTTTTTTGTATGGATCCAGATGATCTATGAAAGGATTGATCCTTTTACGCAAGTTTGGCCCCTGAGTAACCCCACCCCCTTGAATTACCTAAACCATGAAAAGGTGGCAAACGATGACCACAATAGTGAACAGATCTAAGGTCACCTGTGGAGAAAAAGAGAGAGCAAGAGAGAAGCAGCAGTACGTTTATGGTATAACTATTCATGAGCGGTTTGTTGGCTGACCTAATCGTTTAAGTAGGAACGAGTTGACAGGAAGAAAAAAGAACGTCATTGTGGCACAATGCACCTAGAAATTGTCAATGTGGCATGTGAAACAGGTACAGTCTCTTTCTCTTTCCATTTAGGACGCAATAAAGTCTTTCTTCGTATTCTAAACTTTTTATATGATCGGCAGAGATCATCCCTTGTCGCCTTCACCCTGGTCAAGGACCATGGCAAAGTTAGAGCATGAAAGTAACAATAGCTCAAGGTTCATATAATAATTTAGACCAGAGAGTTACTCGCGAGTGCTTACTTGCCATTTATACAGTAGATCTTCGTCTGAAATGAGCCCAACAGACCAATTCATGAAGGCCACTGATCTGACAACACATATACCATTGCCTGAAGAAACAGCAATCCCGGCACCATCACGGAAACGTAACAACTCGCTAATTCCCCTCGAGTTCATGAATGACGACAGCGAAGGTGGTCGCGAACGAGCGGCATTAGCAACAGTTTTTGGTGTTCGTGAATACACCGAATCCAAAATCTTCTGGTCAGCCGGTACAGGATCACGACAGGATGAGGATGACGACGAAGACGGCTTCGTCGCCATTACCGGTCGGTCCATTGTCAGCAGTCCTCTGGCATCACCTCAAGTGGATAAAGATCACCCGTCGATCACTTCACTGATTAACGTTCTTGACCAGGTGGGTTCCACTAGCGAGTCGTTACATTTTCCTCCGAAGCACACGTTTATGCAGCGTGCGCCCTCTATCAACTATACATTGCCAGCTATTCCTGTCGTCAGCAAGTTTACAGAAGACGATTTTGTGATACCTGCCGAGCAGTCATCGTCCACCGAAGCATTCTTTCTAACGCCACCGCAATCTAAGCCGTCTCTTGGGACCGTTACTCAACCGCCATTGTGTGTACAACCTGCAAAGGAAGAGCGCCAGACCCCATCATCAGAAGAGGTTGCACCCCCGCTTGTGTTTATTGGGTATCCCCCCGCCATCTTCGATTTATTGAAGTCAGATACCGATAATCGTATCATTGTGTGGGGACCTGACCCCCAAGCATTGTCTGCATCCATGGATACTGTCCATGTTGAAAAACCAGTAACAACAGCAACAAGCGTAAGACCTGTTCGAGGTTTTTCATCCAACACTACTAGCACGGCCACATCAATTACATCTATAGAAAAAAAGAGGTCCAAGTTTGGTTCCAGGTGGTCCGCTCAACTGTTACCCCTCAAAAAAAGTTACTTGCATTTCAAGGGCAAGCCACATTCAGTAACCCCATCCGGAGATAATCTTGAAGACACGGGATCCAAGGGCTCATTACTACTGAAGAAAGCGTTCAAACGCAAGGCTCACTACGAAAAACAAAGTGACCAAGAATCAGTTCCGGTAGATATACCTAAGGTCATTGAAGCGGCTACTGTCGAGAAATTGGTAGAAAAATTGACAAGTACTCTCGGTAAATAGAGAAAAACATCAGGCTAAAAAACGGAACACTAACTTTGTCTATCATTATTTTTGGTTACTTCTAATAGACTATACTTTCATGACCGACTTTTTCTTAACGTATCGATCGTTTATTTCCCCTACACAACTTTGCAAACTGTTAATATTGCGATTCCGGTGGGCTTTAGAAAATGACGAAGAAGACCGCCGGGTGGTGAGAATTCGGTAACACTTGTGAATGAGGTTATGTTGCATACACCAATGACTGAACACAACCTAATAGGACATTCGTCGTCATGCGACATTGGCTGTTGAATTATTTCGTACATGATTTTATCCCATGCCGCGAACTACGTATCGTTTTAACTTCCTTCCTTAATGCTCTTCCTTTCCATCCCCTTGTGAAACAGTCTCCGCGGGACCAACGTATTGTAAAAACTCTAAAACGCGTCGTACGGCGTCTTAAAAAGGTGTATTACCGAGGGTCCGCTTCGGAACAACGCGTCCAAGTCATTCCGCCTCCGCCGCCTACGTCAGAGCAAGAAAAAGTTGAGGAAATGGTGAGGGCCAAGCTTTCACAGAGTGCCATACGGAGAAAGACAAACTTTGTCAATGGTGTGGATGTAGGAGATAGGCACCATGGCAACATGGCTGTACAAGATGCCCGCGTGGCCCCTGTTGTAGTCATAGGGAGTGTGCGCAATACAAAGGCTAATAACACTGAAGTGGAAAGCTATCCAGGCCCTGATATGCGATCATTATCCCAGCCTTCCATTGCACGCTATGTTACCATTGGACGAGAATCTCGAAAATCCAATACAAATGCTGTCAAGGCATCGTATCTACATCGAATGGAGCAACAAAAGAAGTATAGTGCTCAAGAGGACCCTGCCGACGATATGGCGCCACCAGGTAGCGCGAGATCTAGTGTGACCGATGATTCTCTTGAAAGTGCTTTGAGCCCTGGCACAACTGACCCAGATAACGTGTCTTTGGAGGGAGATCAAGACTCTAATCTAGAGTATGACGCTTCAGCTGACCAGGGGACAGAGGAACTGGAGAAAAAGCGTTCGTTAGTTTCACGATTGGAAGAAGAGGAAGAGCGTCGTCGAGTGGAGTTTTTTTCACAAGCAAGATCTGAAATCAGTACAGAAGCACCGACAGTTACTCCACCTCCATTTGAATCTGCTGACACATCATACACTGGGCGAGAGGATCCTGATGTAGCAAAAAAAGGTCTGTCAGCGTCACAACTAAATGTACCTGAAGACCAAGCTTCCAAACGAACAGGGACTTCGGAATTGTCAGGCTACAATAACCGCGCAGGATCCTCTTTCCGAGAATTAGAGGGAAACGAAGCTTACCAAGTAAGCTGGCCCCCTGAAGGGTTGGCGAAAACTCTGTCAAAAAAGAGCATTGAAAAAAGAAAAAGTGAGCGTAACTTACAGGACGGTAATGAGACAGTCATCAACAAGGATTCCGCTCCTGTCCCTCAAGAGGATTTACATAATAAGCCATTCTCTGGGTCCTTTGAAGCTGTCCCATACGAAAGCACGGAGCTACCCAGTCTTAGACCGCAAAGCCCACAGCAAAAGAATGGTTTACCAAAGAGTACTTCGGCAAGCGATAACGTTCCTCCTCCTGTTCCTCCAAAACGCTCACTTTCAGCACCGAACGTGGAAGTAAATGGCCATCTAGGCTGTCACTCTCCACCTGAATCATCGCCCCCACCACTACCTCGGGAGGAACAACAACCGCCACGAGACCAAATTATTATCCGCATTGTGGAGGAGCTCCGAAACGAAACTGGCGAAACCATAAGATGTGATTGTGTTCAGTGCACAGGCCAATCGGGTGCTCCTCAGGAGTGCAGGCGACTTAGCGTTGTGATTGCCAAAGGGGATGATGAAAAGCGCAAAAGTATAGAACTCCGTCGCCGAAGAGGAGCGAGTATCGATCGTTCACATGCATTGCAGGAAGAGAAAGCAGCTTCGGAAAGAAATAGCGATCTGCTGTTTCCGAAACAGCATACTACACGCACTGTCTTGTCCGAAAATGATGCAGACATTCGATTGGCAGGTAAAAGGACTGTCCAAAGGAGGGCTACGCCGGCAGCTTCGATGGTCTCGGCCGCAACCTCTCGTTTTGTTGCAAACGACGTACACGAAAAGAGGCACTCTGTACCATCCACCTTAACAAATTCGCCTTATCGTCGTACATTCATTCTATCCTATCGGTCCGAAACCATGGCCCAACAGTTCTGTTTGATCGAACGCAATGTGCTTGTGGATATTGATTGGGAAGAAATGGTCCATTGTCGGTGGACCAAGATGGCTGCCAAATCGGAGAGCGATGAACAGGATGATCCGCTTGGGCAGCAGGACTATTTTGTCGAAGATGCAGGTGATATGTTTTATACCCGCCGGACGCGTCAAATCCAGTTAGCACGACGTGACAGGGAAGGTGGTGTTGAACAAGTCATCAAACGGTTCAATGCAGTATGCCAATGGGTTGCTAGCGAGATAGTGCGGACCAAACAATTGGATGAGCGCGTACAGGTAGTTGAGAAGTTCATCCGATTGGCACAGGTAAGCAAAACCAAGACCCTGTTTGGTTATTCAAATGTAATATATACGCATATCTAATGAAGAGGTTGTGGATTGTGCGCATAGAAATGTAAGATGTTCAGTAATTTTGCAACATTGGTCCAGATCCTACTTGGTCTTCAGTCACCTTCTGTTTCGCGTTTGCGGAAGACCTGGGCACGCGTTGGCACAGCCGAGATGCGTACCCTTCGGCAGCTCTCCGCTTTTACTTCTCCTATGAAAAACTGGAAACATATCCGTGACAATATGACTGTCGTAGCCGAGGAATATGGCATGTCACCCACAGAAGTGCAGATTGAGATGCCAGGAACGAACCCAAAGATTAGCAAGACGAAGATCAAGCTGCCTTTTGGTGGCTGTATCCCATTCCTGGGTATCTATCTATCTGATCTAGTATTCAATTCCGAGCAACCATCATACCTGGAACCCAACCACGATCAACATCGGATCTATGCGGCCAATACGCCCAAGGTTTCGCCCGTCCTTAAACAACCTCTGGTCAACTTTAGAAAACATCGTATTATTGCTACTGTGATCAAACGTGTACTGATCTTTCAAAATCTTGCCAGACGGTATGCATTTCAGCCAGATGAAAATGCTTATTATGACTGTCTTCAGTTGGATCCTCTTGATCATGACGAAATTCGACGCCTCAGTCATGAAATCGAACCTTAAATGTCTCTTTTTCTATGTTTGGTTCTTTTCTCTCATTTTTTGTACAGTTATACCTTGATCTCTTTACCATATTATAGGCTTTTTACCCAATATATTGTTTACTATATATATATATGTATGTATGATGATGTAGTCAAAAGCAAAATTGACGTGTTTGATTTTGGTGCAATTCTATCCAAAGCTATGTTATTTATTGACTATGCCTTTCCCATCAGATGGGTTTATTTTCCTAAAAACGTAAAGGACCACTGAATTGAATAAAGGTATCAGATTTGTTCGTCTGATTCAAGTAACGTTCAGATCTTTTTTACCATGCCCTCGTGCATGAAAAGAACAACATGTTAAAACTAGCTGCGGAACGCATGTGCTATCAAATCACAGCCAAACAGAAACGAAAAAATTTCAGTTCAAGGAACTTTGAGAGAAAGAAAGACAGAAATGTAGGCTAATGTTATCCTTTGATATTCAAGGGATAGCAGTAGAACAAGGAAAAAAAATCATAGTAAAACATGCAAGACGTTGACTAGGACAGGGACATTAACGACACAGAATCATGGAATTTTTAATGGAGCCCCGTTCAATCGTTTCACAAAGCACTCATACGCAAAACAGACAGTACTGAATGAAATCATCATTCAGAAAAGCAACAGTAACATGAGGTGGCTTTCTATATATCAAGCAATTCGCACGGAAACCTGTCCGGCAGCATTTACGAAAAGAAGAAATAAGATGCAGTGATAACCCCTCAGGCAAGTTACGCAAGTGGCTGAGGTAAGATACAACTGTATATACCAAACTATTAGTAGAGCATATTTCTTTTCTGCAGCTGGCAAAGCGTAGGGAGGTCTGATACTTGTTACAAATTGAAAGTTCTCGTCCGGTGAGTGTTTTAGTGGTATTGTATACATGACACAAACAAAGAAGGTACATATACATTTGACGGAAAGAGCAAAAATGAAACAAGTGAATACGAATAAAAGAACCAATTGCGAAAAAATCGTTGTCTTTGTGGGGAGTGTGATTGAGCAATGTGTGTGTTTGTAGGTATATGAGGCTATATATGTGGTATAGATGTTGAACTTTAAATTTCAAGCATTTTGCACTCGGTTTGAATAATCCCAGCTGCTATCGTGGCCTGTCAAGAGGCTCATCATTGATTGCGGTTGCATTCCCGTTGGTGGCGGTTCCGTTAGATAGGATTCATCGATCATCATTTGGGAAGCATGACCTTGCATGGTCGAATCGATGTGAGACGAAGAAAGGTTCATATTGGGCGGTAACGAAGGTGGTATTCCATTCGCTGCAGTTAATGCGTTCATTTCCGCCAGCAAGGCCGGGTTAGGTTGCTGACAAGTGCCGGAAACAGTGTGCCGTCGTTGAGAAGAAGAAGTGGAAGGAGAAGAGAATGGAGGAATTGTGGTGACATACGGGTTATGTTGGATAGGCGTTCCAGAAGGAGGATGACCGGATGGCAGGGGATGTGCATACATGTCAGACGAACTGACCGGGCTACAATACATGCTGGAGGGTACAAACACTGGGTATGGACTCATCATCTCAGCTGGGTCGAACGACGGATAATATTCAGCTGATGATGATAAAGGTTGGGTATAGTTCGTTATTGGGAAATGGGTTGAAGTTTGTTGGTCTATCCCAGGGCCTAACATATGTGTTTGCAACGGATAATACGGATAGGGCGACTGTGTGATGGCAGCAGGTGGTGTGGGAAATCCCAGATGATGTCTGCCTGCTGGATCGGTAATGGCCGCACTTGATTGCATCAGAAAAGACAGGGAAACATTGCTGTTGACATCCCAAGAAAGTGGTCTTGTTGTAGAGGCTTTCCGTTGTGGTGTATTAGGTCTTGCAGAACCTAACTTTGCGCTCATTCTGCGTGGTTTGGCCGTCTTTGGCGATGCAGCTTTCGCAGGCGTTGTGTTATGTGAATCGAACCGTGCGGGTAAATTCTCAGATGCTTTAGACTTGTTTTTTGTCTGTGGACACGGCAGCAAGTTTTCGTCGAACTTACTATCAAGTTCCGTTGCAGGCGATTTCTCTATTAATTGTTGGATGAGCGCCAATGATCTCTCGCTCAAGTTGTTTCCGCCGACAGACGCATTAGAACCATTCCGTGAGCTGTATACAGTGACGGCCGCTGAAAGATAGTGCATTACCTGCTGAATGCCTCGCATAAAGTAGCATAGACATTCAACACCATCGTCTTTGACAAGAACTTCGGTGATTTGCGTAATAGTTAAAGCTGCCAACGAGCATCGTTCTTGATGAAGTGCCAAGTGGTTTCCTCTGGTGCTGTTCTGAAAGGCATACGGCCTATGCAGAAGAATCGTGACAAAATGAAGAGCCATGTGAACAAAACTCGTCATATATCGTTTCTTGCTGTTGGAAAAGTTTCGTGGTAGTGGAATGGTACTTGTTAATTGTGTCCTTAGCTCATCAAGTCGGCTCTGCAGCTCCTGAAATGTACGCTGTTCATCATCGATAGACTCATTGTGTTTTTGGGTATATTTCCGTCGCATGAAATCGAGCACAGATGCATGTACATGAACCACTTTAATCGTCCAGTAGAAATGCAACAAATATTCCTGCTCCTCACTTTGTGTCTCATCCTGCAGAAGGCTTGGGTATTCCGCTGTACAATCATTGAGACTAAAATTTGGTTTCGTTCCTTGCTCAGTGCTACTCAAAAGAATTCAATCGTTTGGATTATCCATAGATACCATGCTTGCAAAGGTACCCAGGTGTAAACTCACCTCATAAGGATATCGTAAGCAAACACTGCCCAGAATACACGTTTTCTCTGCTCGATTTCCACAGTGTATGTCTGTGAACAATTTCGAAATCCTCGCGATAAACCCAAGTCTTTGCACATGCGTATGATGATTTGGAAGTAGAGACGAGTTCTCCGGAAGAATCCAGGTCGGCGAGCATGTTCATTGTACTTGATAAGTAATAACAATGCCTGAATGGTGGATAACCGGGGAGCATCTACGTAGATATCAAGCCAACTAAGAGCTGTTATATAATAACGCCACCCCGGCCAAGGTTCGGACGACGATTTGGATGCAGAAGAATGCCATTTAGAAGCGACCGCGTAAACAGCATTGAGCAAGAACGGGCAGGGTTTTGTTTGCAATTGTTCGTAAAAACTTGGGCAATGGAGAATAGGAAGATAGGGATGTACATGGTTAAAGTAGGCCTGGATTAGATCCATCTGTATTGGCACCATTCCGTTGTTGATGTCTGGTTGGGCCGGTTCGGGGTCAAGCTCGGTTAGTTCGCCACTGCAAGGTATTCGGTCTATTCTCGCAAGCTGATCTCGAACGTAATGACCCTGGCCAATAATACTCACAGAGATACCATCCACATGGTCTGTGTCTTTTTTTTTTTTTGTTCTCGTCAGATTCAGTCATGACTAAATATTTCTGTGATACTGTACTTACGTTCTGTGGATGATTGACATGCTACTGCGGTATTTGCTTTGACGGCTGGTTTAGGAAGGGGTGGGCTTGCGCCTTCTCCTAGAAGAGAAGAGGAACAGTCTGTGCCTGCAGACTTGAGTTCGATTGCTGACAAAGCGCTCTCCAGGGCGCGTAGACGGGGTTCGTGAGTTTCGACATACTGTTTTGGAGGTTCCCGTTTTTGAGAAGCGTTATCATAAAGGCATTCTGTTGTTGATTTTTGACAGCGACTGCAAGGTTTCTTTCCATCGCATTTAACCTAGAGATTTGGTTTGTAACAGATGAGTGAAAGAATGAACAAATAAGGGAAAGTAAAGGTCAAAGTTTTGGGCTTGTTCCCGGAAGTGAAACCAAAGGTCGGTAATTATGCAGCTAAAGCAGGGCACAAAAAGCTCCCCTTTCTTTTTTATATTTCCCTCTCTCTTTTTTCTCTTTTTATTACCTTTCGTCTTCGACATGCGTCACACGCTCTGCTTGCCTTGTTTCTTTTGGCAATGTCTGTAATGCTAGACTGTCTTTTTCTAAGAAAAGGTCTTGGTCTCATTAAAGGTGATGAATCATCCTCCATGGTGCCATTCCTCATGACCAAAAGAGTAAGAAAAAGGAAAGAAAAATCGAAGCGGCGAAAGATCGAAAATTAGGGAATCGAATGGCTGAGTTGTAATCAATGGCTTTTGCCAATAAGCGTAACAAAGAAAAACAAATAAAGAATGAAGGTACACCCTTCCCCAAAATTAATATTGAACATCACATCCCTTATATTGAACGGGTCAGGTTTCTGAAACCGGAGAGGTACCATCTGCACTTTCACATTTCAAAATGAGCAATGGCTTTTAGGAAGATGGGCAGGGACTTATTTTGACAAAGAAACCATTGATACGCGTAAGAAATAGTTGCGAAGTATACCTTGCCAGCGCAACTCTGAGTCTGTTTCAACGCATGTCACCAAGCCAACTAATACAGACAGTGATATGCGAAAACTAAAATCCAAGCATGTCTATACTGACTACATGGACCAAGATAAAGTAGGGTTTTTCAAACCGATGTTTAAGAAGGCTTTGAGTGGGCCGGCTGTAGCGAAACAGTGAGGAACTCCTGTTCCGGTCAGCGCAAAAATGGGCATGACAGTATGAGAAGGATCCTCACAGCATCTCTAACAAACGCGAAAATACCGGTCGTCCGCGTATTCTCAACAGATGAACGTAAAAACCTTTATTATAGAACACGTTAAAGGGAATTCGTCAATCGTCCTAGAGCGACTGGTTCAAAGACTTGAGGGGCTCAAAGTGTCAAAGTACTCTTGATCGTCTGTGGAAAATGAACATACGTTGTCATTGAAAAAGCCTTTGCTTCCAGCCTATAAACAGGAACAACAAGGCTAAGGTGCAAGCGCGCCTCGACTGTGTGCGGAGATGGGACATGATTGACACTGACTTGGAGAAAACTGAGTCTTCTTGACGAGTCTGCGTTCCATATCAATCAAAAATGCAGCATGGCATGGTCTAAGGAAGGTTCCTCTGCAGTGGTTACATGCTGCAAACAAAGGCATAATAACTACAATGTTGGGAGCAATTGGAGGCATCAGGTCTCATTAATCAGCTACAACCATCGTCGAAGAAAAGAAAGAGGGCGGGTCATTCTGCAGTTGTAAGCTAAGGGACCGTAACTGGGCGTTATGTCAGCTTCGTTAAGGCTACAATGGATGAAATGGATCAGTATGAGCACATGGAAGGGAGATTATCTAGTAATGGATAACTGCTCCTATTCATAAGGCTGAGTATATTTCTAGGTATAGCGAGTCGCGAGGATATTGATCTGCCTATCTTTCAATCATAGATAGCTGTTGTAACGGAAAGCTGTTATAATGATTGTTCATGATAGACCATCACCTTATGACATAAGCAATAAAAAACTTTGGCCTTAGCTATTTGCAAAGGTTTCATGTAAGCACCATAGTCATATTCATCCATGTCGCGTCGCATCCCCGGAAAAGACGGTTTTCTTTTCTTTTTTTCCCATCGCAACAGTCTCTCTCCAATTTTGTCTCCAACGCCACTGATGGTGCTCTGATATTGTGCTCGCTCAATTAGCAGAGGTCGATTTCTATTATGGAGATTCTTGGGAGACAAAGTGAAATTCGCCTCCTTCCATATTTAGGCTTCTCATCTGCATAAGATTTGAGTATATTTATGCTCAATTTCGGGCCTTGTTCGCGCTGCCATGAAAACAAGTATAGAACACAACGTAACTCAGATTTACACAACATAACAGCTTTGGGGTAAACTGCGTTGATCCACTGGGCTTGATCATCCAAACTATCCAGGCAATGGCATTGTTGCTCTATTCTAGACGGTGCACATGGTATCTCAACGGAATAACCCAATATTTGCCACACTTATCGACATCACTCCATTGCCTCACCGTATTAATGCGCACCTAGAGAAGGTCCTCTTAATCTGGCTGCAACTGATCTATGGCATGAGTTATGATAACTGTCATCGTTAGGATTCGGACAGTCAAAATTAAAAGGCCTACATGCTCATCCTTGCTTTTTATCCCCTTAAAGAGATGTATAATACTACTTATACATCTCTTTTTCCAGTTTGGCAAATAAAAAATTTAACAAGGAGAAACGCGTGACGTGTTGAGGAAAAGTGATCTTTGGGATTGAGAAGACTAACAATGTAACGTAATTGGGTCGTAATGAACTGAAGTCGGGCTGTTACAGCTTTTTGCAACGCATACATTATACGATATTCTTATTCCGATACAAATACTACGTTTTATGTACGCCTTTGCTGCAGGAAATGGGATACAAATGGTACAATGACGATGCCGTTAGCAGACAACGCTTATACGGAATTACTTGGAACGGACACCATGGCTTTTGGTTTGCCCGCTCCGTCGTCTTTCGGTGGGAAATTTCATCGAAATTGGGTACACACGCAGTGGATCAGACGTGAAATCGTCCGCTTCGTCTAAAAAAAAAGATTTCTGATCTTACAAATTTCTTTCAGCCATCTATTCTCTGGCCAACACAGTCTTTAAAGTGTATATCCTTTTTCTGTATTATTTGCTTACTAGATGTATCGAAAAAGACCAAAATTCAAATTCATCTGGGCACAAAGTCATAGTACACATAATAGCAGCGGTTATGTACACGAGATGCAGCGATGCACTTTACTCACCCACATAGATTGCGTGTAGCTTGTATATCAATACGCGAAAGAGAATTGCTGCGATAAATAGATTGCTTTTATATTTGAGAGAAAGTAGAAGACTCTGCATCTTTCGATACAAACGTACGCGTCTATATAGCCCCAATGGCCATATATGCTTTCGTTGAAAAGATCGGTAAGGTGTTAGAAAGAAACCAATATACAACTTGCTGCGGTTGCTTCTTACAATCTTCTCTTTCTTCCTTATCTTTTCATCCACTGGTTACTGATGACTAGAAAGCCTCGCTTATATTTTCTGGCAATAGTGCGTAGAAACCTTGGTCTAATAACGAGATAAGAGGGAAAAGCGTCTGTCAATGTCGCTTGTCAGCTTTAGCATCAATCTGGATTACTTAAATCGCTCCGTTCTTCATGTTTGTAGCCCGGAAAAGGCTATGAGACGGACGAACGTCGTGAGTCCGCATGGAACTCACCTACACCAACCGTCAAGAAGAGAGCTCAGCTTGTGAATTGTGAGCATGTCATTCTATCACAATCTCGGGAAACCTGCCGAACTGTGTCACTACGCTCCGTGTTGGACTAAAACTAACGCATTATGCCGTATATGGGGAAAGCAGGATAGATTTGGTGGCATTAACAGATATTATACACTTGATTTCTAAATGAAAAGGACTTTCGTGCCAATTCCTAGCTGTTATGATACAATATTTCTATTTTTCTTCTTTTTTCTTTTATTCCTCTTCTTTCCCTGAAGCTTCTGCCTTGGCGAATCCACTATGGACAGTGCAACAAGTAACCCTGCTCTTGGTATTATATTCTCCCAGAGGTGTGATTTCTTCCTTGTTCTCCGTCGCAATCACGTCCTCCAAGTCCCAACATTTAATAACACCGTCTGATGATGCTGTGATCAAGACCGATCGATTATCATCTTCGGAAACGCTTGATTCAATCAAAGCCATAGTCTTTACACGAAGTTTGTGGCCCTTGAGTTCAGCGATACATTCACCAGAAGTGCTATCCCAGATACGTATGATTTTGTCTTCGCTTCCAGTGACCACATATTCCTTATCAGTTTTTGATGAATGATAATACTTCATACATAAAAATCGAGAACGGTGTTCGATGGTTTGTGCCACTTTTGCATCCTATGCATTAGATCCATTCGCTATTAGATAGATCATCATCATCAACTCTCTCTCTCTCTCTCTCTCTCCATAATGAAAAGCACTTACCGATACGTTGTAAATATTGACTTTTCGATCAAACATAATCGCATATTTACTTCCATCCTTATTCCAATGCACAACAAGTCCCTCGTCTTTGCAATCACATAAATATCAAAAATTAATCCCTGCTTTCTTTTTTCTTCTCTTTACCTTTGCCCAATTTATTGACGCTTGCCTTGCGTGCTGTCATTAAGTTCCACACAATCACGGTCTTATCACTTGATACGGATAAGGCTATTTTTCCCGTGGGATGGATGGCGAGAGAATTAATACGACCTCTTCAAAAAAAAAAAAGGACGGAATGCCAAAAGTTAGTCGCCATCTTCCTTTCTCCCTTCTTTTCATGAACTCAGCGTCCTTCCTACTTCCTTCCTTCTACTTACTTATGCCCTTTAAGAGTCTTCAAGTATTCCCAGTCTTTTGTTCGCCACAGGCAAATGGTATGATCGTCACTTGCTGACAGCATATATTTGCCATGAAACTGGATATCCGTCACGTCACCTTGATGATGACCACCTAGGGATCCGTATTCCTTTCGCTTTTTCACATCGTAGAGACGAATGATTTCATCAGTACTTCCAGAGGCTAAAAAGTTTCTGCCAATGGCTACTGTACGGATACAACCCGTGTGCGCTGGGACAATGAAGATCGGTTCTAATTTGAGTTTATACGTCTAGTCATAACAAAGAAAACCAGAATCAGGCGAATCGATCCAAGGGCAAACTACAAAAAGAAGCTGGCTTTTCTTTCTATCCGTACCTTTTGCTTTCCCTCTCCCGATGCGATCCAATTGGCGTTAATGCCATAAAGTACACGTTCGTATGAACCAATGATTATTCGAAAATCCTCCTCGCTGACGGGTTTTGTGATGGAAGCAGTAGGTAAGATTGTATCTAAAACCGATCGACCTTCCAGGACTTCTCTTTTCGCTGATGGTAGCTCGGTGGTATCGTCAGTACGGGATCGTTTCTTAGTGGGATCAGCTGGCATAGTTATCGATCGAAAAAAAAGGTGGGAATTTTTGGCATCATTGCCCCTCTCTCTGCTGGTAGACAAGCCACGAGTGACTCGTTGTCACAGTCCGCTCCTCCAAAGGACCTGGGTGTCAGTGTCTTGTTTTCGCCTTGTTCAACCCAGCAAACAAAGAAGACCAGCATCATGGCATTGAAGTTGTTCACCACCTCGACCTTGCTGGGTAGAGTGTTAGGCTCTCGATGGGCTGCCACTGCCGCATTCCACACGTGTTCAGTTCCCCAACAAGCAGCACCAACCGAAACCACCACCGCCGTCTGGACCCCTAATTCCGTTCGTACTGGACTTATTGCACGAAAGAAAGGCATGACATCCATGTGGGACGAAGCAGGTGTCCGTATGCCCATCACAGTACTTCAGGTAAAGAAATAGCCATGCACCACCCTTAGTGGTTTTTTTTTTATTTTTTTTTACTGCCAAATATCGCGAGAGGATCTGGAAACCCTGGACTTAATGCCATGCTTGCTTGTGTTTTTTTTTCCTTTGTTTCTATCCATTACAGTTGGAGAATGTCATTGTGACCGACGTCCGTACCAAAGAAAAACATGGTTATACAGCATTACAGGTTGGCTGCACGCCAAAGAAAGAAAAGAGCTCGACCAAACCCGAACGTAAACATTTCGAAAAGCTTGGTGTGGGTCTGCGGCAGAAGTTGGCTGAATTCCGAGTATCTGATGATGCCGTGTTGCCTGTCGGAACCGAACTGACCGCAGATCATTTTGTCACTGGTCAATACGTAGATGTTACTGCCCCTTCGTAAGTCTCTTCCTTCCTCTCCTTTACCATGCTTTGTTTGAAAAACACACAAGCTGCACCTCAGTTCTACATGTTACTAATGTCATTTTTGATAGTATTGGTAAGGGTTTTGCTGGTGTGATGAAGCGATGGAACTTTGCTGGTTTGCCTGCATCTCATGGTGTTTCGTTGACACATCGTTCGGCTGGTTCTACGGGTCAACGCAAGGTAAAAAAGCTACTGCCATGAATGAGATACTGCAGGAAGAAACATGTATTGAAATCTTCATGTGATTTAGTGGCCTAGTAAAGTGTTTAAAGGCAAAAAGATGGCGGGTCGTCTAGGTGGTACAAGTGTTACTGTCCAGAGTCTCAAGGTACGTTTTCAACGCGAGATAAGAAGAGAGGGCTCTGACTAACAACGTGACCTGTCATGATTAGGTAGTGAAGGTGGATACGGCTATGAATCTTTTATTTGTCAAGGGTGCTGTACCCGGCTTTGATGATCAATTTGTGAAAATCCGAGATGCTGTGAAAAAGAAGGGTGACAAGCTGTTCCCCAAAGAAGCCATCCCCCCTCCTTTTCCAACTGTGAATAAATAAATTAAAATGAAATATTGTCATGGATAGAAAAAGAGAAAGAGAGAGCGAGAGAAACAGCCGATTTGGGAACGAGGAAATTCAGTACAACGGAAATAAGTGGGGGAAGGAAAAACGATACAATGGTTAAAGGGAAAAAAGAGGGGTTCGGACCGCTTACATAATCCGCGGCTGATGCAGATCAGGGCACAAGGCTTTTCTTTTCTTTCTTTTTTTTTCCCTTAATAAAATAGATAAAACTACAACCAAAACATGTCAACTTTGTTCACTTGCACTTGAAGTCATATCAAAGGTGCTTGCCGGGCCCGGATCACCTAGAGAGAGAAATCCTATACCAGGTTGCATGGGTATTTGAGGTCTCTGACGACTCTGTAGCATTGCAAATAGATCATCAAGCACCTGCCCGCTGTTAGCAGAAATAAAATCAAGTTGATCTTCACTCGGGCCCGTTGAATTGGTGAAGTCATCTTTGAAGAAAGGATCGAATTCAAAATCCAATTCCAAAGATGGATGCCATAGGTCTGGCGCTGGCGGCTGCCGTGTTTGGACTTGTTGCTGTTGTTGTATTTGTAACTCTGACTGTTGTTGTTGTTGTTGTTGTTGTTGTTGTGCTGGTTTCTCGGGGGTATCTGTTATTGGGGATGTGATTTGTGTTAGATGAATAGGCTCATAGGGCATCGAGTCTATCTTAACGGGAGTTGGCGCTGCAACTGAAGGTCTCTGTGACGTGGAAGGTTCTTGCTGTTGGGAAAGTGTTTGTTGTGTTTGTTGATGCTGATGATCCACAGGAGGTTCGGATGGTAAAATATGAGGAGCACGCAACGGAACGGGTGAAAAGGATGTGGATGCATGGTCAGTCTCCGATGACGGTGACGATCTTGGCGGGGCAGAGTGAGTGGTGGATGGAGAAGAAGATGCCGGTTTAGTCGATATTGACTCTCCTGTGAGATCAGCTATTTTCTTTTCCAAACTGGCTACGGTTTCCCGTAATTGTTTGTTCTCAATGCGTAGTTGATCTATTTCTTCTTTCCACCGATCCATTTCTTTCGCCTTGCTTTCGAGATCCTTGACATATTGATCTCGACGTTGTCGAAAGGCTTTCTGGGCAGCACGATTTTGTGCTGCTCTTTTCGATGGAATAACTGGTCTTGTGCTCTTTGGTTGTGATGGCCGAAAGCTAGGAGCTAGAGGTTGAGTAGCAATGGGCGAATGTGAGTAACTCATGGGGTAGGCTATGTAGGTTTGGTCTATGTTATTTCACGGTAAGCCCTGGGATGAGGATATGTCTCATGTTTACCTGACATAGCTGGATGCATCCATGCTGGTCGTTGTGGGTTATCCATATGAAGAGGCGTGGATCGCCTGCGATCTAAGTGGTGTTTGGCGTGAGGACTTTGGGATTCCCACACATGGGAGATCTGTTACCCGAGGAAATAGTGTCAAAACGATGTAACGCTACAGACGTCTGTTGCTTAGGCGACGTTTGCGGTTGTGGTGGTGAGGGATACATATGTAACAAGAAAGAGAGCTATAGTTATGGGCGGCACAGTCCGAAACAAAGCACAACAACAAAAAGTAATAAAAAACACCCGTTTGAAATACACAAAATGGGTGTCCAAACCCAAAAAATGTTAAAGTCAGAAATTTGCGGTCGAGCAGGGTGCAAAAAACTGAAGGTCCAATGACTCAGTCCCGCCACACGTGAGTCATCCCACTCACTTGGAGCTTTGCTACGAGTCAATCTCCCCCTTTCTCTTCCTTGCTTAATAAGCCAAGTCCTGTAGCATAAACGATACTTGGAATATCAATGCTTCACCAGAGGCAATGATTCCTGCCAATTGAGTTTATCATTTTCGTCTTCCTCGGAACTTTCCTCGTGACGATGGAAACCATCCAGGTTACACACATTTTTTGATTATGTTATCCAGAGAAGGGAAAAGGGAGCTTTTTCACTTACCCTCATTTTAACCAAAAATGTCCGACGTTCCAGCTTATGACTCTCTCGATAAGATTTATGATATTGATGCAGTTGTGAAACAAGGGTATTAGTAACTTCTAATGTCCAAGTGTCATTGGCAATGCTAACTCATTGCAAAAAAAAGGCAACGTTACAACGGCCTCATTCAAAAGTTTACCGAGATGTATGGCTTTCGGCCGCATTTTATTGCACGTTCCCCAGGCCGCGTCAATTTGATCGGAGAGCATATCGATTATTGTGGTTTTGGTGTGTTGCCCATGGCGATCGAACGCGACGTGGTAATTGCTTGTGCAACCACTGACCAGGATACCAAGGTGCGCCTGGCCAACGTGCACTCGAAGTATAAACCTTGTGAATTTGACTATGAAGAAGGTACCATTGTAAGCATCGATGCGTCAAAGCTGGAGTGGTCCAATTACTTTAAATCCGGATACAAAGGCATGCTGGAACGCACAAACCTGAAACCGAAGGGTCTCTATCTTCTTGTGGACGGCACAGTTCCTCCTGGTGGAGGTCTCTCTTCCTCTGCTGCCTTTGTTTGTGCTTCTGCATTAACCGTCGTTACGGCCAACAAGTTACCCATCACCAAGCAAGAATTGACAGAAATTGCGATTGTCGCCGAGCGTAACGTCGGTGTGAACTCCGGGGGAATGGATCAGAGCGCTTCAGTTTTCTCTCAAAAAGGCTATGCACTTCACGTAGAATTCGTGCCTAAGCTGACCACACACTTGGTCCGTCTTCCACAGACAACGCCTGGTATTGTCTTTGTCATCGCCAACTCCCTCGTCACAGCCGATAAATTTGTAACAGCCCCAAAAAATTATAATCTTCGTGTGGTCGAAACCAAGATCGGTGCACTTATCTTATCCAAGAAGCTCAGACTACCGCTTTTAGATAGCTATAAAGACGTAACAGTTGCCTATTTTGCAGGAAGCAATCTAGATGAGGAACAGCAGTTGGAAAAAATGATTGAGATTGTAAAAGAGACATTCTCTACCCAGGGCTACACACGCTCAGAAATGGCAGCCTTAGCAGACGTCCCGGAGGAAGAATTGGTTGAAATATACATGACGCGTTTCCCCGTCATTACTGACCTCTATCGTCTTCAGCAACGAGCACTCCATGTCTTTGAGGAAGCTCTCCGCGTCGTTCGATTCGCAAAGATATGCAATAACCCACCGGAAGACTCGGCTCAGGTCTTCGAACAGTTAAGTCTGCTGATGAATCAGTCTCAGAAATCGTGCGCAGAACTGTTCCATTGCTCTTGCCCGGAGCTGGACGAATTGACGACCCTGGCCCGTGAAAATGGGGCCACAGCCTCTCGGTTAAGTGGAGCTGGTTGGGGCGGTGCAACCGTCTCGTTAGTACCAGCTGACAAGGTTGATCGCTTTATAGCAGCTATTAAGGAAAAGTACTACAAGAAACGTTTTCCGGATTTAACAGAAGACAAACTGAATGATGCGATCCTTGCCACGCAACCATGCAGTGGCTCCTCTCTCTTCGTCGGATTCTAACAAGCAATAAGCCCCTTCTCCCCTTATTCAATGGTCTTGTTTTCAACTCGCCTGATGTTTTCAGCTCTATGAACACGTTCATTTATGCGAACTGTATTTTATTGCAATAAATGATCTCACGTCATGCCAGCCAAACGTTGATCATTCTCTTTTTTTCCTTGTTTATTTAGAACGCCATTTATCACTTTTTGTACCTGTTGATGTCAAAGTTCACTCACCCTATGCCGGGTACGGATCTTCAAATTGTCGAGAGGACATCAGCCAGTAAAATCGCCAAGAAAGACGAACTTTGATTCTACTCAAGTAGGACAAGCGAAAAGAAAAAGTGGGATGGCTGATGAATTAGCTTTTTATATATTAAAGCAACGTTATATTTTAACGAGTCCCCAAAAAGGATGAGAAGTATCACAATTTAACATACAGGGAAGTCTTCTTTTATTCGTGCAGTGCTTTACCACATGCATTTTTGGTTATCTGTTCTGTTACGCTTTCCTTTTTTATGATTTGGCGGTAAAGATGGCAATTAACCTTGAGAAAGAAAAAGGTTGCCTGCGTAAGCATGAATAAGGTAGCCATATGAAACCACTTGGGAAAGTCTACGGTATCATCAGCCGGAGTCACCGAATTTGTGACAAGAGTCACAGCCCGCCTGCTGAATTTTTGGCTCTGTCACCAAGCTGAGTCGCAACTTTTGATACTTTTCTCAAGCTATTTCAATTTTTGCATTGGCAGACGCTCAGATAGCTCAGAAATATCGCAATCTCTGTCACTCGCTAGCCGAATCACTATTCTTTTTTTTTCCCTAGACGGATATCGAAAAATACATGCTAACCTTACATTATATACACACTTTATCTGTAGAAGTGCATGTTACAGATAGATCTTTATGACCTTGTGTGCGGATTGGCCTGTATAGGCGACGAGTAAGATATCGATCTTTTGTACTTCATTTGATTGTTCATTTACTCTCCACGCACAGACGTTGTATATAAAAACAGATCCTAAAATCTCAGGATCCTCGCGTTTCTGATATCCTCAAAACGGTTCCTACCATTCCTTACACGCATCTTTCTACAGCGCTTCCTCGCCCACACCCACTATACTTATGCATTCGCTCTTCGCAAGTAGATAGCGAAGTTGGCCATAGGCCATGCTATTACATCATCTACGGTCCACCTTTAACTAAAACTAAACAGGAACAAAAGAACTACAAATGACAACAGAGAACTTTGTTTATTTGCTGTAACGATACTGTCAATCTTCTTTTATTTCTCTTAAAACATTGGTAGCTAAAATATAAAGGTATATATAATGAAAGCAATAGACTACACACATAGAAAATAAAAAGAAAAAGCTCGTTCTACACATCAAAGATAAATTACACAAAGAATTTCAATGTCTCACTTCTGTTTCTTTCTTGCAGGAACCTTTTATTGGTTCGTTTCTTTATTCACTGAGTGTATATATTAAAGTGAATATAGATAAACCATAGAAGTTTCGTTTAAGGGCACTTTTCGTAGTGCTAAGAAATCGGATATGTACTTATTGTATAAACTACAGTATTATGGAGATTTACGATAACCCCTTTTGATGTTTGCATAAGGAAAAACATCAATTACGCCATCGAATATAATGATTGTTTTATCAGTGATCATCTTCAGTATTTGACACGCCGACTGCAGAATGATTCATTGTCTTGCACTATACTGTACTGTTACACAATCCAAGGAGAAGTATTCACAATGAAATGATTTGTTTAAATACGTCATATTTCAGCAGTTGATTCTTATTCTTAACACTTCACTGTCTACGCACTCTCAAGTACTTATTTACTTATCCTTTTTATTGTACTATTTTTTTTGTTATATGGTAAAGTAAAAGACAGAAAACAAGCACAGCACACTAACGTTAAAAATATGGTAGCTGCCAAATTTGGACTTTGTAGGAAACCCAGGTCTTAGTATGGGCGATGTCATCAGTCGTAGCCCCACTAAAAACTATGAGCAGTGCATGCAAACAGTGACTGCTGGGGCTAGAGGGCGACCAATATCAAAAGAGAACCGAAGCAAGGCGCTACAATGGTTGCAAGCAAGGGGTATACAAACCGTGTCTAAGCTTTTCAACACCTCTCCATTAGAGGCTGCCTTGTCTGTAGCTGTAGTGCGATGCTTAGGCGACAAGCAGCATGCTGTATCCCTACGATTATCTGATAACCAAACCATTCCCGCAAATGGCCTTCTACGTCTGATTGCTATTGCCAAAATGTACAACATTCGGGTGTACCTGTTCTCCACGCAGAGCAAACCTAAAGTGATTGGAAACAATCAGTCAGTCTATAACATGTCGCTTCTTCATGAAGTGGACTCTCATACGGGAACCAGTCGTTGGGTTCCTTTATATATCGCAAGGTTTACCTCTCCGAAGCTACCGGGTCCTGAAACCACAATCGAAAAATCACCTTTTATATCACCTGCTGCGACCATGAAAAATGTCGCGGGAGAGCGAAGGAAGAAAAAACAACGTGCACCACTTGGTGTGACAGAAGAAGTTATTAAGGATGAGTTACGAAAAGAAATGTAAGCATGATCATTGTTTTTACTTGAACATCATCTAAATACATAATATCACAGCAATAAGAGGATACATTTGGAATTTTCCAGAATTACAAGAAACAAAAATCCAACTCGAGCTGCTTTAGAAAAATTCAAAGAGAAATTCATGAACCGAAACAAGACGCCTAAAGGTTTGATAACTAGCAGCGGAAGCTCGGATCATCTTTTCAAAACCTTGAAAGAGAAATACGGTACAAAGGCTTCTCCATCTGCTCTTGAACAACATTTCAAAGGCCCGGATAAACCTGTGTTGCTCTGGAACGATATGGCAAGATTTTTTTATCGCAATCAGTTGAAAAAGATCACTGATCACGAAATACAAGCTGCATCAGTCAAGGATTCCAAGAGAAAAGCAAGTGATATACACGGTGATGATAGTGAAGGTGATAACAGAAGTGGTGACGAGCCAAGTGAAGACGAGGAGCAAAGCGATGACGAAGACGATAACCATCAAGAGTACGTTCGTGTGGCTACCACAACTTTGCGAAAACTTGTTCGCCCAGATATCGATCTTGATACTGTAAGATCCCGCTTGGTGATGACACAGGAATCAAATTCGAGAGTGATAAGCAATATGGAAACTGTTTTATCTCATTTTACGGATATGGTTTGTCGTTTGACATGTTTACTACCGGGAAGTTAAACATCTCCTCGTTAGGTACTTCGCGGCGACGTGTACCAATTCATTGGATATGACAATTACAGTACTCAAATCAACCTAGCAGACGTTTTCCCTGCTGATTACGACTTTGGCGATCATAAAGCTAAACACAGTATAGTCTCTCTGCCTTTTATTAATGCAGACGCCGCTGTCGATTCAAACATATTCACTTTTGCTCAGTTCCAAAACATGTTCTACAGCACAGTTGGCGGTATATACACAGAGCAGATGTACGTTTTACATTTTATAGTAATCTTGCTAATTCTTTTTTCGGCTGCAGACCTAAACCATGGTTTAGCATAAATGGTGTGCTATCCTCCCTGGTCGATCCCAACGATGATGCTGTAGCGTCACAGTTTCAAGCCGATTCTTTAAGGGCGTTGTATACTGCGGCGAACAATCTCTACAGTGGTTCCTTATATCCAAGATCTCTTGCCAATGTCATCCGTCTGTTGCTCCGTGTAAATTTAGCGCCACGTCGCATGTCCAAATACATGCAGCTTGTGAAGGAAAAAGCCGAAGAAAAGAAGGATCGCCAAGAACAGCGACAAGATTTAAGGTCTAATGTACAAAGACGGCGCAATCGATCGTACTGGACCAAGGAACTGAAGAAAGCATACATGAATGGTCGTCCCGATAATGTGGTCGAAACTATTCAACGCAAGATTGCTGATAATTTACCTCGAAAAGATCGAACAGAGGACCAGAAGAAATCGAATGAAGAGGAAATTAAAAGTCAAAAAGCTGACGATGAGTACGAAGCTTTTAGGCTTGATCAAGCAGAGGATGACCTGGTCAATGATTCTGAAGATGACGAAGATACGGCAGCTACTACTAGTAGCCAAGCTCCAATAACCAGTAAGGAAACCAGTGCTCGTACTATTCGTACACTAGTTGCAATTGTTCGTATGCTGGTCGAATCCCCCCTGATCAAACGTACTATAAGTGCAAAAGACGTCGCAGACGCTGTCCATACGGGTACTATATTGACCATAACCGAGCAACAAGTGGCTGCCAAAGTTGCCAACTTCCTGAAACCATACACACCACGCAGAAATGAACCTGATGAACCTCCAGCAAAGCATATACTTACCGTATTGCCTATTGCGGCATTATCGAACGTAGTCAGTACTATCTTGGGCATGCAAGATCGTGTCAACAAGCTGACGATCGAAACAAGTAACAAATGGGCTTTGCCAGTGAAAGCAGACGGCATTTACAAAATCATGATTGATGCATTTCATATACCTACAAACAGACAAGGGGAATTCATCACTAGTGGGCTTCAAGCGAGGACTGAAAAAGAAACCGTCTTTAAAGCATTTTTCCAGATGGACAAAATACATCGCATGATGATTCGGCGTCATTTATTTTTCCGTTGGAGACTTGTCTTTGTGAACGAGTGGACTGTACGAGTCGTAGGGACTATCAACCGAAACACACCACATCAAGTAAGTGAATAATACGAGTCGAATCCATTGTTAATTGATACAAACTTTAGGTATCTGCACTTCAAGAACGTCGAAATAATCAAAGATTCGTGGAACCCGAGATAGAACTCACGCTCAGCAAAGCTCAGTTGCAGGAGAGAATTGATCGCACACAAGCAAGCATACTCGGTTTGGAGCAACAATTGAAGCCAATACAAAAGGAAATAGGTGCCTTGGAAAAAGAGCGGATGAATCACAGCACATCAGCTCATGGACGTACAAATAGCACGGCATACCGAAAACNCCAGTCAATTAATTATGTCCACTTGCATCTTTATCTCTTTGTAATGTTTTTTCGTATCCAAAACTGTATCAATTGGAGCCATCGAAACTTCACCTGAAGATAGTTCAGCCTTTTATATTGTTCTGCAATATCAACCCGTGACAGGAACTTTGCTAGCGGCAGGACCTTCACTGGATCATTTTGTTGAAGCTAGTATCGCAGTCGGTGATAACGCCGATGGTGTAATGCGCATTTCACGCAGAATGCTATTTTTCTTTTGGGGGGGGAATAGGAGGTTCTGCATTTTGTTCTAGGTGGCCATCAACAGTAGGTTGTGCTTTGAAGTTTTCTATGTCACAATGAGACGGTATTGTTTCTCATTCCAAGGGATGTCGATCCATCAATTACAGCCACTTACTTGCAACGTTGTATATAGGACAGTATATGATTACTTATATTGTGCATATGTTCTTCGCTGTAATTCTGCAGTAGCTGTACAGTGGTATTATACTTTTCAGTGGAAGGCCATCTCATGATGATCGACATTTTAATATATTTTTTACAAAAGGATAAACTCTTGAAATCTGAAGATGATCCATTTTGATAGTGAATATAGATTCTGTGATGTTATGCATTGCTTAAGTTCATCCATTATTCTATTACCCAATTTGATCTATAGACCGTTTGTGATTGTGTGTTGGCGTGAAGAAAAGTTTTGGAGGTGGATCACAGGGCTCAGATGTAGGGGTGCGAACCATGTTGTCGAGATCCTCGTGTATGAGCGCCGCTTTCATACTGTCAACGAGCTCAGAAGGAAATCTTTGCAAACGAACAATGCATGAATTGGTCCTTTTGAAGAGCGCGAGATGATTCATATCCGCCGGCAGAAACATGGTCTCAATGACTGTTGGCACGTAGAAATCCTTTGTCAGTTTGAGGAGGTATATGTAGCCAGTGACACCTGCGACAACAACAGTAAGCTATTATATATTTGAATTCTAAGATATATTCAAGTCTCAGCATGACCAACAACGTCTGGTGCCATAACTTTATTTATGATCAACCCTCTTTAATTTCAAGGTTTCTGTTCCTTTAGCAAGCTTAAAGTTAGAGAGGGTTGAAAGTTTACGAGAGTGTTACCCCACAGAAAACCACGCTTTACCGCTTTATCTTCGTTCCTGCAAATCACTTGAACTTCTCGAAGTATTGAAATTATCGGCAGTGAGATTAAGGAGGGTTGACAGTATTTTGCCATGGCTAGATATGTGAAGCTTGCTGAAAACAGCACAATTGCATCGCAGATTTTTGCTTTGCTGGGGAAGAAGAAAGATGGATCGTGCTGTATGTCTTCCATTCGTTACATGCAAGTTCCACTGTCGTGTCCTTAATCTTGAGCAGAAGATCGAATCTCTTCTTATGTGGTCCCATTGCGTCATAGTCACTTTGTTCCATTGCTGATTTTGTCGACTCTGTAAGCACTTCACCGCTAAGTGCAAATGACCAGGGGATATTGCAAATGTTTATAAATTGACTCTTATTCTTTCATGTGAATATCCAGGTCGGCAAACAGAAAATCTAGTAACATCGCAACTGTCTGTACACGGTTTACTATGGGAAGTGGTTCCTGATGTATTATTTCTTACTTAACGAAAAATAGTACATACGGAATCAAAGTTTTCGAGTCCGCTGCAGAGTGTAACATTGGTTTCCAAATGGATTATTTTTTACTTAATAGAAAATAGTACATCAGGAACCAGAATGGCTCAATAGGAACTGATGGAGACCAGAAGGAACTCACATTTCCCATAGTGACGTTGTCCCTGAGGTGTTCTTGTCCATAGGCTTGTCAAAGTATTCAGCACTACGGAAAATGAAGGGTAAGATCCACAAGTACAAACAATGTGCCATCTCTTACACTATGTCCAGAATACGTAGCATTTTGTACATGTCTGACTTGCGTTCCTTATTGATAATTAACTTCGTCTTCTCGTGCTCGATGCGCTGTAATAAACTGTCGAGGTCTTTGCCATTGAATGAAAAAATCAATTAGTGTTACTCTGCCTTTCCACCCATGCCCTTGTGACGCACCTACCTGTTATTAACGATGTCATTCAGCATAGCTATGCTCGGTAAATTTAGCCCATATTTGCAGTGATTGAAATCGTCCGGCGTAGTAAGCAGATCTAGTTGGCGAGTTGTGAAAATGGACTTCATTGCTTCATACGTAGAGTCATCCAGCAAATTGATGACACAGAAGAGCAATAGTCTACATGCAACGCGCATGTTAGTCAAATCAACACATGCTTCTTCTTTCCTGGTTGCATCATCACTTGATCGATTTTTCTCAAGCATGGTGTGACGATTCTTCGACAAAAGATGGATCCCATGATTGTTCATCTCGCGGATTGTCCTCTCCTGTGTCATGTCCGTTGACAGGCATGCATTCTCTTCTGCAAACCATTTCACCTTTGAACTGAGCAGAAAGCGTGAGCTACATGGAGTACGACATATTAAACTATTTTATGTATGCATTACCTTTCTTTCCGCAAAGAAAACACAACGTTGCCAGTTGCTTCACGCACAGCAGCAGCAAGGTGATGTTCGTTTGTGGCGGCGGCAGCAGGACTATGGGTATTTGCTGTACCACGAGCAGGATACAGTTGGATTGCTTGTTACGCTTCTGGCATTGCTGGCTCTGCTGCTGCTGTCAACAAGTCGAGCGCTCGTTCATTGTAAACGCAGGCCAGTTTCCTCTGTAATGTAAAGGGAAGTTGTTAGTGACAAACCCACAAAGCACATTATTCACTATGCCCGGCTGTTCGAGTCGCCCATGATTGCTTTCCAGGACAGATCTCCATACTTGAACTTTGTTTTTGCACTGTGAAGAGAGCATACTGCGTGAGTAGCAAGGTAGCGAGATCGCAAGTTGCTTTTGCTTTACCTTTAATCCTCCCTCGGACTTCAATCAGCATCTGTTTGAAGCGCTCCATCCCGCGCGCTATAAAATCTCTCGCGTTACATGCTCCTAATCCAACCGATCAGCATGCAAGTTTCTTCTGGTTGTCCTTTGCAAAGGTTTTGAAAATCGGAGACATTTGCTTTTCCACATAACTCTATCAGCTTGCCAAACAAAGAAAGATAAAGAAGTTGACCGAAAGAGTATTCTACTTTAATAACCGAAATATAGGCAATTACACGGAGCGTCATGGTAGACGAGATCGGACTTCTCGAACTTGCCTACTTTGTTACAAAGGAGACTTAAAGAAGGAGAAAGAACGACCAGCAAGCAACGGAGCTGCCGGTGCAGCGCTGCACGCTGTGTTGAGGTGCAGTAGCAGCGACTTGCACTGGAACCGTGATATATTGGGTGCGAAAAATATCAGAAAATGCTTTCTTTTCATGATGGTGAATGGAACATTAAACCATAAGCACTGTTAAATGACGAATTCGTGGCCATGGTTGCGCAAGTGTCACACATTATCCTATCCTACTTGGCATTCTCACAGACCCCCATGGTGGAGTTGACTCGTTCTGTTTTGGACAATAACATACACGTACTCACACAGACACGCACACAGAAAATAGGACATGGGTCGTTCTTTAAGTTTTCTGTGTTCTTCGGCCTTCTAGAAAATTTAACGGTACGAAAGAAAAGCCCATGTCCGTTTGCTGGAACACAAATTCCGAGGCATAGCGGTGTTTTGCTTCCTGTTTCGCTGTGATAGTAACAAAGTTTACTAGATGGGATATCTCACACATTGAAACAGGTCTATGCTTTGCTTGAATCTTTAGGAATCTTGGTCAGATTCGATATATCGCAGTTTCACTTGCTCTCCTTCTCTCTTTCCTTACCTTGGCAAGATACTGTTCATCTTAGGATGGGTAAAAAGTTAACTGCAAGAGAAACAAAAAAAAGTTCCGTCTAACGTTTGATCATAGAACAAGACATGAACTCGACGTCGTCATCTTCTCGTGTTGAAGACCTAATGCAAACGCCATCGCAAGTATTGGAGCAATGTGGTGGTCAAGTCGATCCCCATGCATTTGATCCGACGCCATTTCCACTGACAGACCAAGACAAACCTGCCATGGACATGTTCAGTTCTTCGTCCTCTTCGACGCCATCACACGAAGCTTCGATATGTCAATTCTGGGATGCGCCTTCTATGCAAATGTCAGGCGTGACACAAAACACAGATGGTCCACTGACGAAAGATGCATTGATCTGCAGTCCAGCCTTGTTTAATTACCGACACTTGGAATCGTTGTACCCTGCTGACCATGTATCTTCGGAAGGTAATAAGGATAACAACAACAAAATAATAAACAAAAAGAAAGGGCGGAACCGGGAAAGACAAAGTGAATGTTCATACCCATTATACTCATGTCTAAAAAACAACAACAATAATAATAATAACAATAATAATAATAATAGTAGGGGTGCGTGAGGACAATCGATCCTCAGGGCAAATATCTCAAGATGTGTTGTTTACTTCCAACCAACACCGTGCCAGTGCACCGATGGTTCATCCTATTTCCGATCTATCTTCTCTACCGAACAAAAGACGACATACAGAAGGATCTATTTTAGTTTTTCGGGAAGGAAGCACCGAAGAAGATGAAGAAAAACGTAAAAACTTTTTGGAACGGAACAGACAAGGTCGGTATAAAATTAAAAAGGGAGGGGCGGCTATTTTTTTTTTGACATGAAAGAGATATTGACGTCTTTTTTGGGGGTTCAAAAAACCCTAAACTCAAGCTGCGCTCAAATGCCGTCAGCGAAAAAAGCAATGGTTGGCCAATCTTCAGCATAGAGTTGAACATTTGACATCGGACAACGAACATTTACAACAACAGGCGATCACACTTCGGGAAGAAATTCTGAATCTCAAAACATTGTTACTGGCACACAAAGATTGTCCCGTGGCTCAGGCAAATGCGTTTGTCCCCCTCGATCATTCACCACCACCAACATCCTCCTCCTCTTCCTCCTCATCAACACTTCCTCCTCTCCCTCTCCCTCTTCCTACTCTTCCAACTCCGTCTCATTCCATCTATTCAAATGCCTCGGAATTACCCTCCTCTTCCTCTTCCTCCTCTTCCCTTGTATTTCATTCAGAAAGGCTGAGATGAAAAACACTCAAAAAAATTACCTATTTTGAACGCGTCACAGGGACATGATGTGCAACGCAAACGTCATGGTGTGATTCTGAAGGAGAAAAAAAAAGATAAATAAGGAAAAAGGCGATGGTTATGTATATATATTTTGTTTGCGTACATGTTCACTGTCTGTTTGGGCAAAGGGGGGTATCAGTATGAAACAGAAAAAAAAAAGAAAAAGAATAGAAAGAATTGGGGGGGAAATAATGATACATAGAAAAAAAAAAGGATAATAGAGAAAGCAATGATTATTTTTCTTTTTCTACACGGATGACTTTCGTCTGTGTACGCTGAATACGCGTTTGACCTTGGTTGTCAATGATTTTCGTCTTTCCTTCAGCGACTCACGTCGTACGGCTGGATGGATTTCGGTCTTCAAAGAATCGGTATGCACGGATGTCGGAGTGGGTGGCAAGGATCCGGAAGAAGAGACAAACGAGCCAGAGGGATCCACAAACATACTATGACGATGGGGGACCTTATCGGAGTATTGACTGGTACGGTGCAAGTCAAGCGAAGCACTCTTGGGCGGAGTGTAACCTTCTTCGGCAATAGTAGACAATGAAAACGGTCCGTCTTCATCCTTGAAAATTAGTTTACTATCTCTCCTGTTCTCTTGCTCTGATGCTTGTAGTACTTCCTCCTCCTTCAGCTGCTCAACTACAATCTGGTCTTGTTCCGTTTCATTATATTCTTGTTTTAGTTCTTGTTTCTCATCATGCTGCTCTACTTCTTCTTCTTCTTCTTCCGTTGTAATAGAAGGCTCAGCTGAGGATGGCTCGTCCTCTTCCGTGGAAATCTCTTCTTGTTCTTGATCTTTAATTTCTTCTTCCGCCTCCGACTTGTCTTTTTCGTCCTGCTCATCTTGTTGCACTAACTGGATTTCTCCGACGGATACACTCTCCTCTTGCTGTTCGTGTTTCTGCACCTTCTCCTCTTCCTTCTCCTGCTGCTGCTGTTCTATGACAATCACTTGTTCTTGCACAACAGGCTCTTCTTGTTCTTCTACTTCTTCTACTTCTTCTACTTCTTGTACTTGTACTTCTGTTTGTGGCTCTTGTACCGATTCTTCTACTGTAGGCTCCTCCACCTCGACCAGGACTTCTACGCGTTCTTGAGGAGGCAGAGACTCTTGATCTATCGAAACGAACAAAAGATTAGTAAATGGTCCCTTTTTTTTCCTTGAAATGAGTTTAGCTAGTGTTTCCATACCTGATAAGCAGTGTGTCAGCAGTTCGTTCTCATGTAAAGAAGGCTCCGTTACAGGCAAGACCTGTCCGATCTGTTCATGCTCAGGTACGAAGATCTCCCTTGCAATAGTTTCAAAAGGATCGGATCGAACTGTCCATAGCTGTTGAAGATAAAGTATAGAATAAACTCGGAGCATTATTTTTTTGTCTTTTTTAGTTTCTTTTTTTTCAAAAACGAAAACAGAAAAGAGATGAGAAATGGGTCGAAAACGATATCGTTTAACTTTTTATTTGATAAAGCGCGAAAAAAATTTATAGTCAGGTGGTTCGCTGTCGACCCAAAATGAGAAATATCACTTTTTTTTTGGTGCGTGAACGTGCGTATACGGTTTAACGTATGTTCATTCCCTTTTTTTCTTGGCCCTTCTTCTTATTCTTACTTCCTTGTTGACAGTCCACTGTTTTTATTTCTCACCTTCATGACTGAACACATTGTATTGTTTGTGCATGAAAAAGTTGGCACCAACTCCGAAGTCTTACCAAACCTTGCCTTTGGCTGTGTCAGTGATGTATCTGCAGGGTGTAAACTATGCATGTTACATGGTGTAAAGTGATACACATAAATTTATTGAGATTATTTTTTTTGTTTCTTTGTCCAAACGTTTCAAAGCACTGACGCATCCAAAAATTAAACAAGGAAAGAAAGACACTTATCTAAATTCCCCCCTTTTCAGTTCGCCTCCGGGAAAGAGAGAAAAAAAAAAAGAAAAGAAAAGGTTGGAAAAATAAAAAGGTTTTCCTTGTGCTTTTCCCTTTTTCCTTCTTCTTCAATTTCAACTTCTCACATTTTATAAATAACTGTACAACATTTAGATTGAACAAGTTGCAGAAGACGTATATCATCTGGTCATTGCCTCTTCTAGCCAAAAGTGGCGCAAGCAGAATAATATAAGTGCATTACCCCATTCTCTCCCAGAAAAAAAAAACGAAACACATCGTTCTTCTTTTCTGACTGGTTATGCTTTTCAAGACAAAAACATTGTATGCTATATGACTTCTTTTCTATTTTGGTAAAGCAGTAGACAACAATGGAAGGGGTAGAGTAAGCCCAAAGTTTGTCCCTGTTCTGTGCGCTATGGCTAAAGAAAAAGGGTGCGAGTTGCACAATGGAACAAGTTTATCAAGGCATTGGCCCCCCGCTTCAGCGTGACCGTGTTTTCCAAAGACAGCGAACAGATAAACATGTTTGGCTTGTCGCTTTTTTTTCTTCTTATTTTCTCCGCCCTGAACAAAACCGAAACGCCATGTTGCGAACTTCATTCCTTGGCTTGGCACGACGATTGACAACAGGACCAGCATGGACAAGAACCATGTCCACAAGTGCAGCAGCAGCTTCTAAAGTAGAAGCAGCAACAAAGACGGAAGCACAGGTCGAAGAAGAACAACCCGTCACACGAACCACCTTTGCTTTACCAAACACCTTCGCTGCTGATCTCCATTTGCCCAAACAACTAACCACCTCCCTGGAACCTTATGCTGGACGTTCGCTTGCTAGCTTTAATAACCCTCACACAGCCTATAAACGCCTGAACTCTATCCTCTTTGCAAATAACGTTCGACGTGAGCTTCGTGCTAATATGTACTACGAAAAACCCAATGTGGCAAGAAGAAGAAAGAATATCGAGCGTAACCGTAAATTGTTTGGCGCCATGGTGCGAAAGAAAGTGGGTCTTATTATGCAGATGAAACAAAGGTAAGAACACAATGAGACCACACTTTTGGCGTCAGTTAAACTCATAAGCTGTTTTCGCTTTTTCTTTTCTGTCTCTCTTAGGGGCATGTAAATCAGCAAACAACAACAACAACAATAAGATAGACAAAATAAAAAGCATCCGTTTTCCTTGTTCCTTTTTCTGATGTATCCAGATGTACATAAGATCACCGGCTCCCCCAATGCTAACTTGTTTAACTTATTTTTGTATCCGGATTATGATCACTTCAGAGTGACAGAGGAAGAAAAAGAGTGAAAGAAGAGAAAAAGAACATAATCAAGAAGAACAGTCAATATTTCTGCGGATTCAGTAGCCAATATTCAGCTGAGCGGGTTTATTTATGTTTTCCATTCGGCATAGCTGACGCACAATGTAATGCCATGCATCCTGCTCTAGACCCACACGTCGTCCATGTTCCCACAGTTTTCGTCGCTTATATTCGTACGTTTTGTCATCAATCCCTCGTAAGATCTCATCCAGTCGATGGACTTCATCCCTTCGCACGCGGACAATAAACGAATCCCAATCCACATCGTCTTCAAATGGTTCAATAATCCCATCTGCAATAACGACCGGTACAACCCCAAATGCGATAAATTCCCAGATCCTAGTCGTATCCAGTGTCCATCCCATCGGACAAAGACCGTATTTGGCACGTGCTAGTTTCTTGCCGTATTCCTTATCTGCAACCCACTCTCCGATTTCGTACCCAGGGTACTTGTTAAAATGCTGAAAAAACAAAGCACGGATGCCGTTCGAATACTCATCATCCACGGTGGTTGTGGGACAGCACCCTTGGAAGAGAGCAAAGATATCACGTCTGCCGGTCTTCGGGTGGCCTTCTTCTGTCAGATAGTCAAGTGGGTTAATTCGAAGATGGTGTAGTATTCGAGTAGCAGACGGAATGACGATGTCTCGATGGAACCGATGGCGATGCATCCATTTGGGTCGCTTATCACCCACCGTCTTGAGGAAAATGGCCGGCTGGAATCGGTCTTGTTTCTGATAATAGGTGGATATTTTGTCCATAGGATGTACTATAATATGCGTCCGGCCTGCCGTTTGATTCCACCATGGGTTGTCATGAATTACAAAGTTCATCATCGGATCGACATATTTGGCATCGACATCGCAACGTTCATCCCATCTCCATTCAGACTTAGACCAGCAGTTATACAGGTAACACGCTCCAAAAAAGGGTATAAAATAGAAGTCGGCTTCTTCCGGATTCTTTGTTACGTACAGTTGATGAAAACGGCTCTCTGGATCGACAAGCTGATTATGTAGAATGATCTCCGAATTGTAATTGCTCTC
The DNA here is from genome assembly GCA_002749535.1 of Apophysomyces variabilis. Lineage (NCBI taxonomy): Eukaryota > Fungi > Mucoromycota > Mucoromycetes > Mucorales > Mucoraceae > Apophysomyces > Apophysomyces variabilis. The sequence goes on from MZZL01000380.1 coordinate 439,457, forward strand.
GTGACATCGGCCATCCTGCACCGATTTAGGGACTTGGAATTCATTAGGTGGTTCGTAGACATAGATCTTTGGCTTGCATATGGCATCCGAAAGTGGATTCGGCCAGTAAGACGAAGCATCGCGAAGGGGTAATGGGGGTGCGGGCGGTTGTGCTCTTCTCCGAGGGAAAAATGCCACGCTCAGGATTAACAACGCGCTACATATTAATAGGGATATCCACCGTCTATTTAGCTGGAGTATGGTCGGCATAAGATAATGAAGGAAAGGGGAGGGTTTTGGCAACAGGGGTTTATGACCAAAGTTAAAAAAGAGTCAAAAACGACGATCAAAAGATCAGAAAAAAAGGTCACTGTGAGAATCCAAGACGATCTCAGAAACTTGATCCCGCATGTCACACACAACAAACTAAAATCTCGGGCTTCCAAAAAGATGGATACCGTCGTTTTGATACAATATATGGCTCTGATGAGGTTGATCACCTCAGTAGAAAGTCCCACTTTTTCTCTTCTGAACAGACAAAAATGAAAGAAAAAGAAATAGCCATAGATAACCGAAAGATGATTGATCATCACCACCATCAATAGATCATAATAACGCGGCGTTGACTGTATATTCCTATTGTACCTGTTGGCACTTGATTGAACTCACTAAGTATCTACCTTGGAGCAAAGCCTGGCAGTCAAGATCCGATCTTTAATTGCAAGCACATCTGTTTAAATAGAGAAGGAAGAGAGCACTGGAAATGGGATTGATTTTGAACTTGAGGTGGAGCACCCAATATCCAAAAAAAGGCGTCGAAATTTCCCGCTTGATAGTTCATTTCTTCATGTCCGCCCCGTCCCATTCGAGGAAGCGAAGCCGTCAAGATGCCAAACAAGAAGAGCAATTTCTTGTCTTTGGCTACGAAGCACGTATATTCAACGATTCTGTTCTTGCAAAGAAAATAGATCAAGGCGATTACTTGATTCCGTGGCGAAGTGACCCTGCGTCCAAATTAAGGATAGACAGGTACATAAGACACATGCTTCCGTCATATAATTTCCTAAGAAACACCATGCCATCAGATATGATGTACGTCACCTTTTGGAAGAACTACCTTCGAACCCAACTACAAACGAACGCATACAATCAGATCCACAATGCGATGAAGAAAGATATGCTGATCTGGATTCAGAAGAAGAAACCTTGTTTTCCATGAGCGACGACGAACGCGACACATATCTCGGTGAGTTTCCTACCATGATGTCTTGATCCGTATCTTGTTAAACGGACCCATGGTGTAATAGAGGAAAAACGAAAGCGGCGGAAAATGGAACAGGAAAACAAGCTCTTCCATTACGACTACAAGAATGGCTCAGAAAATACTATAACGCCTATACAGGCAGATCTAGCTGCAAAATATAAAGCGCCTACAACCATGACCATGGTAGTTATCCAAATGCGAGCTATCCGGAGTGAAAGACTTCTAATGGCATGTTGTTTGTTTGGCTAGCCTACTACGGAAGAACAGGCAAAAATCATTGATGAAACCGCTAAAGCTGTAGTTGCTGCCGTGCATCCTAACCTGCTCGAAATCCGGATTCAAGCAAGGCAGGGAAATAATCCGATGTACAAATTCCTCAACAAAAGCGACGAACTGTATCCTTTCTACAAGCATATCTTATGGCTATCCCAGTCAGGATTGGCGGCCTACGGTAGTGATAGCAGTGATAATGAGGACGATGAAAAAGAGAGCGTTAGGTAACGAAAACAGTCCGATTCAAGCTTTTCCTTTTTTACCTTTTCAGTAGTAGGCCACCGAGTCATATTGAAGAAGTTATTGAGAAAACTGCGAAATTCGTGGCGAAGAGCGGACAAGAACTCGAAAACCGGATCAAAGAAAGAAATGCGCATGATCCAAAATTCAGTTTTTTACAACCGGGAAACATGTATTATACCTATTACAAAACGCAAGTAGAAACCTTCCAATCACGATCAACATGAGCACTTTTTATTGGTTTCTTTTTTCTTTCTTTATTCCAACAATGGTTGGCCCACGGGTTCCCGAGCAAACAAATTAGCATCCTGACGATCATAAACTATATGACCACGCACAAAGGTGCGATCCACAGGGCCATAGAATGAACCATCAATATAGGGTGAAAGCTTGTTCTTAAAGTGAATATCACTCTTTTGGATCGTAAAGCGGTCATTCGGACGCCACACACAAAGATCTGCATCATGGCCAACACGTATTTCACCTTTCCGGTGACCCAGTCGCACCTGATCCGCCGGTGCAGAGCTTAACCAATGCACAATCCTCTGCAACCTGAAGGGATATAAAAAGTGCCCCCAAAAGAAAAAGCATTTAGTACTTTGTTTACCAAGAAACAGATATTTGCTTACGTAACGCCTCGTTTGCGCCCTTCAGACCATAGCACAGGCAAACCAAACTGAACACTAGCAATGCCACCCCAAGCCTGACCAAAATGACCGGTCTCTAATTTTTTCAGCTCCGTGGTACATGGTGAATGATCGCTCACTACATAGTCAATGGTCCCATCCAATAACGCTTCCCATAAAGCTTCACGGTTGGCTGCTTCTCGGATAGGAGGACAGCATTTGAAATGCGTTGCCCCATCGGAGATCGCTTCGGCTGTAAAGTTCAGATAGTGGAAACACGTCTCCACTGTAAGCGGTAATCCTTCTGCTTTGGCTTCTCGGATGGCTGGTAACGCTGTGGCAGCCGAAAGATGCACGATATGCGTCCTGACAGGTGTCCCACGTTGATAATACTCCCTTGTGAGTCGAATGATCATATCAATCGCTCTTTCCTCCAGTGAGGGTGGTCGCGATTTCAGAAAACTGGCATAGGTTCTGTCTGGAATCAACCCATCGCTTGTCTCTGTTTCCATTTCAGCATGAAATAAAAGCACGCGGTCCGAGTTCACCATCTGATCCATGGCCAGTCTCACTTCTGTCTCGTTCACGCACGGGAATTCGTCCACACCACTGTCAATAAGAAAACATTTAAATCCGCGTACACCCTGTTGCATCAACAATGGTAATTCAGACGCATTGTCAGGCACCACACCACCCCAAAAGCCAACATCGACGTGGCATTGATGTTGCGCTGCATTCAGTTTGGTTTTGAAGTTCTCAACCGTGGTGGTCGGCGGGATGGCATTGAGCGGCATATCAATCACCGTGGTGATCCCACCTGCTGCCGCTGCACGCGTGCCTGTCTCGAATCCTTCCCACTCGGTGCGTCCGGGCTCGTTTAAATGCACTAGACAACATTCCACGATGTGAGCTTTTTTTTTGTTTTCTTTTTTCTTCTGTGTTTATCTCGCTTTCTTTTTACAGTGAGTGTGATCTAAAAAGCCATCTATCCCGATATTTTACCATGGGCATCGACAAGACCAGGCATCAAGACCTGGTCCTCTGAAAGATCCATCACCTCCAAGTCTTGCTCAGGAACAGAGTGTAAGGAGGATGGGCTGTCGCCCACTTGGGCCACCTTGCCAGTAAGTCTGTCAATGAGAATGGAGGCAGACGCGCTTGAATGTTGTGAAGACAGAATGGCGTTCTTGGCATTCACAAGTAGCCAACGGTTAGAAGACATGGGATTCTAAATGGGACGAAAGAGAGATAGCGTAATTTGACAGACACTGGGCTACATAAAAGTATTCCTTATTTTAATTCAAGGTTTCCTGATATACCCTCTTTGGGCTGCATCTTACATGAAGGGTATTTTTCGGGCGTGCGATAGACAGCCAGCCAATCAGAATAAGGAGCAACTCGCTTGTGCTCGAAGAACGTTTTATTTTTTTTCCGAGAATACACAAGCCAACCGCATCAAACGGTGAGGCGATCATCAACGGGGTTTATGATGGGTACGTCTCGCAATCGTCCAGTTGATGAGAGCGAGCCTGAAGATGTGGTTGGCTTCCGACCCTGGAATTTGAGGTTCTTCGACAAGAAGACGTTTTCATTTTTGTTTCCTTAGAAAAAAGCTTTTTGTAAGCACTGTTTCTGCCCACCCCTTTTTATTAGTAGTCGAAAACATAGACCATTTGCGCTTTTCTTTCGGGAAGGCTAAAGAGGATAGAATAGAGGTTTTATTTTTTCTGAGAATAAACAAGTCAATCAGGCGCGGCTTTGGGGAAGCCAACCACATCTTTAATTAAATAAGTTCAGGATTAAACACTCCTTTTGTCTGAGCAACAACAGGAGCAGGGCCAACAGCAGCAGGGCCAAGTTGCTGCTGGCTATCACCAGAAACAAACACCGAGTACGCTTGACGTAGCAATTGCATATCATGACGCAACTCGTTCATGCCTTCCACGACATCCATGGCTACCGTGGTTTGTGGCTCTCGTCGTGTTGTCAGCATATTTTGCAATTTGGATTGTATTGGAATGCCAATGAGCTATTGCACCAGTCGGCCTATCTGCTCTTGCTAGATCAAAAAATGTGTAGAAGACTTAAAATATCCCTTGAGGAGAGAGAGGAAATAGCGATACGGGATAAGAGGATTTAGACAAACAGTAATGGGCTGCAAAGAAATATGGTAAAAGAGCAAAGAGTGTTAAGGAGTCGAGGAGAGAGTTGATGTACGTGGAGGCTCTGATATCCATCGGAGAAAAGGGCTAGGTATTGAGGAATCAGGGATCCTGGTATCCGGCGGGAGGCAGAGGCGGTCTATGTCGAGCAGTAGGGAGGAGAGGGTATGCCATGTGCGTTGCCAGTAAGTTTTTTGTTGTTGAGAATGAGCTGGGCGGGTGGGAAGCTGGTTTAAGGTGTAGGAGAGAGGGTCAACGACCGACAACGGGTACGTTCAGCTGTTGCAGGCGTGACTTCGGGTTGAGGTCGGTCGGCTATATTCCTGCTCCGGAACGTTTTACAGATAATCGAACAATTGCCTTAATAGAGAGCAATAAGAGTTATGGATAATAAAAATAAAGATCAACAATGATATCGACAATGACGAGGATAGGATAACGGAATAATGTCTCCTTCTCTTGAGGTGGTCCGGCACATCGGGACGTGACGTGCCCGCTTTTTGCGACACAACTTACGATGACACTGCAGGAAGGATATCACGTGGGCACGGGAGAGCTGGGCTTGTTTAGGGCAGTTTCCACAAAGCCAAGGCTTGCTAGTAGGCATCCAATCGAGTCGCCAGCGGATACATCGGCTGCGTTCCTATCGACTCATCGGGATCCATAGGATGGGGTCAATCCCTAGGCAAGGCCCGACAGGCTTTTAATAATATCATTTTCGGGCCTGTATAATTGATCCAAAAGCGGTCATGAAGAAAGGAGCGTATTTGATGGTGAAGACAAGTAATTACAATTGGTTGATAAACCCGCATAACCGAGAATAATTAAGCAAATTTTCTTATTTTGGCTGATGTAATAAAGCAAATCTAAAGTGTTGAATGGCTAGAGTCAAAGTTAAATGTATTGACAACTTCTTTTTTACCTTGACCGTCATCATCAACATTCAGTTGCTTTAAAAATCTTTCATTTTTATCGAATCCCTTTCTACCATCCCAATTCATTGGCATTGGCACGAGGGGAAACCAGAATCTTGTCGACCAACGATCCTTCTTTTAATCTCCTGGCCATCTGTTGCAACTGCGGTACGCGGTGAGTACCGAGAAAGTAGCGCGTGTAAATGCTAAGAGAAAAGAGAACAGCAAGAATACTGTGAGACTTTGGTATGTCTTTTATTTAGTGGGAGTTGGTCCCTTTTATATGTCTCGAATAGTAAAATTGGATTTCAGAACACCAATTGTGACTGAGCTTCATTTAATATCTTGTTGATCACTTGCTGATACAATAGCAACAACCGAATACGAGATTCATCGTTTTCAATTTTTCGAGATTTTCTTGCATAGCCTACATTGTTGCATCTTTCCTTCTTGGGATTTTGAAAAAACAATTGATAGTGAGGCAAGTAATCCAGTACTTTTTTTGCTATATCATCTGAAAATCGGATCAACACAGATAAATGATATCTAATACACTGTAGTACGAAACAAAAAAGGGCTTTGCAAAAAATGAGCAGACGAGCGAGCTCCTAACATAGACAAGGATCCTATCAACATTTGGTTTTCACGATGATTGTAAAAGCGCGATGCAAAATTCAGTTGCAGGTGCGATTCGGCGGCCACAACAGTCGGTCTGCAGCGAATTGCTAACAACTCTAGAGACTTATTATGGGCTTTCGCATACCAGCACACTTGAAGAAAATAGCAGCACGTTCCCTCATGAACTGAACATACCCACTCAACTAGAGTAAGTCAACTGCTCCATAAACCCTCTGTCGGTAGCTCCGCAGGTTAAATGGCATCATTCGAGGCAAATATTCCGTTGAAAGTAGTGTCATCATTTTCGATCATTTTAAAGCCTTCATGATATCCAAATTTTTGCAGATTGAAGGACCATACCAAATACTTAGCAATGAAACGGGTTGCGTTTTTTCCCTTGGATTTTCGTTCCTTTCCTGAACTACTTCCTTATTTCGTAAATATCTTTGCCGGTACAATCATCCAGGGTCATTTGCCAACTATTGCATTAACTTGCGAAGTGTATACACAATCTATTTCACTGGAAGCGCATGGTGAAATAGTGGGAAATCGCTTCCAAGTCCATTACACTACGGGATAGAAAAGCTGCGTACATCGCAGGAAAGTCGCATGTCATATAAGATGCGATTTCCTGAGTCTTTTTGCGGCTTTTCATTACTCGTCTTATATGCGATTTGTATGATTTATGCGACCTATGAGATTTTTTTGGTCCCACAGTGTTAAGAAGAAATTTTTATTAGAGTCATCGAAGAATCCGATGGTTATGGCATTAAGAAAAAGCTAAAGATTGGAACCAAGTTTGCTAATATTCCTTGTCACTTCACCTGCCACGCTTTATAATGATTCATTGACTATTCCTGTGGGTCCAGAAACAAAATGTATCTCAAAAAGTGTATTTAAAGCGACCAAGAATCTATGTCCAAAAGGAGAATATGGAGCAGTACATCAAGCATATGGATGAACGGAAAGTACTACTGTATATCCTATTGCAATAAGTTCCTAAATGTATCCTTTGTAGCTCGCATTAAGCCCAGTTGCAACAATTCTTTTTCTTTATTTCGTGAATTCCATATGTTCAAGCTCAATAAAGCGGTGCTGTTCTCCCAACCCGGTGTCGGAGTGTAAAGATTCATTTGGTCAATTTGTGCGAGACACTTGCCAAAACTCTCTCGCCTCGTCCCTAGCCCAACCTTTACTTTCCTTCCCCTTTCTACAAAAACGTTTTCCTTAGTCGGAGAGTTATGATCAGTGCATTCTTCATCTATAACCAAAAAGGAGAAGTTCTCATCTCCCGTCTTTACCGTCACGATCTGAGGTAAGCAGACTCAGTCCCTGAAGCACTCTTTCTGACGACTGGCGAAAAAAATAACTCCCCTCGACATCCATAACGAAAAGACGATCGGTCGCTGACATCTTTCGGATACAAGTTATCTCGAACACGGATGTTCGTTCACCCATCATCACGCTAGGGTCGACATCTTTCTTCCATGTACGCCACGAAAACTTATATATCGTCGCGGTAACGAAGTGGAATGCGAATGCTGCACTGGTGTTCGAATTTTGTTACCGAGTGGTGAACATTGGCCGCAGTTATTTTGGCAAGTTTGATGAAGAGGCAGTGAAGAATAACTTTGTACTTATCTACGAACTGCTTGATGGTAATTGGATGGAAAGAAATGAAAAGAAGGACATGGTATTCAACCTCTATATTTCTCTTTTTCTTGGGGGTTTCGAAAGAAATTCTCGACTTTGGATATCCTCAAAACAGTGAAACCGATACCTTGAAAATGTATATCACTACGGAGGGGGTGAAGTCTGAGAGAGCAGTGGAAGATTCAAGTAGAATTACAATTCAAGCCACGGGCGCCATCTCTTGGAGACGAAGCGATATCAAGTACAGAAAGAATGAAGCCTTTATAGACGTGATCGAGAGCGTCAATTTATTGATGAGTAATACAGGTAAGGCCTTCCAAAGAGAAAGGTGGTGAAGGCTTAATCCGCTGTTATTCGAAGGAACCATTCTACGAGCGGATGTGGCTGGTCAGATCTTAATGCGTGCCTATCTCTCGGGTACACCCGAATGCAAATTCGGTCTCAATGACAAACTTTTATTAGACAAGGATACAGTGAATCGTTCCACGTAAGTTGCAAAAGAGGCCAGGAAAATCCACAAAAATGCGGATTTCGCTGATAGAGGGGCTAATTTGACTTTAGTGCACGTCGTGCAAATGCTGTGGAAATAGATGATTGTCAATTCCATCAATGCGTTAAACTTGGAAAGTTTGATAATGATCGTACAATTAGCTTTATTCCTCCGGATGGCGAATTTGAATTGATGAGGTATTGTAGAGAGTTTCAATCGGAACCTCAGGATAATAGAGAGGGATTGATCACTGAAAACATGGATCATGTAGGTACCGAACGACAGACAATGTCAATTTGCCTTTTAAGGTGCATCCGGTGGTGAATGAGATAGGCAAGACCAGGGTGGAATACAAAATCAACGTCAAAGCCAATTTTTCACCTAAGCTCTATGCAAACAACGTTATCTTGAGAATACCAACACCGTTGAATTCAGCCAAGGTGGAGGTGAAGGTTGGTTCAGGTGGTAAAGCCAAGTATGCGCCATCAGAAAACTGCATCATTTGGAAGTAAGTGAACCAGTCCACAGTATGACCCTTTTCCTGATCTTGTTTATTTGCCTATGTATCAAAGGATCCCACGTTTCCAAGGCCAATCAGAGTATACCCTTAGCGGTGAAGCAGAACTGACATCCATGACGCATAAACGTGTTTGGTCACGGCCACCCATTTCCATGGACTTCCAGGTAAACAATCGAAATACTACTGTCTTGGTCAACTTAGAAACTTGCTAACATATTTATCCAAGGTCTTAATGTTCACTTCTTCTGGTCTACTTGTACGGTTTCTGAAAGTGTTTGAGAAGAGCGGGTATCAATCTGTCAAGTGGGTCAGATACATGACTAAGGCCGGATCATATCAAATCAGGGTAAGTTAAACAACCTTTTAGAAGTGTTTGGCAACTCATATATGTGTTTTCTTTCAAGTTTTGAAATACCCGTTCACTCCGTTAAATCATTTTGCATCTTGCCTTTCTTTTTTCTTTTTTTCCCCCCTTTCTTTCGTTACCGCCGTCATCCTTGCTTCTGTACTACTTCTAATGCGTTTCCCTTTTCCTTCTATTTTCTCACTTTCTGAAAACGGCAGTAATGGAAGAGAACGATAGAATCCTTTTGTTTTGTTATTGATGCTAGTTATATAAAGCAAATCATTTTCCTTGTTACAACTAAACCCAAACTACTTTTTTATTGTTCATTCGAGATATGTACAATGGATCGCTAGGGCAACCGTTACAATAAGCAAATTCGATATCATTTAGCACGGAATTATGGTGGTGTAGGTATGAAAGACATGTAGGACCCGAATGATATGTCATCAAATGTGTATTTGCCATAACGCTCCACCCCATGCGTCTACATATGTACAAAGCATTATTTGGAAGCATAACTGGTATTTTGCCCACGGTATAAACTTGCCATCACCTTTGGCCAGTAGCAATTAAACCATAAAGGATGCAAGTCGTTCCATACTGGTAGTCCTTATTCACACCTGAACAAAAGAAGACCCTACCTCTTCCATTGGGTATTCTTGGCTAAGATGCATCGGATGTTGATGATACATCCTTTTTATCTTTACATATAGAAAGTATGTGCAGCATGTCCTCAAACAGGTTTGTATTCCCTGTGGGAAAGCCCTGGATGGCTGACCTTGCCTGCATTAATTGTGATTTCCAGTCCGTTTGATCCGCTATTTTAGCGAGGATTCTGTCGGCAACGCTGCCAGATAGATGTCGAAATTGATTGAATGTGTTCAACACTTGACGCAAAGCAGTTATATCTTTGTCGATGTCTTTTGCCAATTCGTGTGTCCGCGACTTCGGTCGCTCTTTGGTTAGACGTTGTAAAAATGCTCGCTCTTGATCGTCCAGACACGCCAGCTGTTGTTCTGAAAGCTCAAGTTGGTCTCCATCCTCGCTAAAATTTGAAGCAGAATCGAAGGTTGCCGCATGATACTGGAATACGTCGCTACTAGCCTGCTTCCATTGTTGTTTTTCTCTGTCCATCCTGAACTTCCCATTAGTCGAATGCATCTTGGTCGAATGAAGTACCTACTCTTCAATTATATCGTTATATTTGGCCAGTCTTTGCCTATTTTTTTCGTTGACTGGATTTGGTTTTCTGCCGAACTTGCTTGATGCGCCACCCGCCTATGGATCGATATGTTACATCATTGATCCATCGATGATAATCTGATATCTTTCTTTTTTACCAATGCTTGAGACAGATAGATATCGAATTCCTCGCCTAATAATCTCTGTATGGCTTTCTTTTGTATGTTATGGGCTGTAAACCAAAACCATAAGAAAAGAAATTTCTGCCAACGCTTGATCTTCACCTATGTTGCGTTCCAGTATTTCTGCATCTGCCTTTCCGATCGATTGTGCTCGGCTTTTAATCATATGGGACTTTGCACACCATACCAACAACTGTCTTGCCAAAGTATCAAAAGGAACATCCTGGCCAATGTGTTCTCGGTATCGTCTTGGAGGCGTACTAGGAGGATCACTGTCTTCATAAAGCAGTTTTAACATCTTGTGATTAATCGTATAAGACGGAATATACCTGACAATTTCCAGCCTTGGCTCTGTCTTAGTGTATTGCCGCCATCGTGATGATCTGCAAATGATCGTTTCTGTCTTTGAGTATTACCTGGTGATGACTGTAATAGTTGAATAAGACCGCTAAGTTGAAAAACAGTTTTCCTCGAACGCATTTTTAGATGTTTGTATGATATACTTTACCGTTGTCTGCTGCGATTGTGATGCGTAAGAAGAGAAAGGTTGATCAGAGTACAAGGCTGAACTGAATTGCCTTTCGGATGATTGTGTGTTCCATCCTATGTTTGTTGCATCTCCATTCGTGACGGATGAACGCTTTATTCGTTTGTAAGTGAAGCCCTTTTCGTCCCTTTGATTTTGCATGATCCGTTAAGGAAAAACGCCTTTCTTACGAAATGCGGTTCGATCCAGGACTCTGGAATTCCTTTTTAGACAAGCAAAAACAGTCCTGGTAGCGGAATAGCTGAGTATTCATGCGGGCGTGGATACTGTACTCTTATACCGTGGAAGGCAACGTTCTTCAGGACCTGTTCTAGCCCAGTAAGACAAGGACAAATAGAAGCTAGTCTATAATAGCTTGGTTTTCTGATAAGCAAGTGTGCATATATTTTGATACCTTATAATCCTCTTCGTTCGGGCTGTAAGACGGGGCTCAGTTCAACTTTTGGTCGTGTGCGTGTCTCCAATTTGCTGCTTCGATATGAATGGAAAAGCCGCTGTTAAGCTATTTCATCCTAATCATGTAAGTGAAAAGGAGGTACCATGCCCAACACTTTTTCTCCTCTTCATGTACGGTCGTAGAAGAGACGCCACGTAAATTTTCTCACCATCCCTTTCTCAGTTTGCATATTAAAGCCTTCATATGTTGTGTTGCGTTCCGCTGCCTACCAACGTCGAGCCATTGCCTATAGTAGTTGAAAAATAAAGAGCATGAAGGCGTTGAACAGTGTATTAAACAGGCTGTAGTCATCCTTTTCGTTCTTTGACCATATCGAACGAGAGTAACTCAGTGAGATAAACAGGGGATTTAGTTTTTTAAACTTTCGAAATCCGGTATGCTGCCGTGAGTTTAACCGTTGCCCGGCTTAGAGCCGACATTATTTGTACACTGTGGCATATGGCGCTGCTATTGTTGCTTTCATGGGTTAGCCGACATAGGTTTGCCCTTAGTTTGTTGTTGTCTTTTTCCATCTTTCTAGGATTTCTTTGCAGGAAAGTTGTGTTTCAAATAAAGGACGTCTGGACAAGTTAGTAGGCAATTGCCTATCCTTCTTTTTGAATGGTCTGTATCGTTTCCTGTCAACTTTCGGCTCTATGTCTATTCGGTTCAAGTCAAATCAAGGGAAGGAAAAAAGAGTCTCATGCAAGCGTAACATTATGCTCATAGTTTGTAAGTTATGAGGAGTTACCGGCAAGGTTTTGTTTTCCCAGTTGCTACCATGCATACTATCGTTTGAACCTGTGCAACCCAGTCCAGTTTTTCCTGTGTGCAACTAACGCCCTAACATTTTGAGGTATGTATTTCAAACTTAAGCAAGGAAACATATGCAGGGATTTCATTGCATTTGATAACAACAGGTGTGTTTGTGCCATAGGGAGTTACCCATGTGGTATACACGACTGGATCGTATGGATTTCCCACTCTCGTTTCTCTGAGCAACCAATCTCATTGGTTACTGTGCAGTGATGCTGGCGCGGGTTAAAAAGTCTCCTTTGACTGGACTCAATCTGTGACACTCCACTTCTCTCTTTCCTCATTCATGAAACTTTCCACGCATTCACACCATCATCCATTTTCAGCATATTCCAAGAACTTGGGAAGGCGGCAGGCTCGCCCTTCATCGGGTTCACCATTTGCTGCACTGCCAGCATGTTCCGATAACGTGCACCAGGTAAGCGCGTGTCACACACATACACTCAGCCTTCCTATCAATGACCAAGTAGAACAAGATTATCTAATCGATTGTGTGTAGGGTCGACTGAAGCTTAAGGATTGTTTTTGTCTATCATTGCCAGAGTTGCCTAATGATGAATGCATTCGATATCTGGAGGAACTACGACAAGAAGCTTATTCCGAGCTGCATCAACAGATGCAGTCATACAATGATACCTTTGTCGCGCACATGCGTCAACTTGAAGAAACCCAATGTGGAAAATTGGAAGATTTAGGGAGCATGGCGAGCAGTAGCTGTAGTAGTAGTAGCAGTAACGTGGATGAAGAAGAGGCACAGGAGCAATCAATGCAAGCACTGATTGAAATGTTTGAAGCCGGATCCGTCAAAGATTACAGTCCATTGTTGGAATGGGAACTGTGTCAGGTACGGCAATCTAAATTTGACCCGATCGAGTGAGTAAATTAATCATTTTGTAGAACCCTCAGTGTGTAATTGAAGATCAGGGCGGCTGCGGTGATCTCTGGTGAATGATCTATTCCCTTATCTACTTCATAAGACTTCTTTTCCCATATAAAACGCTCTACACACTACCTTTCTTCATCCAATGTAAAATCAAGCTTGTACAAAACCTTTTATTCTTGACCCACTTACGCTGTACATGTTAAAACAACAAAAAAAAAGACGAAAAAAACTGGCTATTTCCCGTTTGGCTATTCGTTTTTGGTAAAACTGGACAAATATAGAGCTAATGTAGGATTTGTCTCTTAACAGGTTACGACCGATATTAATTTATCAAGCGAAAAAGGAATACAGCAAAAAGATTGATGCAACGTTGCAAATTATTAATGTCAGTATGGGGTAATGCCGCAGCACGGTACATTTGAGAAGTGGTATGGTGATGCACATTAGCTTCAACCTTCTGTAGGTCTATCTTTTTCTTCTTTTTGTTCGACCGGCAGTCCTGACTAAAAACTGCCCTGATATCGAGAAATTAACCAGTAATTTATCTATTTCTCCCAGTGGGCAATATACAGGGACAAACGGGATATGTCCAAGTCTATCACTTGATGACGATGTACGATACAATTACAATTTCTAAAGTAAACGAATTTTAGGTTATGATCTCCCTATTTTCTTCTATGGAAATTGAATGCATATTGTTTGGTTTATTGCAAGTTGGACCGAGACAGTTTGATCTGTATGCGATTATTCAGCTGAGGCGCATACATCATCATTTGTAAATCTAAATCCAACCGTTTGGAAGACAAGAGCCTTAGTCCATAAAAGTAGATTAACACGCAAAATACAGGGTCTATTGGAGAAACATGCATGCGATCGGGGGAAAGACAATTTAAATGGCGTAAACGCATTAGAAACGCTAATCGATAAAGGAAATGTCTATGAACATGCAGTAATACGCACGTATAACGGCATAGTCAAAATAATCATGGAAAGAAATTACCTTGATTAACAGGGAGGTATCAGTATGTTAACAATTCCTGCTTATTCAAGTCGTTTTGAGTATTAACACATTTGTAATTCACACGTTATTGTTCTTCCCGCTATGCTGCAGGAGTTACCCCTAAAAACGGCGCTTTTTTGCAGAAAATGATACAAAGAGAAAGAAGATGGCGTGAATGTATCGTGAAAGAATAAGGCAGTTTTGCCATATTGGTCTGCATCATAAGAAGTGGAGATTTTTTTTTTCTCTGCATAAAGATATCTGTTGCAATTCCTTCTGTGATTGCTTTGGGTTTGTTTTCTATATTTCTCTCACTAGACAGGATGTCGACCATGAAGTGATTGATAAACAAAGACATCCTTATTTAGGTGTACGTTCTTAATATCAGTAAAATGGTTGGTTTTTGGAGACATTAATATATTAGGTTGTCTGCCTTTTGGCTTCTCAAGGAGCCAGTTCTATGTTTCTTCAGGCAGTCTCACAATTTCTAAACGTTCCTGCTAAATTACTTTCTAGTCCCAGCAACTTAAAGCAGTTCAATATTGATATCGGGTGTCCGTCTCACGATGGCAGTATCCATGTATTATTCTTCTTACATGCAACACGTTCTATGCTTACCATCTTGCTGAACGCATTGAAAGCACAGACTAACTACACGTTCTTCTCAGCGTATACATGCCGATCACGCATCTGGCATTGTCATACATAGGTTGAATAAAAGCCTAATTATCTTTCTTTTGAGCAAACGTGCAGAAACTTGTAAATATATACGACCGGAAAAAGACCTAATCTGAGCGGTACCGTACTGCCTTTTATCTTCATTCCTTCAGTTTGATTTGTCGGTATTAGACACATCTCCCAAGAGCCCTATTGCAAACGCAGTCGGGCGAACAGTTCAGGTCTACTTTGCATTCACCACTACATTCCGTTCTCTTGATTAAACGGGATGCCCCATTAATGTCTTGCTTCGTGTTGTAATGGTTGAGATTGAGTTGACCATCACTAGGTGCACCAACCGCAGAGGCAAACGACGGAAGAGCCGTGAAGCTGACCATACCTATCAGGAGCAGCGCCCAGAGGAGACTTTTCTTAACCGTGTTTGCTTGCATTCTTTGGCTTCTTGGGTTGTCTTGCGGAAAAGCAAATAATTTGACTAAAATACTCCATGTATTTATATCAGTCCTTACAAGGCTTATGCCAATCGTGTTGGTTTGTCTTTGTATAATTAGTGACCTCCTGGGGGAATTTGATGTGCGCTTGCATGCAGATCCAATGAACTACATAGAGAGATCTAGCCTGAAAGATCGGTTCGACGTGCTAATCCAGCTGTGGCCGGGTTTTCTTAGTATTTCGGGACTACTGGATGAAGTTAGGCAGCTGCAAACAGCGCTCAATCTCTATTCATTGTCCATCTTTTTGTTGTAATGGACATGGAGCCTACCTTTACAAGCAACTGAAGTTGCTGATACTGGTGGCAGATTGTTCTCTGAAATCAAATAAAAAAGCACAAGATCGCGAAATCTTACAATTCCTATTTTGTGCTGCCGACAGCGCAGTCTTTGCATAAAGGTCTGGCCATCTCACAATGATGTTTCGTTATGCTTACTCGCCTTGTTCACAACAGAATCTACGTAAACCATCTTGATGTTAGAGTTTGAAGGACCGTGACGGTACGTTTTTGTAGCTAGGGCATGTATAGAGAAACACGCAGGATAAAGCGCTGTTCAATCCGCGTATGCGATGCCTCCTGGATTTCAAAAATCGGGTCAAATGTGCCTTAAGGAGTATGTTGCCTAGTGTGTATATTAGTTGCAATGACTACGGTGTCCTATATAAACAGTGTATTTGTCCAACCTGAATTTGACATACAGCCATGCACAAGATAGTTATACACTGTAAACACAGGCCTGCTGCCATCGTATGTTTTCAGCGAGGTTTTGTAGTAGGAGATTTATTCAGCAGATAGTGACTACATGGACCTGACAGAAGCTACAGCCATTAATGTATGTAATCGGTATCAAATTATATCCGGGCGATCGTATCCGTGTTTTCGCTTGCCGTCTCTGTATGCGGTTGATCCGGATTTGTCTCCAACATGGGGAGCAGCAGTAATGCGCTTCGCCTTCAAGCAGATCCAGAAATATAAGAATTGCTCAGCATCACCATATGAGAAAATCTATGACGCTCCATTCTACCTGCGGTAGAAGAACTCAGATAACTTCATTGTGGCTAACCTTATTGCAATGCTGAAGACAAAGTAGTTTTCCCGTTGTGTCTACTTTCCTATTGAGGCTCTTGTTTGTAATATGTTTTCCTCACCTTTAAGCTGATAAGATACTGTAGTCCTCATATACATTGGACAATAAATACTATAGCTAGATTTGTAGCCTACAAGAAGTTACATATACTCGGTTATTAGCAGATCTTTCATTGAGCCTAATTCCTTGATACTGATATGAGATTCGTTCAAGTCGCTAGAAGAGTTTGAGAGCAAAGCAATGGTACATATCAAACCATTAGTAAACTTGTAAGAGGCTGATATACTTGTGCTAGCTTTCACGACCACCCATACCTAGCGGGCATACAATGGTTTCTAATCCAATGCAGATCTGTAACTCTGTGACTTTTGCGCAGTGGCTTTCAGTGTATCGATTGGGATCCCGACGTCCTTTTTTTTTCTAAAAAAAAAAAAGAACAGACAAAGTTTTTGCTTCGTTATGGCTGAAGAATCTTTGGAACAACAGGTGCTTAAGCAACTCGAGCTTATTTACAGCAAAGAAAACCTGGAAAAGGACAACTTTTTCCGGGAAATGATTCAGCAGGATCCTGAAGGATGTATGTGAACATGGACACCTGATCAAGCTATTGTTAAGCAGGCTTCGTTCTCTTTTCGCTCTTAGGGGTCACATTAAAGAAACTGTCCTGTATTAAGCGGTTCAAGACGCTTATCAACGGCAACCTCGAGATATTCCCACTTGCAGTTGGTCTTTCTACCGAATTTGAAGTTAATGAAGACAAGACGAAGTTGAGAAAGATCCCCGTTCCAGAACCCACTCCAGAAGAACTGGAGAAACAGAAGGAAGAACGCGAAAAAGAAGCACTCCGTTTAGTGGAAACCTACATTGATGCGAAAAACATTCGATCCATTTACGCTGTAAGGAATTGCCGTTCGCTATCTTACGTTTGTTCTTGCTAATACTTAAGCATCTGGGTTAATTTCAAAATAGAAAGGTTTTGATACCGACGAACAAAAAGACCCTATTCGCGACTATTTCCAGACTTTTGGACGTGTCGTCAGCGTCAAAATGAGATTTGATGACAATAAAACTTTCAAGGTAAGAAATAAAAAAAAACACGGAGTCGCCAAGTTGTTGTCGGTAAAATCTTACCTATGACATAGGGAAGCGTATTCGTAGAATTCGAAACTCCCGAGATAGCCGACAAGGCACGATCAGCCAATATGGAATACAAATCAAAGCCATTGCTTGTCATGGGCAAGTAAGTGCCATCGATTGATGTGGAACGAACCAGATTTTTTACGGATTCCGACAGGCAAGAGTACATTGATATGAAATCGAAGGAGAAGTTTGAAGGGCAAGAATGGGCTCCACTCAATGATGGTCGTCGTCAAGCTTATTTGATTGAATTTTCAGGAGCAGAAGATATGACAATCAAGGAGATCAAGGTAAATGCAGGTCCATTGTATTGCCATGTTTGTTCATGTCTGTTATTAGGCACTCATCGCTCAAAAGGCGAAAATTGGTTCGGTTGAAATGATTGCTGAGGAAAAAGGACGTGGCGTGATTCAATTGCTTGAGACCATCCCCGAGAAGTTCATGGAATCATTGGACGATAACAAACTGGAGCGTTTGACCTTCAGATTGGCTGATGGTAGGATAACATAAGAAGAAAGCTCGCCTGGAATGTGCAGTATATCTGACGTACTGTAGAAAATGCCCGCCGCTTATTTTTCCGGCAGCAAAAAGAAGGCAGAGACCGTAGAAATGGTTCTCGAGGAAATGGCCGAGGAAGGGGCCGAGGCCGAGGACGGGGTGGTAAAGGCGGTAGCAAGCGAGAGAGATCCGGTAAGGACGATAGTGAACGGGAAGCCAAGAAAGCACGCAGTCTCGTACCGGAAATCGCATCGGCTTTCAAAAATGAGACAACTACTGTAAGTGAAGGGATAAACAGGAAGAGAATAGAGAAAGGTTTGGCTTTTGTTCGGTTACTTATGCTATGTTAGGCTTAGTCGAACTCTAGATAATAAGTGATCGTAATTTTCTCTTTTTGCTTCGTCAAATTCCGTTCATGGCTTGCCTGTTCAACCTTGCAATTTCATACAGCATCATGCGCACATTCTCTAGGGATGGCATAAAATCAATCAAAAAAAAACTTCATTTGATATCATAAAATAAAGAACAATAGAAGCTTTTCGTAATTTATGCTGAAAAGGCTGCGAACACATTTGGTAAAGCAACGAAGGAATTTTCGCTGACATCAAACATAGTTCGTTCACACCCGCTTTATTACGTAAAGGGCAGAGTTAAATCAGTGCAGTTTGCAAGTGTCACTGTAACTAAACGATATATGAACATAGTATATAGTTGGTGCAGTTTCTTGCTGTCGAAGATGTTGATAGGGGATGGTGATGTTCGTTGTCATATGGGAATTGAGAATATATTTTCTCCATTTGCTGTAATGTCTTCCTCTGAACTATATTAGAACTGCTTGGCAGAGCAACTTCCTCCAGACGAATGGGCTAGCATCGCCGCTCATTTTGTTATACACAAGCCCGTGTCCCGGATAAGACATGCACGCGGGTGTCAGTGGATTTGCGCTGGAATTGGGAGAATATTGAACTATATAGGGCGACCCTGAGCTTACAATACATACAGTATGAGGACTCAAACCCTTTTATGTCACAGAGTGGCTGTTGTGGAAAGATCCAAATGATAGCGAGGTGATATCAGTGCAAAAAAAGACATATATAAAGCGTTTACATCGGTGTTTCCTATTAGAGCGAGCACTTTTCTACATTTGAAATAAACCAAGCAAGGTACTATAGCTTCCCTGATCCGATCAAACGCTTTGACTATCAGGACTTGGTTGCTAAATTACCTCGGCGACACTTGACAACTGCGTACTACACGAACTTGTTATGGAAATAAAGCATGACAGGTCATCCTGGCCAAATGGCACTTTTATAAAGAAAAAAAAAAGGCCCTGAGGATACTAAGACGAAAAGAAAGGAGAAAAAGAAAAAGACGACGGGGAGATTAAACAGAGAGAATCGTGTTTAGAATACAGAATGTTGGAAGCAGGAGAGAAGGGGAATCAGGCGTAAAGTGTGCACACACAAATGTTTAACCTGCATTTTCGAAATGTTAGTGGAAATGGATAATAAAAGATAATATCTTGACTTACAGGCACAAGCGTTCGGGTTAGTAGGACGATCAAGATCTACGCCACGAGCGTTCAATCCGCGAAGTTTGCCACGGGAATTATCCGCAAGTTGATCCAATGGCATACGTTTCGCTAGATGAAAAAAGGAAAACATTTAGATTCCTCTGTTCTTACTTTGAGCAAACCAGGTAAAAAAAAACTTACCTATCGATGTAAAAAGCTCATGAACATTATGAGCTGTCTTTGCTGAAGTCTCAAGGAATAAAAGACCTGCTTCGTCAGCATACTCTTGAGCTGTCTATAACAGAGGAATTTGATTTTGTGAGTTCCAGTCAGAATGGAAATAGAATCTCTAATATGCATAGGATCACTCACTCGAGTTTCAATAGCTCGTCGAGATTCCAGGTCGCACTTGTTTCCAGCCAATGCAATCACAATATTCGGATCGGCCTGACGTTGCAATTCGTTTACCCAAGCTTTGGCTTTTTCCAGAGATGACTAGATAAGATGGGTCGCATGTTAACTATCTTGTCCAATCAGCTTTCCATCTTGGTAACCTACGGGTTGCGTGACATCGTAGACAACGACTGCACAGTTTGCATTACGATAATACATAGGAGCCAAACTCTGGAAAACGAAGACATTAAGCATCGCAATGAACCGAGGCAATCAAACATATTCTTTTTTGGTACCTTGTAGCGTTCTTGACCGGCAGTATCCCTAGTGGACCAAAAAATGGAAAAAAAGTAAATCTTTGTGCATATGTAATAATGGTTAAAAGTAAAAAACAAAAGGTATACCATATCTCAAACTTTACTTTCGTATCGTCATCTAACGAGATAGTTTGTGCCAGGAAAGCAGCTGCATATATTCTGTTTAGTGCATCCCTTCCATTCCCCTCCCCCTTTTTTTTTGGTGCTTTTTGGTTTTCTCTGTATTACCTCCAATAGTACTTTCTCTGTATTCATCGAAGTGGTCTTTGACAAAGCGCATCACCAAACTTTGCAAGAAAAGAAACAAGACAAAAGATTTCAGTTTTCCCAGCTCTTGGGATGATTTTGATTCTTTTCGCTTTCTCTTTCTTTTTCTCTCACCTCGACTTCCCTACAGCTGATTCGCCTGTAATTGAAATGAGACATAAGCTTTAGTTTTTTACTGGATGCCAAGCAACTGTTACTTCTTTCTTTCTTTTTTCTTACCTAAGAGGACAAGTTTGAATTGATATGTCTTTCCCTGTGTTTGAGATGCTGATGGTTGGGTTTGTCTAGACGCCATTAGAGCTAATGTTCGTAATAAGAATGAATAACTAGGAAAGGAAAAGAGGAACAGATGAACCGACGTAAGGAGCCCCGATACAAGAAAAGAGTATTCGGACGTGCACCCAAGGCCAAATTGGTGCTGCTACCACCTGGCGGAATTTGAATATGCTGTTACTGCACGAAGTTGGGTACAAAGTATGGGCATCATCGCCCGGTGCGTCTTCCTTTTTCCCTCTTAGCTAGATGTTCGGTTTTTTTTCGTAGCAATGCTATGTTCTGTAGTTAGTTTTTATGTTGGATTATATTCTTAGTCATATTGGTATCAACGATGTTACTTTGGTGCGTAACGAATAGCTGAGGAAACCCAGAAAAGGCTCAATACGCTTGAATAAGTCGAACAACAGAGAAATAGCCAATAGCGTTGGATAGAAGACCTATTCAGAAAAGACACAAGTTAAAAAGCAAAATATGCTATCATTTCTCTTTTGATTTCGGCATGGCATGGCTTCAGTTGCTGTCTATATCTGATATAATCGCTATGGTACCCGTTGCTAATAAGTTAGTGGTGTTCCATAAGCGAAAAGAGGGAAAAAAAAATGGAACCATCAAGAACCAAAATTTTGATAAACCACTCACCTCGTAACAGCATTGTCTCTGTAAGTTATGTTACAACTAAACGGAAAATTAGTTCATGAACAATCAATAGTTCAAAAAGGAAGCGGTGAGAGACAGCAGGATCGTTTATTTCTCATAGCGTACCTGTAAGACGAAACCTTGTTTGAATATATGTAAGTTACAGAGGGTAATATTTCCTTTTCACCCTTAAGAAACCGAAATATTTGGCGCTAGCTATATTGTATTTACTTTTTACGTTGAGATGTCTCTTTTTTTTTGCATATTGCTTACCCATCGAACCTTTTCTAGAAGAAAGAGCATCTTTACATTCTAGCGGGATATATCAGTCATGCAAGCTTATTTTTTTATGGTTTGTTTTCTTGACAAAAATTTGCCTTGCATTAGGGCAGGATGGTACACCAAGTAACATGCATTTTCCTTTTTGTTTTTCTAAAGAAAAGAAAAAGCGGGCGCGGAATTTGTCACGATTTGACTTGAACGAGCCAACATGATACATATCATGCTAACCAAGATAATGTATTGCTCTTCCTGGTTAGTCTCAGAACACTCTTTCGTCTTGTCTTGTTAACTGTGTGACATAGCAAAATGAACGATCCAGAATGAAAGGAAAAGGTCATCTGGTCACCACGCGTTGCGAGGTAATTTTTCTCTCCGATACGCTAGAAGACGAATGGTCCGTTTGGTTCTTTATACACAGAACAAAATAGCCAGTAGCCATAAAAAGTACACAAAAGCGTCTTTTATCCCCCGTTTTATTTGGTGACGCTCTATAGGACCAATCGTTTCGTCAAGTTGACGGAGTCTGTCCTTTTTTATTATGACTTTAAAAGAAAATTGAAGCGCCTAAATGATTATAGAGCAATTTGATCTTATTTTCTCATCAAACTTAAATCACGTTTTACTTGTTTCTTGGACCTAGTTTTCTGTAATGGTTTGTTTAAATAAGCGCTATTGTCTTGAGAGTATGACGTTAGTGGTTTGGAAAATACTATAGTCGTTTTTACATTATTATTATTATTGTTGTTGTTGTTTCTTTTTATCTTTTGGTTTTGTTTACATGTCAACGAGGGGCGGGGGAGAAGGATGGTAGATGATTC
Source organism: Apophysomyces variabilis (assembly GCA_002749535.1). Classification (NCBI taxonomy): domain Eukaryota; kingdom Fungi; phylum Mucoromycota; class Mucoromycetes; order Mucorales; family Mucoraceae; genus Apophysomyces; species Apophysomyces variabilis. Next base: position 461,983 of record MZZL01000380.1, read on the forward strand.
TATCGAAAGAAATCCAAAAGGTTCAACCCCCCTAGATCAGCTCCGCATGCTATCGCGGGGGATTTGGCGCGTTTTGGCTTAAAAAAAAGAACTAGATGATATCACGTCCAAGCCAAAAATAAATTTATAGACAAAAAAGAAAAAGAACCCTAAGGGTCTAATTGCCACTATGTGGTATGGGTTAGATGAATGTAGTTTGGCGATCTGTAAGACATTATACTAGATAAAGGGTTAAAAAAGAAAGGGGGGGAGAGTTGGGTGTGTTTGGACAAATGTTCAGGAACAACAACGAGATGGTGTTGTTTGAAGAACGTGAAAGCAGGGAGAGAAGCTGACGAATGTGTAACCTGACAACCGAAATGGTTCTCTTTGTCGATCATCATAAAAACCTTTGCATTTATACCAAATCCGGAGTCCCATTGTCGATCTTACAGTTGGCCGATTAGGAGAAAGGGTAAGGGAAGGGAAAAAGCTCCCTAAACAAAAGGGTACAACTCTTTTTTTCTTTGTTACCTGTTTGTTACCTCGCCGCCAGAATTGTCAATAAGGGCAAAATAACCAAAATGCCACGTTTCAAGGCACTTGATTGGCAAAATCGTCGTAACTCACTTTTTGGATTGCCACTTCAATATAAACTAACTAGTGTTATTGGTTCAATTGGACAAAGCTGGAGCCCTTTTTTGAATCTCATCCAAAAATAAAATCAAAGTCAGATCATATTAGAAAAAGTGCCAATATCTCCTACGTTTTCGCGCGAGAAGAAACAAAAGAAATCAATCTCAACGCCCAAGAACCAAATAAGAAATATAAAACAGAATCCGACAAAAAAGAAACTAAAAAAACCTTTTTTTCATCAAATTCATCATTACCCCCAGAATATGACAATTTCATTTGTCCATTCAAACCCGAACACAGAAAGATGACACATTGTGATTTTGCTTTCCTAGAAATTAATTTCTTGGGGGAACGGTGCACAGACAGAAGGGTTAGCCATGAGGATCCCTGCCAAGGCTTTTCTATGTTAACAATCGGAGATAAGCCCTGTTTGGGGGGGAAAGAGAGAGAGAAGGAACCCAAAAAGAAGGTTTAGGCTGGTTGCTTTTTGGCTGCGCTGATCCTTATTGTTATTTCATCTCCCACGTTCTTCTTCTTTTTCGCTTTATTTTTTTTTCACTTTTTTGTCTGGAAAACTTCAGTCGCAACCAGCACGTTTTCTTTCCTTTTCTGATATGCAGGGCTACATTGCATACAAACACGTTCTCTTTCTCTTTCTTATTCATCCATACCTAGTTACGCATCAGTGCGCCGCCTAACCTAACGAGCTTTTTGCCAATCAAAAAACTTAGAGCCTACACAAATCAGAGCTGATCCTATTTTCCCTATTTAGTGTCTGATAAAGTTTTCCCATTTTATAAATACCCTTCTACTGAAGCCAACTTTTTCATTTCGTGTTATTTCTCTCTCTCTTTTCTCTTATTCTTTAACTTCACTTGGATTTTAAAACCAAAGAAGAAAAAAACGAAGAAACAACCAAAAAAAAAAAAGAATCCATTTAATCTACAAACACACCAATCGAACTATGTTAGCCGATTCCAGCCTATCTGTCAAAGACGCTAATGGAAGACATATCAGTCTTCTGAATGGGTCTAATGAAGAGATCCCAAACAAAGTAGAAAAACCCAGCACAACAACCACCTCTGGTCGTCGTCGATACCATTGTACGGAACCAGGCTGTAATAAAAGTTTTACTACTAGGTAAATTTTTCACTTAGGCAAAACCTAATCCGATTGGGAAAAAAAAAGGTTTTTCATGATATTCATGTATTTCTTTACTTTTATTTTCTTTAGTGGTCATCTTGCAAGACATAATCGTATTCATACGGGTGAAAAGAATTTCTATTGTCTTTATCCTGGCTGTCCATCCCGTTTCTCGCGTCAAGATAATATGATGCAGCATTACCGTACCCACATGTCACCAAGATCACGTAGACACCATAATCGATACCACCCTCATCAACAATGGCCAATGACATATGAAAAACCGCATCCTCATCTCCATTGCCATACACGTATCCATTCAGACAATCAAACGGTTCTCTATCCCTTGCAACACCATGAGAATTTCAGAAGCCGTTCGATGACGATGCCAATGCACTTTTATCCAACGAACAATGACGGCTCCTTCCAACCCATGACGCTCCCCAAACCAAGACCATTGGAGCCACCTTCCATGGGTCGGATTCACCGAGCCTCTTCCGTTTCATCGGCATCGTCTTCAACTACGGCATCTTCTTCCTCATCCCCTTTTTTATTTTCTCCTCCAATCCAAACCACGTCGCCTCCTCCACAGCATTACTTACCGCCACTCCACTATTCGCCACCCACCCAGTATCAGACCCCAACCAACCGAAATGAACCACCATCATCAGGAGGCCTTTTTCAGTTAGCCCACATTGTCAGCACCTTCGGTTAACCTAATTTTCAAAAAGATTGACACTTTCCAGCTTTTTTACACGGAAAGCCTTTCTTCTTTACCTTCCGTTCTTTTCTTTTCTTTTTTCTCCTCTTTTTCTTATTTACTACTATTTATTATTATTATTGTCCACTCGTTTTTTTCTGTTCTTTTATTCCAATTTTCGCTATGCAAATCAGCCTGAAATGAGGGTCAATTTTTTTTTATTCAAAAAGAAAGAAAAAAAAAATAGCCAATGTTATGTACAGCCAGCTTTGTTGCCTTGTATTTCTTCACTCCCAACTCATCTTTTTTTTTCTTATCTTTTCTGTTGCTGTTTCTTTTCTTTTTATACTGTACAATAGTTTTCTTTTCTTTTTCCTCTTTTTCTTCCTCCCATTTTTTTCTATTATTTCTCTCTGGAAATTTGTATAATCTTGTATGCTCTCAACCTTTTCTTCTTTACTTCATGGATTCGTTTTTCTGATTTTATTTGCTGATTCTCTTAATTTTATATGTCTATACTTTGAATTGTACATGGGTCGACCTTATATTTTTGCCTCCCCCCGCACCTCTCTAAGAATAAAAAAAAAACTTTGGAACTCCTAAAGTGTACAAGATCAGTAAATTATGTGGATAAAGATGTAATTGAGCCCTTTTTGTGTACCGCTACACAGCGTTTTCTGTGAACCCCACCAAAAAAATTTAATTTAAAAAAGACAGAAGATCGTCCTGCATTGGTCGCACAAATTATCTCACTTGCATACGTATTTGTTGCCCTATTCATGCTTTGTAGACCCTTTTGTCAAGATAAGTTTAACTTAAGCTTGCTTCCCAAAATAAAATAACAATAGTAAAAAAGTAAGCATGATTTATCATTCATCTAATATAGAATCCTTTCTGAAACACCTCATTTAACTTATTTCTAGCGCAGTTTTTATCGTGAAATCAAAGAATCTCATGTGAAATTAAAGAAAAAGGGAAGTGTGTTTTTTTCTAGCGGCGTCGGGATCTAGAGGTGGTTACAGCAGCAGATCGACGTCGCTTCTTTGTCTAAGAAAGACCCACAATGAAAACCAATTAATTACATGACTTTGACTCTGTCTTTTGCTTCCTCGGTTTACCTTTTTTTCTTCCTCGGATTCTTCTTCTTCTTCTTCTTCTTCTAATTCAGCATTCTCCTTCTGAATCAATCCAATGAGCGTATTGCATCGCCGAGCAAGCTCTTGAGAAGTTCGTGACTTAAAAAACCAGTCAAATCGAAACTGCGGTGAATGTCTGATTTCACGACGAATATGGTCGTACACATTTTCAGTTCCGTAACCATATTTCTCCAACATCACGATGAGGAACCTGTCTTCATCTTCGTTGTAACTCTTCCCCTTTGTTGCCTGCGTATACCGGAACCGCATTTGTTGTAATGGTGTGCGATGACGTGAGACCTTTTGAGTCAACTGCTGTTGTATCTCTAATTGTTTTTCAATCTCATTTTCTCCTTTTTCAATTTTCGCAATCTGCCGCTCATAATCTAAAAAAGGACTTTTTTAATAAAACTGCTCCGAGTCTACATTGGAACAATTACCTGATATTTCCTTATAGCGCGACCAGAATACTTTCGCATATTTCTTTACATCTTCCAAAGCCTTCCCTTCAATTTCAGTCGTAATGGCTTCTAGATTATGTCTACAACACGTTTAGATAAAGTTATAACTCTTGTTAAGGAAATCCGAAACGCCTACCTTCCGTATTTTGCGCAGCCGTTGATAAAGTTGTAAAAATCCTTCCTGGTCCAGTCCGCAAAACCCTAAAGGCACAAACACATGATTAATAACTCCGACATATGCAATGTTACGTTTCCCCAACCTTTGTGTACAGTTTTTTACGAGTCTCCTCTTCCTTTTCGGTAAGAGGTTCCGCTAAAACAGAACTGTTCATATACCCGACTAGTCCACATGACAATCCTACCTGCATCAATCTTCCTTTGTTGTTCCTCTCGCTCCTTTTCAAGCTTCTTTCGCTCTCGTGCGCTGCCTCCTTCTGGGATTGGAGGAACCTTGTACTCCAGTGTTTTCTTCATTGACAATATCCTTTTTAGAATAGCTAATCCGGGTATTAATTAATTGACAATGCAACATACCCTGAGATACAACGTGTCCTTCTCGTTCAGTTGACTAAGTTTAGGCGGAAAGAATTGGAAATCCTCCCTGTTGTCATGATAGATCAGTTGATGTGTGTAATCTATTACTATCTCACTTACACTGCATATTTTTTTGCACGAGGTGGTGCTTTCACAGAAGGGCTCCTGGATGATATTTTCAAAGCCTCTTTGTAATAATCATCCACTGCATAGTTTGTCTTACGCTCTCTCTTGGCAGGACCCAGCCAAGACAATCCAATACTATCCGCTTTCCTCTATGTCCATCCACGTTCAATTTCATCCATACTCAAACATCTTCAAACAAAACACACCTTGTGACTCCAATCCTCCCCATTCCACTGATAAGCGCTTTCGGAAGAAAAGTTCTTCAAGTCATCGATATTTAAGTTTTGGTACTTTTTGTTGAGTTCTGCCGTTTTCTCTTCACCCCTCCGTAAGATCTCTTCAATATCATCATCTATATTCTCTGTCGTGTCATAGTCCTTAAATATGCTTTCTGCGCCGTGCTGAATCATGGACAACAGCTGTTCCTTGCTTGCACCTGTAATAACAACTTAAATCCATGGACAATGGGGAAACTAGAAATGTTTCTACCTTTCTGTTGCTGTGTCATACGCCCTTGTTGAATAATTAACTGATCTAATCGAAGCTTCTGCGCCGCCCTTTCTAGGACTTTTTCTTCGATTGCGTTCTGAAAATAGTTCCAGTTTCGTTTAGAACCAAATCAGTGTCGTCTCGTAAGTACCTCTGTAATAAACCTAAAAATATAAACTTGCTTCGTCTGCCCGATTCGATGAGCTCGGTCCATTGCTTGTAAATCAACTTGTGGATTCCTAAGAACGAAATACAAACTAAACGTGAGCATATCGTGCGGTCACTCAACGTTAACACTGACCAGTCACTATCGTAGAGGATAACAATATCTGCACTGGTCAGATTGATACCTAGGCCACCAGCACGAGTAGTCAACAAGAAGATAAACTTCGAACTGTCAGGTTTGTTGTATTCATCAATTGCGTCGATTCTGTCCTCTTGGCTAGTTTGTCCATCAATCCGGCAGTATTCTAATAATTACACCTATAAGTCGTCTGCAATAAGCCTGCCCGTCATTGCTTACCATACCCACGCCACCAGCAGTAATCTTCGAGAATATCAAGTACTCGGCTCATCTGACTAAATAGCAAGACACGAGATCCTTGGGCCTTCAATCTCGCAAGTAACTTATCCAACACCAACATCTTTCCAGCATTATCAACCAGATGTTGATCGGTTGTATACGGTGGTCCCGGTTCCTGCACCAACAATGTCATCAACTTCTTTTGATCCATTACACCAACAACTTACAGCACCATCAAACAGGTAAGGATGGTTACAGCACTTTCTTAGCTGCATCACTATGTTCAGAAGTCTTGTTTTGCCTTCGCGTTTACCAGATCCAAGCGCCCCTATCCATAATTATTTAAGCTTAATAAGATGCTGCAATGCTATACAAGTGCACTTACCGTTGATGGCATCAATGTCCTTCTCCAGAATCTTCTGATACCATTGCCGCTGCATGTTGCTCATTTTAACGTAGATGTTGATTTCTTTTTTCGGTAACAACGATTTTTCCACATCTGACTTAATGCGCCGTAACAAGAACGGCCTTAATACCTGGTGAAGGCACCGTTAAGCCAATCGTTCTGTGCATCGCTCTCTAATTAAGATCAAACCTACCTTGTGGAGTTGTTCTACCACTTTCTTTTGGTCGCCCCCCTGCTTATCGAACCATTCATCAAAAACTTCTGATGAGCTGAACACGTCCGGAAGAAGGAAATTCAGTAAAGCCTATCAGTACAAGTAAATATAAGCGCATTTGTAATTAGGATATGTAACATACCCATAGTTCATGAATGTTGTTTTGAAGGGGTGTTCCAGTAATTAGCATTCGATTTTTGGAATCAAACGCTCGTACGATCTGCGACAGCATCGAATTTTCATTCTTGATGCGATGTGCCTCATCGATGACGATGTATTGCCAAGCGATCTTTTTGAATTGCGCTTTTTCAAGCAAGCAGATCTCGTACGAAGTGATACACACTTCGAAATTGCGCGTTCGTATACGAGAATCAATAAGCTTAGACTATTTTGAAAACTTCAGTAAATTTGCTTGGCGCCCATTCGTGGACTTACTCTCTCGTCCTTGTCACCATGGAATACAAAGGCATCAAAGTCTGGAACCCATTTGCTAAATTCATTTTTCCAGTTATGCAGCGTGGATTTTGGGACAACCACCAAATGTGGGCCGGAGATATCGCGCAAATGTTTCAAGTAGCCAAGAAACGAAATAGTCTGCAATGTCTTACCCAGACCCTACGTAATATGCAAAGTGAGGATGCAATACTACCCCTAAACTCTTCAAACAATGGAATATAACCTCTTACCATCTCATCTGCCAGAATTCCATTGATGCCATTCTCATAAAGTGAAACCATCCAATTCAATCCTTGCACCTGATAATCACGCAACGTTCCGCCAGTGACATCTAGAATGATCGTTTTCGTCAATAAGAAGAAATACTTTCAAAAACTTGACACCTACAAGCAGGGGATTCAGTAAAGACTGTCAATTGCTCATTGCCTTCATTTGATTCGTCCTCCAAAATTTCCTGATCCTCTTCCTTTTCTGTTTTTCGTCGTCGCCTTGATCTAGGGTCGATCATGTTGATAAATGCTCCTATTTATCTCCGATATCCTTTTTGTTTACCCTTCCTCCGTCGCTTTGCTCGCTTCTTTTTCATTCAACACGGCGTGCAATGCGTCGTCTTTCTGCGTTTTCAGATTTAAGAAATGCGCAAACAGTTCGGTTTGACCCAATAAATATCGGTAGCGCTTCAGCCGTGATTCATACTACGTACGCCAGAATGTTAATAATAGTGTTATGCCGACGTTGTTAAAACATACAGCAGAAGCGTGTGCTGAGTTGTCGTTTGTTGGGAAATTGGCAGGACTAGACACTGCTTTAGAATCGACATCCTGAGTGAAAAATTGCGTTAGACACCTCGATCGATGAGACGGCTCCTTACGGAATCGGTTAGGGAAGATGGATCTTCGCTGATCGTGGCTATCAGGGTGTCCTATATGCAGAAAACCAAAAACCAGACACGTGTAAGTACGGACGTTCATTTATCGAACAATGCAGGGAGAACTGACCGTATCGAGACTTTCATCGGTGCGATCGCCGCGATTGAGTATCATCAGATCTTCCTATGGTAATGTAAGCTTTGGATACTAATCGATGCGGTAGGTGTTGCACTTGCTTTAGCATCTGACATCATACGAAATGTTGTAGCGGTGTGGAACGGGAAGGCGAGAAATTGGTGCCAGCCACCCTTATGCGGGCATTGACTGGGACTGTTTCCTCCGACGGTTCCGAGATTTACGATTGTACTGGAAGTATGCACAAAACGGTACTTTTATTCCATTTCGATACGGAAGACTATTTCTGGCAAGATACATAAATCAAAGCGATTCTTTTTCATTGCATCTTTGTTTTAATATAACAAGGGATCAAATGGTCTTTTATGGACAGCAAGCCTATTGAGTAGGCCCCCATTTAAACAAACAAGAAATGCATCCGGCAATGTCCCCGCTCCTCTGCAACACTGCTTCCCAACGGACGAGAATGAACAAGTCTTGTTTTTACACGGATCTATAGTTTAGAAGCGCTCTTCCTCAGTATCGTGACCATGCCTTGTATGCTCTCATCGATTAAGCATCCTAACGTGCTCTATCACCCCTCATAGCACGATCACGGCACCCAATTTACTACGAAAGAAGTGCCCAAAGTATTTGATAGTTAGGACATGATTTACTGCAGACACTGTCATTCATCGATGACGAGAAACTATGAATTCCCTATTCATTGCCCTTTTTATTGCTTGGAAGCAAAAGCTTCTCACAAGCGCCAACTGATTGTTTCAGGCGGAAGTCCACGCAGAATGCTGCCGCCGAATATTTCGCAGGGTGACCTATCAGTTGAACCGTGAGAAAAAAGTCTTGCCTTTTTCAAGCTTTTTCTCCGCCGTGGACCAACAGCTGCAGGTTGCGGAATGGCTGCTGATAGAATCCGGATTGCCCAGACACTGAGCACAAAGGATAAAGATGCTTCTCTAAAAAGGAAACGTGAAACACATAGTGCGCCTAACTTTGTTGCAGAAGGCCCAATTGACCTTTGACTTCCATATAAAGAAGGGCCATGGGCATTGACTGGAAACGGGACACGAACAGGAAAAGAGGACTAAACTAAGCATGCGAAAAGTAGACGTGCTTCATAGCTTCTCTGATATAAACGTTTACCCTGTCCGGAACGATTCGTGTACATCTGGACAACACTAATCCATTCAACCGATTAAATCACGCTGTATTTTTTTTTAAAAAAAAAAAGAAAAGGCGGTCTATCACCATTGCCATGGTCAAATCGTGTGCTCCTGCTTATTGTGTACAGCAAATATAGATTTCGTCGTCAAGTTAAGGATCTGATAACGAATAGTACCACAGCAGGGAACTTAGGGTAATTTAACGTCTGTATGAAATCATGAAATAAAGAGCTGTGCAACATGGACGTACAGACCGGAAAATAATAACCCTCAACGGGATGTCATTACCGTTCGTCACGACCGTTTTGTCATAGAAGGAGAACGGCATGCATGCAGTTAACGTGGAATTCATTTAGACTCTAACGCATGACTCCCGCATTGAACTTTGTCTTGGCAAAAAACCTCAATTATGTCTTTCAATAAGGGCTGCGTGCCCGTTTTATGAAATCCCATTTTCGTAATAGGATCATGTCCCCATTATGAGTCCGGGCAAAAATACGATCTAGCCATAGGGAGGAACATGCGTTACAGATGCATCGTTTTGTTACGTGTGCAACCCTCATGGGAAGGCAAAACCTAGACATTTTTGTTTGCGTAAACCAAAAGGCATCTCTTCTTTCCAGTTCGAGAGACGCAGCAATTGGGGGGGACTTGTAGACACATGCACACTTGTTTCTTTTGGAAATGTTGCGGTTAATGAAAAGTGTCAGAAACTGCCTTCAGACTTTAAGAAAGATTACGCCATTTGGTGTGCATTTGCACTGCTGTTTCTAAATAAAAAAAAGAATGAATGCAAAAAACTGCAGTGCATTTAAAGGCAGATGAATGCTGCCTAATGTGTGAATGAGCTCCTAATCCGTTTTATGCTGTGTCTTTTCTTAGCAACCAAAAGGAGCCGAAATGGTATCAGTTTGGCTCAGTTTTCGTCACTCCAATCTGATTGGACCATTTTCTCCGAGTAAAAGATACCACCCAACTTTAACCTTTTTGGAAGTCAGCCGTTTCGGTATGGCAGAAAATGACTTTTTGAATTGTCCCAAACTCAGATTGAGCTTCAATGGATCGCCGTGAGAACACCTCTCGAAAAAGTCGTACAAACTAGCACAGTTTTGTTTATAGTAAAGTGTAGACAAATAAGCGTATTATATATTAACTGCTTTTGATTAAAACTATGGGTATGAAAACAACTATTTACAAGAAAATCGATGGAGAGAAAAACAGTATCTAATCTAGGGAAGGACAGCAGAAGACATCGCTGTGGAGTAGGATGGAGGTCTCAGCAGATCATACGCTGGGAGCTCATTCTCGCATCGCACAGGTCTGAGGAATTTGGGTTTTGTTTGTAACGTAGTGTCATTCATCACCCTGTCATCTGAAAACTTGGTTAAATCTGCAGGTGCCCTGGCACCAGCCGGCAATGTACCGAAAGTAACAGGAATCGATAGCAATTTCTTTTTCGTGATCAAAGGTCCATGGCGGGTTTTCACGCTGATACCGACGCGGTAATAAAGCGTGAACCGGTTGGAGTAGTCAAGCGTCACTGTTTGGTCTGGCGGGAGACGTAGATGAACAGTAACGTCGTCTCCGGCCGCTACACGTTCATCAATGTAGCTAACCGTTACGGCTTCTGTACGCGAAAAAGAATCATGGACAATGGTCATATAACGTTTGAGATAGACATGAAGCACGTAGAACGACTCTGTCCTTTCGGTCTGCTGACGGCTAGAACGTATTGACAGACGGACAGGTATCTTTTGGTGCTCGAAAATGTTGTATGCCAAGCTTGGAAGTGACACAAAGGCATGAACGGCATTCGAGATCTTCACTTCTTCCGCGTAGGTTCCGAGAGGCTTAATTAAGCTTGTCTCTAAGATGGGTTGGAACTGAATTTTGCGTGGAGAAGAATGAAACGATTCCTGTCCTGGCCGTTCCAGGGACGCGTTGAGCACAAAGGTCGTTGCAATAAAGTGATGGTCAAATGAAGGTGGATAATTGACAAGCGGAAGTTGGCAGACGAAAGGGAAGCTGTGTTCTCCGGCCTCCAATGTCGGCCAAGGGCCATCCTCGTTTGTTTGAAAGCCCCATAACACTGTACGTACTGCAAACAGACGACCGTCGTTTTTACTCTTTCCCCATCCCATCGCGTCGTAATTTATACGCTCTAAAATTCCATAGTGAGTTGTCGTGGTTACAAACCAGAAGAAGTTGCTTACCTGTAGCTTTGAAGGTAACTTTGAGATGCTGCACGTCAAGTGGCTCAGCGAGAAGGAGTCTGACTGTCCCTTCAAAAACGGAACCTGGATAACATACAACTTGCCCTTTTTCATTGTAATATTGCGGCAAAATGTCAATGTTAAATTGCGTGGGTGCCCGTTTAAAGCCTTTGAACGCAGCGTATCGACGAGCCAGCGATTGGCTGGTTGCAACCATAGCGGAAATCCTACGTGTAGCAGAAGACAAGACAGTGCGATATTAAACGAGCGAAGAAAACGATTCGTGTTATGTGCGTTTTCGTGTGCGTATATTTATGTATTCGTTGTTTTTGCTGGGAAGAACGTACAGAAACAAAACTGAAAAACTAAACTATTTTATAGGTACATTGAGTTGCACAGACGAGGGGAACTGGCTACCGGATAAATCCATGCTTTTATCCTGTCATGTGGGTACAAGAAGGTGCAAGCTTGGAATACCAAAAGCTCCGACAGCTGACAAATAGGTAGACCAATGATACAAAGTCGCATTATCTTTGGGAAAGCGATCTTATCTCTAGCCATAGGGCGTGTAGCTTGGCTGTGGCTTGAATGGGTGTGGAAGCAGGGCACTGGATATATCTCCCCACCATTCATCCGTATGCTCTCTATACCAGTTAACTAAAAGACTTTTTAATCAACCGTTATTTCCGCTAATAGAATTCCTTCTTCTTTTCGAATGTTATCTATAAAGAAGCAAAAAAGCTACTTACTGGTCCTTAGTAAGCCACTATCGATATCGACTTTGGGTTTCCACCCTAACGCTTCTAATTTCGCATAGCTAACGTTGTACCGTTTGTCATTAAGTGGTCTATCCTGGACAAACTCTATGTGATCTTCAATTTGTTCTTCCGGATATCCGAAAAGGCGGATCAATTTCTTGCACAATTGTAGATTCGAGAATTCTGTCTTGCATCCAATGTTATATATCTCATTCACTTCTCCTTTGCGAAATATTAGATCGAGTGCATCGGCCACATCGGCTGCGTATATGTATCTGCGAGAATTTTGGCCGTTGCCATGGATGTAACTATAGAACACATGTGAAGTCCAATTCCCGGTAACTCGGCGAAGAACCTAAAGATTTCTTTCGTTCTGGAACAAATTCCTACCAGTTTCCAGCTCGGATCAAACTACATACGAACTTGGAAATGATTTTTTCCGGGTATTGATAGGGCCCGTAGATCGAGTTGGACCGGGTGATGATGGTAGGTAACCCAAAGGATTTATGATAGGCCATGACAAGGAATTCGGCAGCTGCCTTTGTGGCCGAATAAGGGTTAGAAGGTGCCAATATGGCATCAGGCTGTACAAAACATTAAATCAACCCTCCTCGGAGATAGAGACGGACACACTTACTCCGCCATAAACTTCATCTGTGCTCACATGAATAAATCGTTTTATTCCATATATTCTCGCCGCTTCCAACATCACATGGGTAGCCATGACATTGTTACTATAGTATTAACCATGAGTCAACTTTAGCTTATTGGTCCCGATAAGCCTACGTCGTAAACTCGAATGAATCACCGAATGAACGGTCGATATGCGTTTGCGCAGCCAGATGAAAGATCACATCTATCTTCTTTTCTTTTAAAATAAAGCTAACAAACTCAGACGAAGTAACATCTCCCTAAAGTCGATTTGGGTCAATCAGATTATATAGGAAGCGAAAAGTATTCTGCATAAGAATTACCCTGATGCCGGTGAAGTTGGGGAAATCTTTCACTGATTTCAAATTTCGTGTTGATCCTCGGTATTCGAGCTTGTCCACAACGTAAACGTGATATTCCGGATAAAGAACTACCAATTTCCGAACGAGAAAGGACCCTCTATGAGCGATAAACAAAAGACAGAAAGAGAGGGAGAGAGGGAGAGAGAGAAAAAAAAAAGAGAGAGAAAGAGGGAAACATAGGTCATGAATAAGCTAAACAAAACCATGGGCTGCCTTACAGAAAGCCATATCCTCCGGTGACAAGTATATTTCGGACGTCTTGCAATTCCGGAACTATATCGTATTTGCGCTCGCCAATGTCAACTTTATCAAAGCTTGAAATTGTTTTGACAAGCTGCTCATGCGTGTTGTTGCGATCGTCGTTTAGCATGAAGTAAAAGCCTGAAGTGTATGTGACGTGCCCAAGTGCACTTTGACTGGTGTCCTGCAGCCAAGACACCACTAAGTCTACTATCGCACCAGGTTTCGCTTTCCTCTGTCTTCTAATGCCTGGGCGAAACATTGCATTATTACTTTCTTTGCTTGTTGTCACTGAAATAATAGTCTATTCTTGGCAACGCTCACACCCTTCTTCCTCTTCCTTGACAAAGCGCGGAACGACAACACCGGTCGTTCGCGAGGTAGGTGTTTCAAGTGAGACCTACAAACGTTAGCACGCTGAACCACATACATTCATAAGTGCGATAACATATACCAATATGAAGATCAATGTGCCTATGTAATGGCTCATTGTGGAGACGCTACTCCGGGGTTGATTAATTACATTCAAGCATACTATTGTGCATCCACTGCTCTGAGACCGTTAGTCTTTGTCGTCTTGGTAATACAACTAGGATCGTAGCATATAAGACAAAGATAGCTAACGGAAGGACAGTGTCTCTGGTTATTGTTCTTGTTCGGATTTGTGGGCATTGCAGCCTCCGATTTTTTCTGTAACTTGATCTACAGCATTTAAAATGTCTCCTAATATCTAACTTAGGTCCGAACTTACAGACTATCGCATCCTCGTTACATCTTTCAGAAAGTTTAGTAAGTTTATTTATGTTATCGAATGATGGCTTTAACTTATTTTTTCTGTGTCGCTACCAGACAGGAGTGACCTTTCTGGCGTTCGGAAATGGCAGCCCTGATTTATTTTCGACATTTAGTGCTATGCAATCTAACTTGGGTTCACTAGCCTTAGGTGAACTTATAGGGAGTGCGGCATTTATCGTCAGTGTCATAGCAGGGCAAGCAGATTGTTTCGCCTCATTGGCAGTAAGCTGACTTATAAAACCTTTTTTTTTCTTTTTGGAATGGTAAACGAATAGGTCTATGTGTGCAATCAAACCGTTTCGTGCCAAAAGATTCAGTTTTTTGCGCGACGTTTCCTTCTTTACACTGGCCATCTGTCTGGTGATGGGTATCGTTGCGGATGGACTGATACACATTTACGAAGCAGTCCTGCTTATCGTATTTTACATATTCTATGTAATCGTTGTGGTTGGAGGCAACTATTACATGAAAAGACGATCGAGCTATCGCAACCTGGTGGAAAGAGCGAGGTTAGAATACGAAGAGACTGGAATGGATGTGGATGGTCTATTACGTGGCAATACATGGGATGGTAGGATTGCAAATCACCATCATCCAGACCGCTAATTTCAGGATAAAGTCCCTCAAACACAGGAAGATGAAATGGAATTATATGACGAAGGCTTTGAAACCGAAGGGTTCCGTGGAGACTATACCAACCGTAGAAATGCAGCTCATCCAAAACTACGTGTCCGTACATCGCTGTTTTCTGCTATCGAGGTAAGTATCTTAGTTGAAAGATTCATAAAATTGAATGGAAACGTTTGTTTCTTTTCTTTTTTCGTAGTTCCAAGACGTTGTAAAATCATTACAACGCGTTAATCCGCGATTCCATATCGGAGGGCATCAACACTACTCGCGCACCCAACCTGAACATCGTCTCATGGAGGTTCCACTAACCGCTCGCATTCTTCCTACCGGAACTGAGCCATCTTCAGAAACAGACTCGCAATCACGGACGGTTCGTTCACCAAGCTCGGACGCTACTGCAACGACATATTCCCAGTATACGCGATTCAAACTTCCTTTGCAGGCATGGCGCCTTCATCTACATGACGTATATCCGCATCTTTTTCCGTCCCTGATCAATTTCGAAAAAAAATCAGTTCATAGCAAAATAAGCTCCGTGATATCCGTACCCATCATATTCCTCTTGGCTATCACGTTACCTGTCGTAAAAGAAGACATGGTGAAACGTGGAAACGGAATTGCGCTAGACGATGATGCGTTAGCGATGCTTCAGGATATTGCAGAGGATGATCCGTTGGAAATGACCCCGATGCACGAAAGTGCCTCGAGCTGGAGCCAATTGCTTACAGCGATACAGCTTGTGTGTGCACCAGTATTTGTGGCCTTGGTCTTTGCCTTGAATGGCGTGTTGTCTCCTGCCATCATCCTTCCGGTTGCTACTGCTGTTGGCCTAGCAACATCCGTTGCATTTAAGCTGACCTCATCTCCAGTGAAGCAGCCGCGGTTATACTGGATGATGTGTTTCGTTGGTTTCGGCATCGCCATCGTATGGATCTATCTCATTGCTAATGAGGTTGTGAGTGTCCTTCAAGCGGTTGGCATGGCCCTAGGGGTTAGTGAAGCCATCCTAGGTCTTACAGTTTTTGCTCTTGTAAGTAGACCAAACCTTGCATTTGCGATAGTGATATATAGCCGAGCGTAGGGAAACAGTTTAGGCGACTTTGTAGCCAACATTACCATGGCCAAAATGGGATATCCCATGATGGCTATCAGTGCATGCTTCGGTGGTCCGATGTTAAGTAAGTTTGACTACGACATTGCAGTTCGGACGATGATAGATAACCCGCCGCATAGATATCATGTTAGGCATTGGTATTGGAGCAACGTATGTAACGTCACAGCGGCAAGAACCGTACGCCATAGATGTGTCTTCGACAATCCTTGTTTCTGCCACAGGCCTTTTAATTGTACTGATATCTTCCCTCGTTCTTGTACCCCTCAATGGCTATCGTATGTCGAGGCTATTTGGCTATGCATGGATAGCAGTATATCTAACTTGTATCGTGATCAACTTATATCTTGAGATCAGCTAAAAGGCGTCGAACAAGCACCAATTAATTTTTTCTGGAGTTGTTTAAAATGACGGTCAGCGTTGTCCGTTTATATCCTTAAATCTACATGCCGGTATAAACATTAAGTAAAAACTGTATACAATAAACAAACAAAAGCAGAATCCCTATTTAGATGGGGAAAGGGTTGGTTTCTGTGCGGAATAACAGAACAGACAGACGCTCGCTTTGGAAGAGCTACACTCCTCCATAGCAATTGCCATCGTATTAACGTACTCTTCTTCGTCTATTTGTGCAGATTCGCAGATGCATTTTTTTGCTTCTCTAAAGCGTCGTTCCAGTAGGTCTTTGTAAAGGTACCCTGACTCCCTAATAGCTAAATTTTTTGTGGATTTAGGTTGGTCCTGCCCTTTTTCTTTGCTTTATACAGTCTATGATAAGAAAGATAAATCCTACCTGGCACAGGATGCCATTCACCCACGGGGACACACGCAAGTCCATGACTAGAATTTTCGAAACCCGTATCGTCTAAAAATTGACCGATATCTCTTATCGTGTCGGCCCTAATGCCAATGGCGTCTAAAAAAATGTTTAACCATTCGCCAAGACGCTCCAGATAAGGTGCATAAGACATTGTTTCCAGCCTTAAGTCTTTTTTTTTTCAAAGTAGAAACAGAACCAGGTAAATAAAGAAGAATAGATGTTATCCATGTGTATATGTATTACCTATCTCATGGATTTCTATCCATCCTCCTGGTCGTAAAACCCGGTATACTTCGCGTAACGTATCCATCCATTTTTTTTCTGGAGCGTTGATAAACCAGGCATTTCTGATCATGACAAGATCCACCATATTGTCCTTGATGTTCTCCAGTCCAGTATATCCATCCCGTATGACCGCGTGCTGGAAACAGTAGTTTGGTACCGGCGTGGAAAGACTATCAATGGTGGCTGTTTCACAGTCGATGCCGATCACTTGGGCTTGAGGAAATTCCAACGCTGTCTCCACAGCCCAGATACCTAAAATGGTTTATGATTGGTGTTACCAAACAACGGGCGGAATTTCATCCAGTTCGCTGTCACCTGTCGAGCAGTACCATTGAATGATAAGGCTGGGTTCATGTAACGGTACCATGTGGTTCGCTCCCCATGACTTTTTGAACAGGTAATGCTATATAAAAGAAAAAAAAAATAGAAAACGTAGATCTTCTTTTGTCAGCATAGAAAAAGGGAAAAAAAAAACGTGTCGCGTGGTGTGGCAAGAAAAAAAAAGAAAGCAGACTTGCCAAACGTAACGCCCTGTTTGGATAAACCGAAAAACAAAAAGCAGGTAAGTTACGTTGTTTGTTCGTTTGATTGGGCAAAATACCTGTCTCGTTCCATCCGTCGTTCCGGATCTCGTTCGGGTAAGGTGAAGAGATCCTTATAGACTCTCTCACTCAGCCAACGGGGTCGAAATTCTTCTAACGTCATATCTTCATGCTGGGTTTTGTCTGGCTTGATAAAAGGAGGCGGGTAGTTTGATTGCTGGTTGCAGAACAATCGTTCCGAGCACTGCCCATTTTCCATGTTAGCCACGTTCAAGGATCCAGAAAGGGGACTAGGCGTCCGTGGTCGTGTTGGTGCGCGAGGCGAACCGGAAACATCGGCCTCCTCGTCGTCTAAAACATCCATATATCCCGTTGCTTGGGCAGCAGCAGCGGCAGCGGCGGATTCAAATGAATCATGAGTGTGATCGCCTAAGCCGTTCCCACGTTGGATACGGATTTGTATAGCCTTGGGTGCGCTTCCATTGGATAGTTCGGACTGTTCACTAATGGTGTCGGCTAAGCTTCGATCGTCATTCTCCATGGAATAGCGTAGCTTTGATGATGGTTTTGAAGAAGTAGTTGATCGTATGCTTTCGATCAGGCGCAATAATTGTTTATTCGACGCTTTACTGCTTCGTCGTGTGAAACTGACAGTTTCAAGCTGTGACACCTTATTGCTTTTACGATTCTTGCTAAATGACGAGCCCATCATGAAAATACTAAGAAAGAAGGGAAACGCTAAAGGAAAAAAAAAAAAGGATCGTCAGACACACCAATACACCCAAACTTTATGTTATATACTTCTTTCCTTTTTCATCCGGGAGTGCTATTTATCGGTTTTCATTCATGCTGTCTTAGACCATTTTCACTTTCCGCATCACCCGATTTGGACATGTCCACCCTTTGGACCTTTCCCGGATTCTTCCCATTGGAAGCAGATCTTTGCAAACGATGGTTTTATACAGTTCGTTACGTCGCTTTCCCTTGAATAGGAAGATTTTTCTCCCGGCACTAAGTGAAGCGGGTATCAATTTAACCATGTACCGCATCTCATCTTCTGCTCGCAGTGAACCAAAAGCTAACAGTTTCTCTCAAATTGTAGAATGTTAGCTCTTAACATATTGTACGGAAAAGAACACGTCGAATCTACCCTAGAGATGGCTTTTTCTTTTAGCCATGGAAATGGAAATCTCAAGGGGAAAGATTGGTTTTGTACGACGGGATATTCGAAATCATTAGTCCATTTGTCATTGCCGACTGTGCCGTCAGTTTGTATGCAACGATACAATCCACTCCGTTCATTTTATACTCCTCCTATTTACTACTGCCATCTATTTCCCTTCATGAAGACCAATCAAAACGGTTACTCGGACCTCTTAAGGTTGCCTTGAGAGGACACCTTATTGCTAGTTTCTATCCTGTTCTTATCGAACGCGGCTATGGCATGCTGCATATTGCCATGCGGGAAATGATCCATGCTCTGCGCTTAATGATCAAAGAAGAAAGAGGTCTTTATACCCGGTGCCTTATTAACTATATGGCCTAAGTGACGTTGTTCTTTTGCTGTACCGTGAGGTATCCAAACGGGCAAAGCTACTTTACAGACCGCATTGGATTTTTTTTTCCAAGCAGCCCGATTTTCCTTTGCCACGCTTAAAAAGCCACTCGACCCCTTGCCATTTCCCCGCAAAGTAGGCTCATTCTCTCATTTCTCGCCAAAAAGGAACAGCATGTGGAGACATGGTTACGCCCAATGCCTTGCGTTAGCTCGACGGACCTACGCCACGTCAACCCTTCCCCATAGGGTCATTCCGAAACTCGATCGAACCGTGTCTCGCGTTGGATTTGGTGCTTACCGTGTTTCTACCGAGAAGCATGCAGAAGCCCTACGCAATGCTCTCCAAAACGGCTTCAATATTATCGATACGGCTGCCAACTTTGAGAACGGTAAGATTTTTTCTTTAGTTATTGCCGAATTTTTTTTGTTTCCTAAAGCTTCGGATAATTAGGCCGCTCAGAGATCGTGCTTGGTGAAACATTGGCTGCTCTGGAATCATCGAAGCAAATCCAGAGAGAGGTAAAGCATCCAAGCTAGAACAAATCACACACAAAAACATTTGGGCAATAAACTCCATTTCTTTCTTAGTCTGTCACACTTGTGACAAAAGCTGGCTATCTCACATCGGCCGACATCGATCCTTCAAATAATGATTATATACAGATCAACGATCATAGCTACCATTCGATTGCCCCAAGCATACTAGAGAAACAGATCAAGACTTCTTTGGATAGACTAAAAACATCAAAACTGGATATCTTCATGATCAATGCACCCGAACGCATGTTAATGGCAAAAAATAGAGTAAGAAGAACAAGAATAAGGAAACAAGATGACGATGGTTGGAACTGATAAAATATTTTTTTTTCTATGCTTTCAGCGTTATACTGCAGCACAGCTATATAAAGACCTCGAAGAGACCTTTGAATTTCTAGATTCACAAGTGGACAGCGGTAAGTTATGGTTTTGATTTTTTTTTCTCAATGGTTAAACCATTTGTCTTACCAGATTGGTTATCCTAGGTATCATCGGAGGCTATGGTGTCTGTTCCAATTCCATGGCACTTCCACTGGCAGTCGACCATGTATCCCTCTCGAAAGTATTGCAATCCTGTAAAAACTTGTCCAACTTTGTAGCTGTTGAAGTACCCTTTAATCTGTTTGAACGTGAAGCTATCCTAAACTCTGATAGTGTGAGTGATGTAGCCAAGGTAAGTTAGACATAGCGTAGCTCAATTTTTTTTCTTCCCCTCTCTTTTCGATCACACATTTGCCTAATGCAAAAAAATTTAGAAACATGATATCTTTGTGATGACCAATCGTCCATTAAATTCTATTGCGAACGGTAAAATCCGTATGCTGGTTAATCATGCCATAGGAAATGGCGTGTCTGGTAAGAAGGAAAATGATAAAGGAAAAATCAGGATGGATGACGACCTGACGCTTGTTCTTTTTGGTCCTGTTAGCCGAACATGAATTGATGGAAACGATGACACGTTCTTTCGAACAAGTGTCAAAGTTAGAAGCAGAAATGGCGTCTGAATGTAAGATTATCCACTAACGAAACCCCTGACGTTAAAGAAGGCTCTCTTTAGTTTACTAATACAGAAACCATCGTAGTGCCTATGGAAGAGGAAAGTTTGACAGCCAAATTTGTATGGGGCCAGGTAAGGATATATACTTTTTTAAAAAGAAAAAAGTGAAAATGGTAGAAGAAACATGGAAGCCAATATTTTTTTTCTTGTTAGGTTCTCTCGGAGAATTTGACGCGTTTGGCACAGAATCATTTCGCGACACAGCATTATCTTTTGCGACAGGTCAAGTCAGCGGTGGCAGAAGATATTAAAGAACTGCAGGGTTTTGTCGACCAGTTACCGGC
Organism: Apophysomyces variabilis; assembly: GCA_002749535.1. Lineage (NCBI taxonomy): Eukaryota > Fungi > Mucoromycota > Mucoromycetes > Mucorales > Mucoraceae > Apophysomyces > Apophysomyces variabilis. Next base: position 482,793 of record MZZL01000380.1, read on the forward strand.
AGAGGAACAAAAACCTTATGTGGATTGGATGACCAAATACCAACAGGTGAGGCATGCATAGCCAAAGACGCACGCTGGCCTTGTCATACTGATGATATCGGACGGGGTGGGGGTTATTATAGGGTGTTGATGTGCTGATGGATAATATTGTATCCTACGCTTATATGGATACACTAAGGAAAAATAGTGAATTGGACCGAATCATGAGCGCATTATGTCCTTCTATGGGGAAGCAGAGCGAGGATGGGATTCATTCTCCTCTGTCTATCAAAGCATTAAGGTTCCTGCTTGCTCATGAGCAAGTGGGTACTGTATTTACCGGTATGCGGGATCCATTGTATGTTCGGGATGCAGTGACAGCGGCGCAGAGGAGTGTCGATCAGCCGATCGATCCAGAAGATATCGCGGATTTACTTTCCTTTCTCGAACATAATCCTTGAATGACGGAGAGAATAGAGCCAAGACAGGGGCGGGGGAGAGACAGAGAGAGAAAGAAGGGATGTTTATTATGTCTATAGACTTGCATCATCCCCGTTTATCCATGGCAAAGAGCCCCTGGGTTCCATGACATGATGAACCAAAGAAAAAAAAAGTTTAATATGACACAGTTGTTTTGACATTTCTCCATAAACAAACCATCCCTCTCATACCAATAGGTTGGATGGATGATTTTGAATCATTAGAATGTGAGTTGATCCGATAGAACATGACGGGGGGAAGGAGGAGTAGGGCACTTTTCCTACATGGGTAAACATGAGTCATGTTGTTACTTTGTATGATAAACAAAAAGAAAAAAAAATTGGTTCATTCACTTCCTTCTTCTTCATCATCTTGTCGTTGTTGTTGTTGTTATTGTTATTGTTATTGGTTTGGTTTTTTTTTTCGTTTGGAACTCTGTTAGTCGGTTCCAACTCCAATCCAAACTTATCTTGAACTTAACTAGAAGGAAAAGAAAGGGCTTATGCAAGTTCCCAGATCCTGATCCATGCATTCGCCATGTTAAGACCAATGAAAATGGAGCAATTGTCATCTTGACGAAAAAGAAAAAGGACTGGTCTCTCCCTTGCTTGAGCAATGGTCTGAACTTCTCAGAATTTTGTTTTATAACGAGGTTCCCATTGTGTTTCGTCTTCCATCCATTCATGAAGACGTCAATCATCCCAAAATGGCATGGGAAGACAGCCATGACAAGAAAAAATATGCAGCACATAATTCGGGGTTATCAAAAAGGGGAAACAGAGAAGGGAAAATAGGATGCACACACACACACTCTCTCTCACACACTCCAACAAGACAGTAAGAAGGATGGAGAGAGAGAGAGAGAGAGAGAAACAGAGATGTGCCGTGTTACTAAAGGTTCTTCTATGTCTTTTTGACATGTTAATATCTTTTTTTCTTTATGTGCGAATTAATCCTTCTTCACTTTTTTTTTGTTTTTTTTTTCTTTTTATTTACTTTTCCTAATTCTGTACTATGTCTTCTCGGAAATAAGTTGCACCATTCAAAACTAAAACCAAAAAAAAATAGAAGAAAAAATCTGGGGGAGGAACGTAGGAAGCAAGGGAAGAAGGAGAGGCAGCACAAAGAACATGGAGAATGACCAAAAATGAAACAAGACTTTTTTTTTTCATGGCGCCAAACCTTCGGATGATGGTGATGTTCCTTTTTGTAGCAAAACAAGATAATGCATCATTGCGTTCGTTCTGGATTTTTTTTTTTTACTTCTCATTTCCTTGTTCCTCCTTCATTAAAATATAAACACTATTTCTGATTGAATCGATAAGGGAAAATAAGGCAAAGTCTTGGCAAAAGTTAAGGATAACTTTGTCTATAAGGTAAATAAGCCAATCCCCTTTTTCCTACTTGTTTTGTCAAAAATAAACAAAGTTTTCAATCCGATAAACTGGATATTGTCTCTCTCTCCTTGAGTATGTTTGTCATTAAGAGAAAGAAGAACAGTGAAGGAGACAGAATTGATTCATCGCCCTTATTTTTTTGCTTTCTTTCTTATTTGATCGATATAAATCCAATTGGCGCAAAGAGGGAAAAAAAAGAAACAAAGAAAAAAAAAAGTCGAACGTTGATTTTTCAATCTGATCCTATTATTTTTTTTTCATCTTTAGTTTAGGGAAAAAGACACTGGATCGGGCAGTAATACTAAAGAAAAGAAGACATCTTTAGCATTTTTTCTTTCTTTTTGCTTTTTAATTTTTGTGGTTTTATAAATGATTCGT
>MZZL01000380.1:485404-566840 GCA_002749535.1 Apophysomyces variabilis
AAAAAAAAAGGTAAAATGGACAAGTGCTAAAAAAAATACTTACTTCGATTTCTAGATCATGGATACGTTGTTTCAGTTGATCGGTTTTGTTTTTCTCTAACGCAAGCTCCTGCCTTAGATCCTTATTTTCTTGTTCCCAATCTCTACCGAGAGGTGGTAGTCGTCGATCGAGTGTGGGAGGAGAGGGAGTACTGCTGGTGGTTGTCGATGGCTTGACATAGAGTGGGGTCAAGGTTGGACTTGAGGAGATCGTGGGCAGGGCATTGGGTGAGGGGAGAATGGCGTTGTTAGCGGGGTTTGTGGAGGGTGTGGGTAATCGTGGTGGCGGTGGTGGTGCGGGATATATCTCGTTTGGGAATGGCTGAGAAGCAGGGTGAGGAATATTGAGTTGTGGAATGGTAGGTCGGGTGGTGCTTGCTGTCGTGGTGGTGCTAGTGGCCGTCGTAGTACGGCGAGGAACGGGCGGAGATGGCGGCGACTGAGGCGGTGTTTGCTTAGTCGGAGGGGGCGTGGCGCTCGTACGACTTTTGTGTTGGTGATGCGCTGCACTGCAGGCCGTGCCACCTTCAGCACGTTGATGACGATTCAATGCATCCAGTCGAGCAAATGATCGATGGCAAACTTTACATACATGAGGTCGTTCTCCTGTGTGTAATTTTTGATGTCTTTTGAGATCATGATGGCGTCTGAAATGATGTTTGCACGTTTCACACTGTGTTATAGGAAAAAAAAAAAAAGGGCATCAGGCCTATTTTAGTCATCTGGATAACCCGCAATAATAATAATAATTCTTTTTGGGTAGTACCTGAAAGGGTCTTTCGGATGAATGAGTAGCAAGATGTGATTTCAAATTATGTGGACGACTAAATGTTTGGTCGCATTCGTGACAAGCGTAGGGTTTCTCCGAGGAAGCAGCAGAAGAAGGTTTCTTTTCTTTTTGTACTGCGAATGAGCCATAATTAACCATTTCGGAAGGTAAGGTGGGAAATCCATTGGCTGGAGTCACTGGTGTTGGCAAATAATCTCGTCTCTTTTGTTCGTCGTCTTCTTCTTCGGATGATTGTTTAGCGTTCAATAGAGAAGAGATGGAGGCGTCATGCTTAGTGTGTGGCTGAGGTGAAGGCATCTGGGAAGTCATCTTTCTTTTTTTTTTCCCGAAACTAATAATAAATAACAATCAAGGACCAAAAAAAAAATAAGGGAGAAGGGCTAATCAAGAACACAACGAGAGTGAGTGAGAGAGAGTGAGGAAGTGAGGAAGTGAGGGAAGTGATGAGTTGAGATAGAGAGAGAGTGAGAGTGAGAGTGAGAGAATATATAGATGATGAGTAGTTAATTCAAAGCGCGGGGGGAGGTAAGCTGTTTACGTTTTTTTGGCTTTTAGAGGGGTAAGAATGGAATAGAAGAAGTTAAAGAAAAAGAAGGAGGAAGAACAAGAAGAAAAAAAAAGGGTAAAAAAGAGATGGAAGGGATTATTTTGGGTTATGCGTAACACTGGTTACCTTTGTCAGGCCCCCAGCAGCCTAGTTGTGGCTTTTTTTAAACACTTGTATCACCGCGCCACACAGCACAATTCATCCAATCATCATTCGTTCATAATCTGAGACAAACATAATCATTACCCTTTTTAGCCCTCTTCTGCCCTTTCTCAAGAACAAAAAATCTAATACTTGCGCAATGGAACTCATTGGTTTACATGGTAATTTTTTAATACCCAAAAAGTAGAAAAAAATAAATAACAGCAAAAGACAAGTTTTTTTTGATGATGATTGCGAAAATCCCATTTTGTGTTTCTTTTCTTTGGTGTGTGTTGCCGAAGTTGTGTAGTTTGCATTGATATGTTTGTGTGTTGCTTTGTGTGCGTGGTATATAATATATAATATATATATATAGAAAGAAGAGGGAGGAAGAAAAAAAAAAGAAAAGGAAGAGGGTGAATTAAGCTCCTTGTCCGTACCGTGTGTGATGTGTGTGTGTGTGTGTGTAGGTTGCGTTATATGTAGAGTGATTATTTTTTTGTTGGAGAGAGAGAGATAAAGAGGAAGGGGGAATGGCCAATGGACGAAGTGGTTATTTTGGGATTATGAACGATCATCCACTGTTGCTACTGTTGATGCTGTTGATGCTGCTGCTGCCGACTTCTTGACACGTTTCCGCGACAGTTTAGATTCCGCTGAAGACGCCGCCACCACGGCGGACCGTTTTCTGCCCGCTTTAGTTGGCAATTTATCCGTTTCTTCTTTTTGGCGTCTCGGGATCATCACGAGACTTTGAGGCTTGGTACCACCTACTGGAGCACAAGGGAAAACAGGAAATAGGAGGTCAGTATCCAATCTTTTTTCTTTTTCTGTTTTTTTTTCTTGGTAATAGGGAAAGTATGTTTACCTGTTGTGGACCGAGAGGAATCTACATCGGAAGAAGTGGACATGCTTGGTGAAGTAAGCGAAGGTGACCATGCATTTGTGGTGGACACAAGAAATTGGTCTCCACAAGCCATCTTCATACTGGTAGGTTGCGGCTGGGATTCCGGCGGTGGGCTGGTGGGGAAATCAATTCTGGCTGATTCCCGATCATCCTCGGCCAAAGCTCCCTCATTTTTAATATCCAGCTTGCGAAGTGTGGGAGGGAAAGAATCGTAGGAAACCGAAGGATCCGTTTGATCATGTTCTGAATACAATGAAGAAGGTGGTCCAGGAAGATACCCAGAGAAGGAAGATCGCATCGATCGATATTCATACGGATGGTTTAGGAGATACATATCATTCTCTTCAGACGACATCATCTGTCCAATGGTTCCCGGTACAGGACTGCAACTGCCACTGGGTAGACTGGGCTGTCGAAAGACTAAAAGAGAAAAGAAAAAAAAATGAGTTCAACGGATTGTCCTTCGGGGAAATCCTTCCCGGCTTTTTATTTTGTCGGAGACTTACATTGTTCTTGTTGTGTGCTTGTGATACTGGGCAACGAAGTCGGATAGGACCGATCCCAACTTTGCATGTCTAGACCATAATGGTCCGGACGATAATGAAAACTGCCAAGGGCTCTTGGGGGAGTTGTGCTGGCGGGCATCATGATGGGCATACTGGGATTAACAGTACTATGACTGTTGGGATGATGATTGTTCGTGTTGCCATTACTGGAACTGGTTGCTGGAGAATGGTGACAAAGGAAGACGGAGGGATCCTCAACAAATAAGGGATAAAGGAGGTCCACAATTTTAAATTTCGTAGCCAGATCCTTGGCGCGCGAGAAAGTAATCCATACGCCTTTGAGGTGCATGGCACCGACCTTGACTACGACACGACCTTTTTCATTCTTGAGAATACCATCTCGCTTGCCTCGGGACATGCCGACAACGTTGAGTAACTTGGTACCATTGATCATGTCGTTATCCTGACGACGGGCCACACAGATACTCTTTGCATCCACTTGATAGCAAAGTGTGCCTTCATCTTCCCAGACCGTGGTAGTCAATTTAGGACGTTGGATGGCGTTTGATAAACCAGGGATGGATGACGATGTCGGACCGAAAGCGGTGGGACCTCCGTATCCAGGGCGAGCCCCTGTCATAAACGAAGACGAAACGGACGGCGGGAGAGAGGGGCCACTTGAATTCCAGGGGAGACCAGGTGACGAAGTCGTCCAGGCAGCAGCCGCCACCGCAGCCGCAGCAGCAGTAGTAGTAGTAGTAGTAGCAGTAGTAGTGATAGTAGTAGCGGCAGTAGCCGTGGCACTGGTTGTAGTTGTACTTGACGCGTTCATATAATCATCACCTTGAGAGTGCGACAGTGTAGACTGATAGGCGGATCGGGCATCCGAAAATGCACTGGGCCGATAATGGTAAGATGGATGATCAGTGGGAGGTTGCATGACATACGGTGCTGAAGAATATAAGCTACTCTGATAGATGCCTTCCATGCTATGTAAGCTATACTATTTAAATATAGAATATATATGGAATGTGCGTGGATGTGTGTGTGTGTATGTGTGTGTGTGTGTGCGTGCGTATGTTTATCAGTGTCGCGTTGTGATGTAAAGGGCGTGTATGTATATAGGATATACGTGTGTATATGTGTGTGTGTACGACAGGTATTAGAAAATGCTGCTGTTTATCCGTGCGTAAATGCTGCAAGTTAACCAAATGATCCTTTGTCTCGGTTTATCTTTTTAGAGTGCTTACCAAAGCGTAGAATAAGACTGAAGAAAATCAATCGAAAAAGGAAGAGGGTTTTTAAAGAAAAAAGAAAGAAGAAGAGGCAGATGAGTGTGGGATATTTAAATGGTGAATCAGCGGAGAATGACAAGATCAAAAAGTGTTTGAACCGCGGATTAAAAAAAAAAGGAGGAATTGATTCTTTTGTATATATATGTGTGTACTGTTTACTGTCTATGCTGCAGACCGGTTGTATTTACCTGCATTTATTTATACTAGAAACCAACCAAAGTATTCTTTGACGCCTCTCTGGGTACACTATGCCATTTGAAGTCAGAACAAGCAAAGAAAAAAAAAAGACGGATCGGATCAACCCCCTTTGGACGATTTTGCGCCCTCTCTCTCTCTCTCTCTCTCTCTCTATATATATATATATATTTCTCTCTCTTTATTTCTACCCTTATACTGTAACCCATTTTTATATTTTGTTCTTGAGGACTCTCTCTTTCTCTTTCCTTTGTTCCTCTTTGTTTAATGATATGAAGTGACATGGGGTAAAAAGGATGCCGAGAGGATTAGAAACACAACTGAAAGAAACTTATCTTTCATCAGACAAGTCATCTGTAGCATTAATGCTTTAAAAGGGAATGAACAAGAAATGGCTTTATCTGGAGTTCAAGCCTCGTGAACTTGTCACATTCATGTAAACAAAAGCTGGCTTTTGTTGATGACCCGAGATTGGAGATCATCCGCCAACTTGACCCCCTGAAAAAAAAAAGAACCTCCTTTTTGCCCTCTGTCTCTCTCTATCTCTCTCTGTGTGTGTGTATGTGAGTGTGTATCTATCTCTGTCTCTGTCTCTCTCTTTTTTTGTGTGTGGGTGGGTGTGTGTGTGTGTGTGGGTGTTCCATTCCCTGCCCTTCTCTACCCCCCCCACCCCTCCTCTCTCTCCCTCCCTCTCTCCCTCTCCGCCACCCCTTCGTGGTGTGAATTGTGATTGTGGAAAAACTGAGTTCAAGGGGGTCATTCAACATCACCCTGATAGAGAAAGACCTTGGTCCCGAAAGGATATGTGAAAAAAAAAAGTTACCCCATTTTTGGAGTTTAAGAATATCCTTATACTCTGCATAACATTCATCATCATCATTATCATTATCATCTCTCTCTATCTCTTTTCTTTTTCCTTTCTCTTTTGGATAGTGAGGTTCTTGCAATGTTTTGGTTTCTGTCATTCAAATAAAATATGGTTTATGTTGAGCAAAACAACTCTAGAAGTGGTTATATTCGATGCAAATAATGCCACCGTGAAAAGAAGAAAAAGTGCTGCATAATGATGCAGAGTGGACTGCGCAGCAAAACTAAAACAAAAGAAGCAAAGTGTATCAGCCCAGGATAGACCGAAGCACTTTGGAAAGTAATACAAACCTTCTTCTCCCCCATTTCCTCGCAATCTTTCTCTCTTTTCTCTTTCTTCTCTCCCCCAAAAAAGAAACAAATCCAAAATCAGCCGTCGCGCGCTTTCATTACGCCAAGCAAAAGACAAAGAATCCTTATTAAGGTTTCTAGTGCTTCAAAACCTTACTACCTATAGCTAGTTGCACGATGACAATGGTACCCTTTATTTTGGAATGCCTCACAACAATTTTTGACAACTAAAAAGACAACTCAAAAAGTCATGCCGTCCGCATTGTCGCACCGCAGCATTCCCCGTCGATTAGCTTTCTATTTCGCCACTCCGAATTTTTTTTTTGTTTGTTGCTTATCAATAACCATCTTTTTTACTTCAAATGGTGATATTGAAAAAAAAAAAGTTTAACAACCAATCATGCAAGTGTAAAAGATACACACATATACATATCCCATCAGCCTATTTCCTTCATGACGCAGGGACCCCGATCGCCATCACTTCAACCTATGCTCACTACATCCAGATGTGCTGCTACCTCTGCCTCTTCCTCCGCCGTCAATTTCCCATCTTCTTCTCCATCCGATTCATTTTCTCCCTCTGTAATCTCTCCCATCTTGACTCCGATGAAACGTAGCATCTCAGGTAAACAGCTTGGCAATACAAAATCGGCGAGCTCCACACCTTTTAGAAATGAAAAATCTCCGTCAACAGATGCTGTAACACCCACCTGACCCGTAGAATATTAGACTTACCTGCAGACAAACATGTGCATCCAAATCGTCGGTCATTGATAACCTCGCCCTTGGCTTCTTGACCAACACTCCAGTTGACTACATTCTATGGAAATAGAACAGTAAGTCGATCTTCAGGGAAAAAAATTAATAATAGATAGGAATGTCCTACATCAATCATCCATGCACGCTTGTCACTGCCGTGAATAAGGTCCAACGTATGTGTACTATTAGCGATTGCTACAGCCCGTACCCGAGACTTAATGAAATCAACTGTGTGACTGAAAATTAATAAATCCTGAAAAGAAAAAAAAGACCATTAACACATGACTCACAGTGGTTATTCAATAGATCGGTAAAGTTAGATCCACCCCACCCATTCGCAATGACAGCCATTCTGTTCGCTTGTGCCTTGCTATTCAGAATCTGCAGGTCAGAATAAAGTTGTATGGAGCATGTCAATTTATCCCCACCTGATGAATCGACGGAACACATACTCGCAGTGCGCCTCGGGGGTGTCGTTTTCTGTTGCAGTATGCATGCAAGTTAATGACCATGACAATGGTAAGGAGAAACGTTCTGTAAGCTTACCTGGAATAATCGCAAACTGAGTATTACAGGACATCGGAAGGGTATCCTGCAGAAAGTACCAAGGAGTTACACAAGGATCAGACATACCCTCTCCAACCTTACAGAAGTTTTGTTATTCACCCAGAAATTGCCATTGGAATTAAGCAAGATCACTTCATAACCTTGCGATTGAAGCAAACGCGACACATGAATCATCGAGCCACTCTGTAAGCCATAATCTGAGCAAAAAAAAAAAACAAATCCAATCTAAATGTGATCCATTTCCCTACCTCAATGTTTTCATCACACATCGCTCTTTTGCTCCATTGTCCAACACTGCAGTATCAATTAGATCAAGTTGTTTTCCTCTTCTTCTTTTTCAAAACGTGCTTTGCTCTCGTTTCCTCGTTAGCGTCACTTACCGATTATTGTGTCCTGGGAAGAGAATCGCCAATTTATCCGTTGTGGTCAAAGCATTCGGTCTAGCAAAGGAGATAAGCTTTCTTATCATTCATGCTGATTATCGCTCACGTCATGTAAATATAACTGTGTGGCTCATTCTTGCTTGGATCGGCATTGACAGGCACAATAACCTTCTTAAACCCCAAGTTGTTCTGCAATCGTTCCTCAACCAGATCGCCCACCAGATCTGCAAAGTGTTTGAACTCCAGCTCTTGCGTTTATCACAACATACCGATAAAAGCCTTATAACGCGCTTCATTGTAAGATTGATCTTTAGGAATGACCTCAAAAACATATGGTGTGTCTAGTTGCCTTTGCAATCAGACTGACAAGTATAAATTCAATCCCTTTGTTTTTCTTGCTTTACCATTTTCTTTGCTTCTTATTTCTCCATTTTCCTTGACTATATATCCGAATTCCTCAATGGTGTTCGGAAACACGGGTCGCTCGACTCTCTTCGGTTTGCGTCGATACATGAATGCCTGTTAATGGGAGCGTGAATGCGCCGTAGTAGAGTCCATCGAGAATTCGCGCCACGTACACTTGAAATTTCAGCCATATGACGTCAGTAACATAAATGAGAGGAAGGCAAACGTTATCCACTAGAGATGGATACTGTAAACAAGCAGTAAAGCACGATTGCATTACTACTGTGGGTACATGCTATTTTTTGGATCACGTTTTATGACAAAGAATCGTGAGCTCGCACATTAAGCTAAAGTGGTCTACAGCAGTAAATAGGCCGCCATGAATAACGCCACATTTGCTTACTGTGTTTCTAGTTGCCGGATAAACGCAGCTATATTTAAGCCATCACTTTGAAAGATAAACAGATAGCGCTCCGCCCATGCTAGGCCATCTCTACACTGGGATGCAGATTTTGACAACCTACTGATGCAGAAAACATAGTGCAGACAGCAAATTATCCGCTTTTTGTACATTTAGTGATGTGCTTTAAAAAAAAGAAATCTGCATGAAAACTGACAATAGCGTTTTGTGTTTAGGTGCATAAATGCATCTGCAGAATATGGGCAAATGAGAGAACTATTTTGAAGTAGTATATAAAGCATGGGGCTTTCGATGACCATCCCTTTGTGCTGACCGCTTTTCCCTGCCCCCTAAGAGTGTTGGCCATTGCAGCTTGCAGAACAATAGATCCAAGTTGAATGCATGCTTCTGTAAAAGTCACAAGTAGCTTAGACAATGTAATAGCGCACTGTGAACATAAGAGCAATGGTGAAAGATAATGGCACCCTACTGTGACTCTGTGTTTCATTGGACAATGTGTGTAGAAAAATGAGGAAGATGCTTGGATGCCCTAAGCAAGGAATATCTCCGAATCTCTTGTGAATCTGCTCAGTTACGACAGCGATGAAAGGTGGACTAAAGTCAATCTGCCTATTTGTCATAAATTTAACCATGGCTAATATTAAGGGGATGATTGATAGATTGCTCAATGCATTTAGCGTAAAATGAAAGAAAATGCTTCAATGCTGGTTAGAAAGCTTATGGTACAATATACAGAAGCAAATCGTCGTTGTAGAGAAGAGTCGATCTAATCATAAAGACTCGGTACACTTGTAATGCGGAAACTCACATGAAAGCGCAGTTTGCTTACAAAGACTGTCCAAAAGCAAGTAGGTTATTCACGTGCAAAGTTTACAGCGTTTCCTGCGACTCATCTCCATGTCTGATCGAATAGTTTCCTAAGACAACAGTTTTATTGGATGATTAGGAGCCTTGACTTTTAAGATAAAGGACAAGACTGCCTATCGTTTCGATACCTGCTTAATAACTTCCTCCTCGAGTAGCCGTCGTTATGCAGATGGCTAAAACATAGCCTCATTGGTTTCCAGTCGCCGAAAATGCCTAAACATTGAGCAACAATAAATCGCTAACATAGGATAAGCCCCGATTAATGCGATTGTGAGATAGAAAGAAGATCGACTTGCTCAAGTCTTTTCTGAATACGATTTTACTCATTATTATTGCATGAAAAACTTGAATTCATCCAACTGAATTCATGGTTAATAGACCAGACCATGTTTGCCAGAATAAAACAGTGCTTTATCGACGCAAATGTTAATGCAAAACACCCGTATGCACATAGTAGTGATCACTAATTTACTTCACCTGTCAAAGCTTCTGCTATGGGCTTGAGATGCACAAGCGCTATGAAAAAGCCAATAAGATTAGAAATTAGGAAAATTGCGTCACGGACATTCACCACTTTTTCTCTTTTTTCCTAAGGACACATTAAGTTCTTCTTAGTCGAACCAATGGCGACCATCGCACCATCACCAGCTAGCCACTCCACCTCACTTCCTATAGTACCTTCACAGAGCCAATCCACGACTTCCATATCTGCTGGAGCAGGAGGTCTCACGGTGGGCACCGAGAAAGATGAAATCTGGTCTGCTATTCTGAAAGGAGTGGCATCGTCCAAAATGGTGCACACAAAGAATGTCCTCGTTCTGGGTAAAGTTAGCCAGAATGTTTCATGCTGTAGCTTGTTCTGACTTGCTGCCTCACCTTTTCTCCCTCTCTGTTTCTGCATATAGGCGATTCAAACTGTGGCAAATCCACCCTCATTCATTACCTCAAAAACGATCCGGGACCACAAGCACCCCAGCCAGAGACAGACGAAGTGCCTACAGCCTCGTTTGGCGTAACCAATAACTATACCCCGATGGTGCCTGAACAGGTCGACGACGACTCCAATACACTGGCTTTAGGATACAGCTTTGTCGACGTAACTGACGAAGAAAACGAAGGTTGCCTTGTTCGTATCGTGGTCTTGCTTTAACCCGGCATTTTTTTTTGATTTAGCCATGGCACGGTTAGGTTTATACCAACTAGGACTATCTGCGCCTGAATACCTTCCCTTATTGAAATTTGCTTTGAGCTCCGAGACGTTAGCAGATTCGTTTGTGATTATCGCCCTGGATTGGACCCGGCCGTGGCAATTTTTAGAGTCATTGCAGCGATGGCTTAATGTATTACAACACGCCATTCAGGAAATATGCAAAGAAGGGACTGTCGGAGAATCGTGGAGTCGCGGAAAAGCTGTGGTGGATGAACTACGAGAAAAAGGTAGAGCGCAATACCGTTGAAAGGAATCTGACGCTGACCGGATCTACGTCTATCCCCAAAGTTGAGCACTATTTGCAATCTTATACCGAACCTGTCAACGGCATCGTGATGACAGCATCAACATCCACAAGCTCTATTCCACCCGCATCTCTAGTGACTACGACAACAGCAGCAGATCAAGTTACTTTGCCGCTTACACAAGGTTGTCTCACTACAAATCTAGGTGTGCCTCTAGCCATCGTATGCTGCAAAGTAAGTCCATCTGCTCTGCAGCAAGCCTTATCTCTTACTTTTGTTGTTGTATGATAGAGTGACGCACTTAATACGCTTGAACAAACACAAGATTACAATGACGATCAGTTTGATTTTATTCAACAGACATTGCGCTGCATTTGCATGAAATGTAAGTCAAAGAAGATTATAGGAAGAAAACTGGGCCTCCGATAGAATATCATGGATTGATGTTCTTTTTCGTACAGACGGAGCATCCTTGTTCTACACCTCTACACTTCATCCGTACACCTTCCATAACCTTCGCCAGTATATTCTCCACCGAGTGCTTACAACAGCGACTAAGTCATACACATTTCATCTCAAAGCCCAGGTGGTTGAGCGTGACACGGTACTTGTCCCATCGGGTTGGGATTCATGGGGAAAAATTCGCGTGCTAAAGGAAGGTTTTGACTGTGACGGTCTCCATCAAGGTTGGGACGCGGATATGGATGCGCTAGCAGACAGACAACAACCTGGAGCCCATGGCGCTCGAGGCTTTTATGAAGAAGCGATACCCGACCCTGATACAGAAGAACAGGTAAAAGGACGAAAAGGATGGATTCTACTTCTATTTTCTTTTACTTATGCTTTTATATAGCCATTGAATATTTCGCCAGTCGTTGTGTGTGAGGATGAACAGCTCTTCTATGAACGTCATTTTGATACCCTTCAGCGAGCACCAGAAGCACAACGTCACAGCGGTACAGGTGACACTGCCACTCGGCCCAGTGTGGTGGGTCCGCTGGGAGTGTCACACAACGCACTTGATATCGTTCGGGCTGGCTTTGACGGAAATGATACTGGAAGACCAAGCCGACATAAGAAGGATTCATCGGCCGATAAACTGACTTTGAACAAGGTACGCCCAAAGAACCTTGTTTCTTTTTTATTTCGCGCAGACGACTTTTTAATCTGCCTATTATAGAGAATGACGAACGGAACAAATCCAATAGATCGGTTGTCAGGTGCAAATAGCCCTGCTGCATCCTCTCCAGGAGCAGTAAGCACCTCACCCACGGTTGGAGCCTCGTCATCACATGAAGTGTTGGCCAACTTTTTCCAATCTCTCATCACTAAAAAGACGGCATCTGGTGGATCACCAGGATCACCGACAGGGTCATCGACCCCTGCATCGACGTTACTCAATAACGCACCTCGTGCCGAAGAAGCTGGAAGGCGACCAACTAGAAGAGATGTGCACAAGGAGCTGGACCGGATCCGTCAATATGTCAACACAAAATAAAAAAGAAAAAGCTAAAAAAGCATAAAACAACAAAAGGGAAAAAAAACAACAGGTCGGTTCGCCCACTTCTGAGAAGTTTTTTGGTTTGCTACTAAAAGAAAACAACAAAAAACTATGTTCTACTTCCATAAATCATAACGCAACGCCTTCGGATCCGATTGGTGAATGAATGGTTGGATGGTTTGCCAGATGGCCTGGTGAACATCGTCCGTGGATTGGGCAGCATTAATTACCTACATTTATGTTTTGAACTTTGTTTCTTCTTTTGGAGTAGTATCCTTTCCCTCTCTTTTCTTTTACCTTCCATTGATCATCTTTTAGTTTCATAAACTGTTCTCGTACTTTAATTTGAAGTTCCTTCTTCTCATAACGCTCATCGCCGAATCCGCCTCTTTTCTCGGCTTCGGCAATGGGGAGATCCAGAAACAGAACAAGATCAGGTCTTAATAAACCGACATCGGGTTGTTTGCACCATCCTAAATCCAAGCCCTGAAAAGAGGTTTATGGTTTGTTGTCAAGAAAAAAGGAAAAAAAAAACAAATAACAACAGGTACACAAAAGAAAAGAAATCCTTGCCTTGGCAGATGAAAAAGCAACACCAGAATAGGCATAGCGATCAACAATTAAAGTCGTACCGGAGCGTAGCAACGAAGCCATGGTATCACTATAGAGAAAAACATAACCCCCACCCCCACAAAATAAAAAAGGAAAGAAAAAAATTGATACAGCAGAAAGGTCAAAATAAAACAAAAGCAAGATGTAGTGTAAACAACTTGTTTTTTTTTTCTTACACAGCTTCCCAGCGATTGGCAGAGAACAGTAAATGGATAGCTTGATCATTCATATGACTGGATTGCTTGAGATAATTGTCAATCATTTTTCCTGTCTGTGTCGTACGGTCTTTTTGAAAGGGAAAAAACGGAAGAAACAAAAGATATAGCCATGACGTCCCATGGCGATGTAAAAGGGTCATTTTACCTGGAAATTTCAATAGTTGGACTTTGTGATTCTCTTCTTGTAAACGTTGAACGAGTCGCTCGCATTGAGTGGATTTTCCGGAGCGATCGCATCCTTCGACGACAATGAACTGGCCACGACGCGCAGCCATGATGCTGTTCTTATAGGCTTGGAAAAGAAAGCGTCTTTGAGCCATGCCGCTTATCGTGACTTGGGGTTTCCATGGGACACCCTATGGTATGCCTTTTTTTTTATTTTTATCTTTGCTGCCTTCCTTCCACCATTGGTAAAATTGTTTCTTATTATTCATTATGCGGGTATTCATACCGTGAACGCCATTGCTCGCTGCAGGACTTGGCACATAATGACTTGGGCAACTTTTGATGGGGAAATACCTGTCATGCAGAGTAAAATGGAAACCTAAACGTGCCAAAAATTTCCATCCGGTGGAATATGCGTTTCTTGTGTCATTCTTACAACTTTTTTTTGTGCGGTCACTTTTTTTTAGGACGATAGATGTCCTTGTTTTACATATATTAAATGTTGCGCATGTCGTGGGTAAGTAGGAAGAATTCCTCACTCGTTTCACCCAGCCATCCTTCTTTGAAAAAGTGATCTACCGGCAGCTCTACGCAGAATCCGCCCAAAGATAAATAGATTGGCATTAGAAGAGCAAGCAAGGGCACTGATATCTGAAAGATTAAAATAGTTTTTATCGACATCATAGGGCGAAACGATAGGAAGCCTAGAATAAACAGCGTAAACAATAGATAGTGTGAATCAAACAAAAAATACAGGATGATCTTGTCCATCCCAGAAATTATGCTTGTTTCCTATACTTTGTTTAAAAGTACCTCTGCTTGCTCTTTTCGCGCATTGGCTCTGGTTTTGGTTAGTTGAATCTTGGGAAAGTTAGATGCTCAAATAGAACTAGCGATCGCCTGTTTCTTTCGGTGCGAATTAGCGCTGATTCCGTGCAGACGACCGATTCTTGCATAGTTCCCAAAAGTAGCGTACGTTTTTTTTTCTTTGGCACTATTTCGTCGTCCTGTGGGTCCGCATTTTCTTGGTTGATGCCCCATCGTGTCATCCTGCCTTGATCACCAGGAAAAGTCTATACAACAGCAGTCGAAGGTTTCGAGAACAGACTGTATAGAAAAAAGCTGGCATTACTATCTGGAAGTGTGAGTTTCAAGTCCACTAAGCAGTCGCATCGCCTCCTGTTGCTTTCTTCGCCAATATTGCACTCGTAGCTTTGTGGTACGAGTGATAACGCCGCGCTAAACCCTGATTCAACGAGTCAGGATATATCTGGAGCCCGGGGACGGTGCATCTGGGCATTGAATAATATAGGCAGCAATAAGAACAGACAACATGAAAAAAGAAAGTAAGTATATTGAATATGAATACATGGCTTTTGTTTCCACATAAGACAGCTTATGCATCGATTGCAAGTTGAGCAAAAATTGATAGCGCCAGAGCCGTTCCATTTTCTTCTCTATTTCTGTTCTGAGCAGCAAAGACGGTTTAATTGTTTGTAAGTGACAATGGAGTCTTTTTATGCTAGTACATACAATGGATAGGGTTCCTGTAAGGGGCAGCCTTCCTTATTAAAAAATTGTCTCGCCGTGATTGGCTGGTGGCTTCATTGCAAACAACACAGGTGCACCTCTTCTTTGTTTTAGGAAATCGCCAAACGATCTTTATCCATGTCAACATTGCATAAGTTTGGTTTCAATGTTCGTAAACGAGGAGAAATCCATCCGGAATCCACAAGCGATCTCAAAGAAAAGAATCCGTTGTCAAAGGAATCCCCTCTTTTGAAACGTACCCAGTCAGTAACGATCAAGCAAGCTCTCCCATCTGTGGACAAAAAAACATCGTCATTGAAAACCACAAATAATCAAGCTGGCTGTATCACGCGTTATCTGACAAGGAAACGCGAAAATACGGAAGACGTGAAACGGAAACAAATTGTCGCTGACGAGCCACTCAAGGTATATCGACAAGACAAAAGTTGAAAAAACCAAGAGACAACTTACTAAAACCTATGCCGTCCACTAGAAAAGCAAAATAGAAAAGGAACAAACGAGTAATACAGAAGAATTAAACGAGGACGAAGACGAAGAGGAAGAAGATTTAAGTCGACCATTACGGAAAGAAATGACTGTCGAGGAAGCATCCATTTACATACAACAAATCAAGGACGAGATCCTGCAGGGCTCAACTCGGCGCGATTCGGCGTGACCATCGCGGGCCAAAAGATACAAGCAAGCATTCATATCAGCCTAACATCGAGCGGCGGTTGATCCTATTTTCTCAGCTCATTTTCTAACCATCCCCATCGCCTACCCACACATTGAACAAAAATAAATGGCTCTCTAACAATTGGTTGGACTTTTTTCATCTGAATCTACAAGATATGCGTATTGCTCGATAATCGCTTTTTGCTGCTCAGTCATTGTTCTGCATAAAAAAAATTAAAAAAGGAAACGAAAACATGCGTGAGCGACATATTGAATCCAACCTATCCGACCAACTTTTTACCTGGGATATTCTATTTGAAGAGCGATAATTTGGTCCCCTTGTGGTTTTGAAGGTCGGTGAATACCATAACCTTGCAATATGATACGATCCCCTGGTTGGGAATCAGCAGGTATTCCCACACTTGTTTCGCCATACACTGTTGGAACGCGCACAGTACCACCAAGAATAGCCTTGTAAAAGGGAATCTTGACATCGATAAATAAGTCTGCATCCTGTCTTTGGAAAATGGAAGACGGCTCAACCTGATCGTTTAAAGAAAAGTCATTCTTAACACAGCCTGTTCTCTTATTCTTACGTTTAGACGGACGAACAGGTCGCCCGACCTGCCGTTGCCTTTCCATGGTGCATGCCCTTGGCCAGGTACACGTATCCGCGCTTGATTATCCGTCCCGGGAGGAACATCCACCAGAACGGTGTGGTGTTCTCGCACTCTTCCCATGCCATGACAAGTAACGCAGAAACTATCGTCGGTCAGGATAGAGCCAGTTCCACCGCACGTCTCACATGTCGAAGACATGGGAAAGCCACCCAAGGACACCGGTTGCTTCCCTGTCCCATGACAGCTGCCACATACCGTTCGGTTATGCTGTTTCCCCGCGCGTAAACCCGATCCATGACATGCTCCGCAGTAGGTAATACGTTCAATCACCACGGGTTTGGTGATACCATGGATATTCTCTAGGAAACTCACGGTCAGCTGTACCTAAATAATAGATGTTTATTAACATGTCGCGTCTGCTTTATTTCTCCATTCTTCTTCTTTTTTTTTTTGTTTCTGTCTTTTACCTGGATATCTTCCCCTGTCGCCGGTCGGAATTGATCAGCACGAGTACCAAATAGGTCGCTTGTACTGAACCCTGGAGGACCACGCTGTCTTGTCTCTGTATGCCATGGTTCGTCTGGTCCGAAACGAAAATTGGGGAAGGCTTGGTAAACAAAAGTTTCTTGCTTTTCTTTTCTGCCATTCTATTAGTTTACCCAAAGGTCTGTGGTTAGACCATTTCTTCTCATCACATAAAGTTTCATAGGCTTCTTTGATTTGAGCAAACTTCTCCTGGGCTTGTCGATCTTTGCTTGTATCAGGATGATATAGCTTTGCTAACTGGTTTTTTTTTTTAAAAAAAAGGCTGTTATCTAAAAGTGGAAAATCCGAAGCGTATCTAAAGATTTACCGCATAGTACACTTTCTTGATCTCCTCCTTGGAAGCTGATGGTTCGACTCCTAAAATTTGGTATGGATCTCGTTTCGGGTAACCACGAGCTGTATCTGTCAAACTTCAAGCTACGTTTACTGTGCGTTTAACCAACCTGCAGTGTGGAAAAACGTCTTTCAAAAATAAGAGATGGTTGCAAAACTCACTTTTATTTGACTCACTTTCTGTCTACATGTATTCTTTACAAGGAACAAGCTGTTTCCACGTATTCTTATGGAATCATGAACATGTCGACATCGCACGGGACGCTTGCTAGTGATAATGACGATGGACTTTGCATTGTCACGGCAGGAAAGTACTTGTCGAAATGATGGCCAGTGCATTGTGAGGAGAAGTAGCAATATGGAACGAAAGAAAAGTGGGCATACGTGTGACTGAAAATGACCCAAGTGGGGAATTGCATGAACAAAGATGAGATGGTGACCGTAACGTTACACAAACATGACCATGAGCCAGGTTTATCCTTTAGTTCAACGATCATGCTTGTCTTTGGGAGAAATCCATTTTGCATAACTGATCAAGATATTCAAGTAATTTTAGAATTGGCATTATTTTTTGTCCATAGGATTAATGTGGAAATGAAAATGACGTGAAGAAAGGGCAATGGGGTTGTAAAGAAAAAGGAAAAAAAAAAGAGAAAGACAAAAAAGGGAATTGAAAAAGGGGGAATCACATGCATGATATATCGTTTTTAAAAGCGTTGGATGACAGAATAAGATCTAATGGCGTAAGAAGAAGGAGAAAAGAAAACGAAAATTAGAGCAAAGAAATAAAAATCATACAACACAGGAATAGGTTATCAGTTTGCTAGTCGAGAAACTGGTGCTTGTTGTCGAGTTCGTCGTTTGCGGTATTGTGGATGATTCAGATGTTCCTTCTCAAGCTTCGACACATGATGCTTGCCATTGCAACACATTCGTACGTCTTCTAACGGATCATTATCATCTTCAATATGTCTGTGATTGGCCCGAGATGATGTAGAAGACTGTACAGAACTAGAGGACCGCAACCGTCCAGTAGATGTAGAACGGAATATTCCCTGTATACGCTGAATACTGGGCTTTCGAAGAATAGATACAGGATTACTTGACACAGAAGCTGCCAAAAATCGACTGTCAATGCTTCTTCCTACATCACTTGAAGATCCGTCCGCACCAGCGCGGGCAAGGAGATAAGAGAGAGACTGAAAAAATACGTGAGTCGATTGTTGGCAACGTTCAAAATCCTTAACCTACCTCAAACCAGGCATTATGTCGGGCCATGTCAGGGGCTGTCACCTTGATCAGGCGATTATTTGTCTTGATAAGTAAGCTAAGCTTAGGTAAACCTTGCGGTGATGTAGAATTATCCGGGATCACTGATACTCCCTCGATGAAAGCTAGTAACAGAAAATGAGTATTTATCCCTCTGTCCCTATCGTTATCTTGTCGGACATACCACTCTTTGCTTTCGTTTCGTTAGACTGAACACCTGGCATTTGCGTACTCCAATAAAGAGTTCGGGTATAGGGGTGAATCCAGAAATATCGCTGGTGGCGATTCTCTGATATGCCATTTCCGACAGGCTTGCGGGTATATTTCCATAACCAGTCACCGATCATTGTCTCGGTAATCATGGCGATCACGTTGGAATCAAAATTGCCTCGGTCTTGTGATCCGCCATTGCCATGGAATGAAGATACGGAATGGTTGGTTCCGTTTAAGTCGGCTGTCGATAGACTGAGCTCACTACCATTGGGTCGAGTATTGTCAGGTCTACCATATACTTCATGAGGTCGGATATATCCTGCAGCATTTCGCACCGAACTACGGTCGAAATCGCCAGGCATCGCCGCCTTCTTGCCTTTGTTATTGTAACTGGATGTTGAGCCAGTCGTGTTTGAACGATCCAGACTGCTCAGTGATGGGGAATGTCCCACACGAGACAACAATGACGATGGCGGTGGGCTTGTTGGGCGAGGTGGAGCAATATCTCTGTTAGAACGAATACTGCCATCATCTCGTAGCGATCCACGTGCTGCAAGATCAGCTAGACTAGGTGTGTTAGTTTTACGCACAGTCCCGTTTTTGGCCAGGTTAGAGCTCATATCGCAGGTGTGACGTTTGGTCATTTCAGGGGCTGACTTTCCATCAGCTTTGCCGTTTTCTTGAGGCATCGACTTTGACAAGGCTGCATCGACTGCAGCTTGAACCATAGCGTCAACATCTGCTTGGCTATACAGCTTGGCATCCGTAGGTGAGTCAATAACAGGTAATATATCGGTTTTGGACATGATATCTTTTTCTCCAGAGACACTGGGTTTGACGTTTGGAAGCTCCTCGGTCTCATTTTCTGCGCGGTCGTCCTTCTGCACGATGGAAGTGATCGGACCGTCCTTTGATACGTTGTTGGGCATTCTTGGTGCAGCGTCACCAGCATGCACAGCTGGGGTGTCGAGAGAAGTTGTATTCTCGCTAACCGCTGTTTCTTTGACTGCTGTCTCGTGAACATCACCAGGTGGTTTCGCTGTGGACGCAATAACTTCATTATCAGCATTTTCTCCGCCTTTAGAAGCTTTTCCTGCCAAAGCACCAAGGCCCAGCACACCAGCACCGGCTGCCAGCAAACCGGCAAGTGATGGCTTGGACGATTCTTCGTGGATGGCAACCTGAACACCCACGTCTGTACCTGAAACCACAGGATTTTGTGCCTCTTGCTTTTCGTCAGATGCTTCTCTGATCCACCCGTGCTGCAATGCGGCATCTGTCAAACCTGCAGAGTTTGCAACACACTGTACCTCCGCATCCCTTGTTTTGGGAACTTTATGTTGCACAGAAACGTCAATAGGAGTGGGTTCAGAAGAAGGGGTTGCTTCATTTTTTGTGTCGAATGCGCTCTCCCATTGAGTTTCATTGTCCCTTGTATTGACACGATCGCATTGTACCTCAGCATGAACTACCGGGAAAACTTCGGATTGCACAGCCTGGTCGGCACTTATTGTTGAGTCAGACTGCACTTCAGCATGGATCGTTTCAGCTGCGAGAGATTGAATCTGCGCATCATGTCGATCAACAGGGGCGATATCTATACTCGTGATGTTGACAACTTCCAGGTCTAGTTTCCGTGCGATATTATCTGGTTCCACCAGTTTCTCATTTGTCAAGACCGGTTCCGCTAAAATTGGCTGGTGTGTTTGTGTGTAACTGTCAATACCCGATGTACGGGAACCAGACATTGCACCTTTAATAGCGCCGACAACTTCAAAGGCAGCATCCTTGAATGAGCCTTGTGCATGCTTAGGTTTTGAGGATGATGGATCGACGCTAGCGGTGGACAGAGCCATTCCTAATTCATCGCCAAGTGAACGGGGAGTAAGGTTGTCTTCATTGCCGAGTGCGCTAGCATCTTCTGGTTCGAGCGGATCTGCGTTAATCTGGCTATCACCTGAGACAGTGCTATGGATTTGGCTCTGTGACAATTCTGAAGACAATGGTGTAAAGCCTGCAGACATTGAAGGAGGCAGACCGAATAAGTGCGACTGCTCAATATCACTTTCTCCACCAGTGTCACTTTCATAGGCTGATTCCAAGGACGAGTAAGAATCATCCTTGTGCTTGTGTTCTT
Organism: Apophysomyces variabilis; assembly: GCA_002749535.1. Taxonomy (NCBI): domain Eukaryota; kingdom Fungi; phylum Mucoromycota; class Mucoromycetes; order Mucorales; family Mucoraceae; genus Apophysomyces; species Apophysomyces variabilis. The sequence goes on from MZZL01000380.1 coordinate 505,659, forward strand.
CATCCGATACGTCCTCTATGGAACCATCAGCGCGGTGTCTACGACTCACTCCTCTTGTTTTGCGTGTTGGAGCTCGTCGTTTGTTTGGTTTCTTTGAACGTCGGGAAGCGGCTGCGGCGCCGGAGTCGTTTGTTCCATTAGCACTAGGCCCTGCATCTACCCACAATCGGGGGTCATTCTGAAGCTGTTCGATCGTCTCTTGTGATTCTGCAAGAAGCTTCTTAAGTTCGAATTTCTCGGTCTTCTCCTTATGCAGGTTAGAGCGATAGTTTGACACCATGCGATGTGCATGTGCAAGTGATGTTTTAAGAGTTTCTACTTCCAGGGCTTGGTTGCGGACTGGTGTCTGTTTGGGGGATGGAGGTGGAGAGCTGTTTGGTGAGCTACCTTCTTTTGCTGATGCTGAAGTCTCTGGGATCTGCTCATCTGTGATTTCACCGTTGGTGGTTGGCCGTAATTCTGTCTGACTATGTCTGGCAATTCTTTTCTGTGCTTTGGCGATGGCTAGCTCTGAAGTGAGAGCTTCAATTTGCTTTGCTTGATCTGCTTTTTCACGTTGAAGACCTGCTGACTGACGGCGAATGACTGACATATCGTGTTCATGACGCGTTTTCATTGTGTCAATTGCCGCAGTGAGTTTCTCCTCGCGATCACGTAAATGCTCGACTTCGGTCGTCAATCGGTTAAGTTGTTTCGCCAGTTTGTTTTGTTCTGCATTCGCTTTACTGAGGTTCTGTTGCAGGTCAGTAACACTGATAGTAAGCTCTTGTTTTGCTAGTTCCAGATTCCACGTTTCTTCCTTGAGCTTCTCTGTTAAGCGCAATCTAAATTAGTTATCTTGCTCATGATCGGAAAGACTTTCTTACCTTCATTTTCTTCCTTCTGCCTCAAAAGCTTTGCCATAGACTCGGCTGCACGCTCCAGATCAGCCTTTTGTATTTCGAGTGCTCTAAGTTGCTCTTCTTTTTCTTGCAAAAGCGCTTGCATTTTTCGAACTTCGATCAAGAGCCCCTGACCGATTTCGGTGGCAAACTCGATATCTGTGTTTCTTCGATCAGCATTTGGGACTTTCGATCGCCGTTTTGTAGGTGTTGAACCCGTGGGAGGAGGGGGCAAGGGAAGCATAGGTGTAGAATCATGGCCGTGAGCTGGAGGCAGCATGGTGGAAGTGGATGGACTGGGTAAAGCTTCTCTCTGACCAAGTAACTAGTTAAATGTAAAATGATGCGTAAGCTTTATGAAGGGGAGAGAGAAAGCTTATACCTTTTCTTTCCTTAGGCCACTAAGGACAGGTGACAGCGGATTTGTCCTGTAACTACCGAGATCCCGTTCCAAGTGACGCAGCTTTTCTAGCGTTGCAGGTGATAAACTATCCAAACGTTGGTCTTGCTGATGTTCTTGTTGGTGATTCATAGATTGATATTGCTGTTGCTGGTCAACTTCTTTTAATTTTTCCTTGAGCTGAGTGATTTGTCGGACAAGCACGTTTTTTTCAATCCCGCTGCTAGACTCTTGCAGTTGCTTTTCCTTTTCTGCTAACTGTTGCTCGAGTTCAACTCTGAGTTGAGCTGCGGGGGAAGGTGTACGTCCGGATGCAGAAGTTGAACTAGATGGTGTGGGCAAAACGGGAGCAGGCGTATTACCAGAAGTAGGTGATGATAATGAGTGTTTGGGAGGAGATGAGCTCATGTTGATTGTATTTCAGGAGTAAATGATGGAGTGAGTGAGAGAGAGAGAGGAAAAGAGTAAAAGAGAGGAATAGATACTGTATGATGATGAAGAGATTAAGTTTGAAGGACTGGCAGATAAAACACAATATCTAACTAGATGCAAGCATGTGGGAAATGTAACTGCTAAAGTGGTTTCGGATATTAGCACACACACCACACACGCACACAGCACGGTACAGTGATAGTATTATGAGTGAGGGGAATGAAAACAAAAGAAGGTCTGTAATACCAAGGCAACAAATACGTCTGTCAAACTCTTCCATGTGACGTGCAACCAGGTCTTTTTTGCCCCACTCTTCACCTCGAGCTTCTTCACCTATTATGTCTACAAACCACTCTGGAGTGACCTCCGATTCACTGAAGGTTGCCATTAATGAACGTCTGGAGGCCGAGCACGTAGTATGTGAATTCAACGTGGGAAATTAGCATTGTTGTATAACATGCAGGATCTTGACAACTAGGAGGTTGTCGACCTCTCGTCCGGTTGCGGTCAAATGTACGAAGTCGTTATCGTGTCTGGTCTCTTCCGTGATAAACGAACGTTACTCCGTCACAAACTAGTGAACGAAAAGCTCAAGGAGGAAATTGGCAAACTCCACGCGTTTTCTCAAGTAAGTCAAGGGAAATCCTACTCTATCCGTATCGTATGCTAATCGATTTGTCAGAAAACTTACACTCCTGAGGAATGGGAAAAGAAAAAGCAAGAGCAGTAATAAGGAATTTATTGTTGGCATGTCTTGCAAAATAAAAAAAAAATGCAGAAAAAATGATTGTTTCTTTCACGAATCTCGATCTATTCAGAAGTGAATGCTCTTTGAAAAGATGGCACGAGGATGACATGTTGACCAGCCGAAAATGGGATAACTATTTTGGAGCACAGCGTGGCATAAAAATATCACTTCTGGTTAACAAGGTCATTTTAGGAGAACTTGTAGCCTATCAGCATGGATTCTATTAGAAATAGCAGAGTTACAATCAGGAAGAAGGGATGGGAGGATCGACTATCCCTGTATTTTATTTTTTCGGGCAACTGCGGTCAGGAACTTGTCATACTGAGGAAAAACATTGTTTCTATCCTCAAGAGACATTTCAATCTATGCACGATCCTTCGTCTCACTTAATTTGATAAGCTACATGCGAAGACCTTAGATTCATTCAGGATCAACCGAAAAGGCCGCTTAATAACTCTTTCTTTTCCTCGCTTATCCTTCTCTAGCAAACATGGAACAAACAACACTAGAGTCCCTATGGGATGGTGTGGAAAACGCTTTCTATGGTTTGCGTCTGGTGATCAAGAACAAGAGCATCTACACTGGTCGCTTCTTGTGGATCTTTTGTTCCCTTTTCCTTCTGTCAATTCTTCTTCTATGTACGATTCAAGCCATCTTGATTGTTCCTGTATTTACGTTGCAGATGTTCTTGTGGTTTATATCCGGTGACACGATTAATGACGCCAGTCAAACGCTTGCTGGTGTTATGCAAATCGTACGTGAGATTCTGTCTTATTTTCCATTCATGGCGCTATTGTTCATGCGCTATGCATATCCGAAACCCTTGGACGATATTTTCATGGAGTCTTTAAGATTCGTGGACAGATGTCATCCTGGACGACCACCTTACGCGGAAGTGCTGTCAAGAGAAAGATTTCGCAGCAATTATTGGAAGAGTGCCGATGACTTCTCTAAGGGTGTACGTGCAAAAGTTAGGCTCTTTATACTGGGAGTCTTCGTACTTCTCGCGTCAGGGTTGCCGAAAGTAGGGCCTTTGGTGCTTCCAATCGCAGGTAAAATAAATTATTTGGAGCACAACGTAGATTAAGTATATCTTGAATAGGTGCTTACGCTAGTTTCCATTCGCTTGGAAACAAGCAGGGCATTGTGATAGGTGCCTGCTTCTTTTTCATTTCACATCATACTGCGATGAAGCTATTACATGCCTTGGTGGTGATGCGCGCTTTGATGCGTCAAATGTTTGATCCCTATTTTGCACGTATGGATATGAACCGCATCGATCGACGACGATGGCTTCAGCGACGGAAGGAGCTTCTTTTTGCATTTTCGGCCCTGACATACTTTCTAACACATATTCCGTATATCGCTTTTATTGGTTACGGAATTTCACAAGCGACGGCCGCATACATGCTAACGACAGTGGTTGATCCTCCACAACCATTGTCAAAGCTTGGCAAACAAACAGTGGACGAATTATCGGTCAGTGAATCCGAAATGGATAGGAAAACTAGATGACTTTAAAGCAATCTAGGAGTAATAAATCGTTATTGATAGTGCGATGAAATCAATTCATTGTAATCATCCATCTATGCGTTGCATAAGAAGAAGCTATCATATACGTACAAACACGACTCAAAGTTAAGCAGTTGATATTCAGCTGCAGTTTCTTTATTTCCGACCATTAAGCATTTCTTGTAGATGCTTCCATTTATACATTGTGGGTGGTATCCTTGAAAAAGCAAGCATTAGATGTATTGTTATAAGAGGGGCTTTGTCTGACTGTTTAAAGACTGGAAGGAATGAAGCAACTCTGCTTGTGTTCATAGAACGAAACGAAAATACGTCCTCAATATGTTCGTGCCTTATGCGCGTCTGCGCACAAAGGAAAAAGGGCCTTGAACTTATGTACTCTACGTCATGGATTAAATGAGTATCTGGAACGCGCTTGGAACATATCATAACAGTATCTCCAACCAAGTATGGAACTGTTTGATGCCATATATACATAAACCGTGAAAGCATAGACTCGTGATGCCAACTACACCTGGTCAGCATGCCTATCGTCGGAATGGGGTCCGATCTCCTGCAGGGGCTTACATTGCTAACAAAGGCTAGTATCATTTTCACACACTGAAATATTTTCTAACTACAAATATGTGCGCGGAGTTGGGGCTGCCCACTTCTTCTGTGCTGTGGACACGTTGGACGAACGTCTCGGAATTGAAGAACGTATCGACAATGGCGGGGAATCCACACTGATGCTGGGGTCACTTTTTTCATCCAATGCACCGCTTACTGAATGGGCTTGTCGTCGTTGATGAGTAGCTGAATAATATGGGCCGTGGGTTAGACGTTATTACATTCATTCAAACTACCAGGGATGTGTCTCTTCTTGTAGTGTGTATTACTCGGACGACTCTGATACTGCAGGTCCGTCCCTGCTTCTGTGTTACTTGGATTGCAAGACGTTTCTTTCGGCTAAACAGAACGTGCCACAAGACTATCAGCAGAGTAATCGGGTCTCTCTCTTTTTCCTTACCGTAACCGTAGGTTCTCTTTTTTGGGACCGACTAGGCTGTCTTTTCTCTTGTATTTTTACAGGTATTACCGGAAACTCGGACGGGTTCATCATGGATTCGCAGCTCCACTCCCCAGGTGAGCGTTCATGTTCCATAAACGGCACTGCATATGAATCCGAACTTTCTTGCATCCCCAAGGGCATGAGCAGGCCAAGTTGCTGATGGAGAGGAGATTGTAAACTTGTTGTTATATTTCTTTGTTTGAGTTTTTCATAGATGGTCTGTTGGGCAACATGTCATAATGGCACGAGTCAAAAAATGTTGGTACCTGCAACTTTTGAAATTGTTTCGTCTTCTCCTGTAAACGCATCTGCAAATCATTAATATGTCGTAGCCCTAATTCCTGATCCCGCATAAGAGCTGATGGTCAATAAGGATCGTGACTATATGTATCAATTGCTAAGTATATCTATCACTGCATTGCAGACCTGCATTCTTTTCCTTCTCCGCTGAATTAAGGTAAGTATTTCCGAATCAACTGTGTCCTTCGTACCTTTCACGGCTCGGTTTGTATCACGCACCACATCACGCAACTGTTCCTGGAGCATGCTGCATTTGCTCTCTAACCTTTTGTTTAGCAAACTTCTAAAATATAGTTCTTGGGTTGTTTGATAATAATAAAATGCGATCGCGCGATGACATATGTCCATAATGACATCGGGTTTTAGACCAGCGAGTATTGACTATAGAATTTAGAACTTTCTATCCTAGGTAAAATCAGAAGGGAGGTTTACAAACCGACTTATATTCTTCGGATGGATTAAGTTCCGTCAGTACAATATCCTCGCTGGATTAACGTAGGTAAGCAAAAGATTGATTGAAAAATATTGTTTTGGTTTACTTTTGAGGCAAGCTCATTTCGCAAGCAGGACACACAAGTGCTTGTGAAAATGATCGATCGGCACAACTGACACAGAATATATCTTCATAGATTATCAGATGCGAGACAGTGGCAGGAAGAGACTTTTGTCTTATGATTACGAGAGCAAGAGGTGACGCATGCCTGATGGAAGCGTGGGATTTACAAGCTTTTCAATACGAACCTTTCACAATACCTTTGTCTCAAATGCTAACGGCTTTCTACATTGTATTATATTACAATGGATCCCAGTTTCTTTTTCTGTCATGGTCAACGATGGTCTGACCTAGATGAAGTGCGGAAAACCAAAATACAAAGGCACTGACATCATCAGCATCACGTCGGCCATCATGCATGATCTTTCCACGTTTGTTTACGATTAGTTCGTTGGTTTGTTTCTGCTTACACCAAAGGTACACTACTTGTTGACAAAGTGGATTCCTGCTGATCTCCGCCAGTTCTTGTTATAAACTACTCTCCATTAAAAACTAGTTTGTCGGGAATTTATGCTACATTTTCTAGTTGATCGGAGACCTGGGTTCCCAGCGTACTACTTTTTACTTGATGAAGAATAGTCCATCAAGAACTGCTTCTCGCAGTTTGTTTTACGCATGGAAAGTGGCTAAGGAAACAACGTATATATCCAGTGAGGACACAGTTACGTTCGTCGCAGTGTTTTCCTAATGTACGCTCAGTCATTCATCGAACGGGCCCTCGAGAAATCAATGCAGGGTTAAAACCTGTTCCATAGCATAGATTACATAAAAGGAAAGTTCAGCACCACAGCCTTCTTTTGACAGGTGGTTTGCGGAAAACAAATATATTACTCCTAATTATTGTTCAAAGCGTATAATTTTCCAAATGATCGATTACCGGTGACAGCGACTGACCATCTCTTCTCCGCTTCTTGTTCTCTGCACAGCAATAACTGCAGAGGCTCACTGCTATTGTTTGTTTCATCTATGGTTGGTCTCAGCAAGATATGGCAAGAGATGCATTCCATTCTTGGGACCTAGGTAGTTTTGTTTGTTAATTATAATCACATGCCGAATTTTATTACGAGCTTATATGTAGAAGTATATGTAGCAATATTACGCCTATACACATTGGACAATTTAACCAGTATGTCCATTTATCAGAGAACAACATTGTGGTAAGTTCTTTTAGACTCTGTAGTTCATCAGATCCATTGTATTGCTTAAGCTAGCATGCTAAGAAAGGGTGATCTGGGCATTTCCGCCCTTCACACTGACGCAGTTTGCTGCATTTGTTTTGATGTCTTATGCCATAGGTTTCCTTAGGTGTAGTCACATGAGAAAATCTTTTGTAAGGATGCATGAGGGGAAGAAGTTCGTTTATTTTCTGTGGATAAGGCTCCAGGCTTTTCCACTAGGCTGAGCTGAGTTTTTGAATACTAAGGATACCCGTGAACTTCAAGGTGCCGACCCGCGGACAGTGTGATAATGATGTCATGTTCATTTCTAATTTAGGACAGCTTCTGAGTTTTGTGCTCCCCCGCACACACAAAATCCTCGCCTCTTTTCCCGCTTATTCCATTGTTCAGCTTTTTACCTCGTTCTTTTTGCATCCCCAAGAAAGCACTGTGCTTCAGAGGTTCATATACTTTTGTCTGTAATAACATCATATATCAAAACAAATTCAAACAAAGTGAAGTCATCCTCGCTGCCGGATCACTTGCAAACCCAAATCTACCAAAGAATCTACATAGCTGCCTTGACCCATGTCAGTCTTCAGCCAAATTAAGAACTTCATACGCAGTGGCAAAAGTGCATCCGGTGGGGACAGCTTATCTACCTCTTCCCAGCGTAAAGCAAAGAAATATGAAGCTGTCGCTCGGATTGTAGAAGAAGAAAACATAGCCAAACAACGCTTGCCTACCTACGATGGACTGGAGCGCTACAAACTGATCGCCAAACTTGGAGAGTAAGCTAAAGTAGACCAAGTACAAACGATTGCTGATATGTTTCTATGATTAGTGGTGCATTTTCTAACGTATTCAAGGCCATTAATATGGAAAACAACGAAAAAGTAGCCGTAAAAGTAGTGCGCAAGTACGAACTGAACCAGCAACAAGTAAATAGAGTTATTTTTGGGAAATCCATCTAACCATTTTAAAACAGAAAGCCAGTGTGTTAAAAGAAGTGCAGATTATGCGGACTCTGAACCACCCTTCCATTGTCCAGTTAAAGAACTTTATAGAGACCAAGGAGGTAGGTAGCTGAGCAAGCGGTGTCAAGATCAACTAAAATCTTTGCTCGCTTTCCAGTATTATTTCTTAGTTCTTGAGCTTTGCGAAGGAGGAGAACTTTTCCATCAGATAGTCCGTTTGACTTATTTTTCTGAAGACCTTGCCCGGCATTGTGTGCGACATGTTGCAGAAGGCATCCGTTATCTGCACGAAGAAAAAGGCGTTGTTCACAGGTAAAGTTTTCAAAGTACTGTAACTTCATTACTCAAGGGATAAATTTGATTAACAGAGACATTAAACCCGAGAATTTATTGTTCGAGCCTATTCCCTTCATGAAACGTAAGACCCCCTTACCTCCACAGCAACCGTATGATGAGCCTAAGGAGGATGAGGGAGAGTTTGTCGAAGGCTTAGGTGGGGGCGGTATTGGCCAAGTTAAGCTCGCCGATTTTGGTCTATCAAAAGTCGTATGGGATTCGCATACGATGACGCCTTGTGGTACTGTTGGATATACAGCACCTGAGATTGTGAAGGACGAACGATATTCGAAATCAGTAGACATGTGGGCTCTTGGATGTGTCTTATACACCTTACTTTCCGGATTTCCCCCGTTCTATGACGAGAGTATCAAGGATCTTACAGAAAAAGTAGCGCAAGGTCATTATACATTTTTGAGCCCGTGGTGGGATACTATATCCGAAGAAGCGAAGGATCTGGTTTCACATTTGCTATGCGTTGATCCTGAAGAGCGTTATACCATTGATCAGTTCTTAAAGCATCCATGGATGCTGAAGAAAGTAATTATTCCATTTACACAGTTTATCCTATTTTAACATCATATTTGTAGAAGTCCCCTGACATCGACAAAGAAAATATACCAGTAGATGAGATCTCTGAAAAGATCTTGGATACGTCAGAAGAAATAGTGTTATCTGAAGCTGAACAATTTAAGAAGAAGGTCCAAGAAAATACGATGGAACCGGAACAAAATACAGACGAAACGAAGACGCCAACAGCGGAACGTCGGCGTGATATTTTTTCGGGAATCACATCAATGAAAGAGTGTTTTGATGTGTCTTACGCGGTTCATCGAATGGCTGAGGAACGTGCACGTCGCAAGAATTTCCGTCGAGCCCAAGACGGAAAAGATAATCGCAAACCTAATCAAATATTTTTGAACGCCATAAATAAGGGAGACTCCGAATCTGAGGATGACGACGAAAACGATACCAGTTTGGAAAGCGACCTTACCGCAGATGAGACGTCCTCCAGTTCCCATAGCGCCAACGACGATGAACACGACCAGGGCATAGAGACTTTGCGAAGAAACCTTGATAACACTTCATTGAACCATGACAAACCAAACATGATGCTGCAGCAGTTACAGCGCGATCGTCTTGCACAGCGGATCAAACAACGAGATTCACCTACCGAGCATCGACAGAAATCGCGAAAACCAAAAGCAGTATTTGAACTGAATATGGATAATTCAACGCTGCTAGGAAGAAGGAAGAACCAAAACAAAACAGATGCTCCGCTGGTTCGGACATCTATCGATATCTGAGTGTTTTCTCCCCATCCAACTACTTTCCTACACGTATACACCCATATTGCTCCATATATCATCATTATTTCCGTGGCCAACCTCCCATATCCCCCATTTCAGATCTTATAAATCCGTCAGAGTAATATCTTCTCATTGTTTACGTAAATTACATAACCGAAATACACTTGCTCCTATCTTAAACAGCTCCAATCCACGGAGAACTTATGGTTAAAGTACATATAGTGTTTTATTGGTCTTGCTCTACATGGTCTGAACCTTTTTGTCATTGTCCGTATAAACTTGGCGCATTTCCTTCTCTTTACTTTCTTTAAGATTTCTTAACCGTGATGTATACCAAGACACTGAAACTGAGAGGTTTTTGCAAAGTAATTTGTCGCTTAAAAGTACTTGTGTGCCAGCGAATAGGATATCATTGCGTTGACAGAGAAATAAGTAGCTGCGCTTTTACTGCACAAAGTCTAAGTCTTGCTAAGATCTCAGATGAGAATAACAATAATGTAGCATTATCTTATTAGCTTATGACAATGTTTATTTAAAAACCAACTAAGTGGATTAGAACGAGAAGAAGCGCTGGATTTATCACTGTGACTGTACTCATACAGTGTATATTCAATAAACAGCATCTACAGTAGAAACACCGTACTTGTCGAAACGGGTTAGCAGAAGGCGCACGAGGAATCAATTAGCGGACGTAGCAGCCTAGTGATTGCAATCATTTTTTACGTTTTGCATGACAGCACCTATGCAAAAGCCTTACAAAAAATGAGGTAACAGTAATCACATGCTTGCACCCGCAAGATATCATATGATGCTTGTTGAAATAAGACGTTTTTGGCGAGTGCTGGCGAGGCGTAATCTTTGCTGAACGAAGTAAACAGACCGACAGTCATGCTTAGTTGTGTGGGCTGGGAGGAATATACTGGTAGTAAGGAATACTTCCTGCTTACCACACGATGCCTAAACTTGTGGTTATGTGCAGTACTGAACAGCGATGGCATGAATTCATTATTTGCCACCTACACAGCCAGGCATCGTTACACCAATTTCCAAGTTCATGCAAGTAAAATATGCTATAGCATTATTGCAGTAAATTTACCTGTCTCTAAGAGCATTATAGTCTATTTCATACAGATATATGTCATAATGAATTTAACAAGCTGATCTCACAAGTGGCGAACACGACGTACGCACGGAAGACATCGAGTATTGGAAGACTTACATAGGATGTATCAGGCGTTCAGAATCCCGTTTGAAAAGACATCTAAAACAAAGATCAGTTTAGCAACCTTGTGTTGATATTTTTATGGTGCTATATCTCTAAGCAATTGTAGGTCATCATTAAAACATTACGTTATTTATGCTCATCGCCATGTGTTTGTGAGGGTCGCACGGAAATTCGGAGTTCCAGTCACACTAGACAAAGCCACTGAGTACTTCTTCGAGAAAAGGGGTTCGGATATAGGTGCCACTTACTCGCATTAAATGCCATTGAAGCCAAACATGAAATCCAATACAGTTACTGCGTCATCGAATTGGAAAAAGTTATTACCTGTAAGGTGTTGCTTCTGCATTCAATATGTTGATGACTGACTTTTGTTATATAGACTATTAAATCGTCGAGTCCAAAACAGACCAGTAATAAGCGCAAATCAACCGATGCCGACAATAAATCTCATACCAAGAAAAAAATAAAGGTTGAAGAGAGGTAAGGAACTACCTCAAGTGTTACGGACGCCATTGACTGAATGTTTAATTAGCGTGAAAACTGCGATACCTTCAAAAGACGATCTATGGTTTGGAGACGATATTGATGAAAAAGACCTGCAGCTGGCGTACAGCTCTGCTAAGGAATTGAAAAAAGAAGAGCGGGATAGGAAAAAGCAGCTAGTCAAAAAAATGAATGAAGTCAAAGGAAAAGATGCAAAGTAAGCAGCAATTAACAGCAGAAGAAGCAAAGGAAAAATGACTGAATCGTCGTTTAATTTAGACTTGGAAAATATGTGGCTATTGATTGCGAAATGGTAGGCGTTGGCCCCACTGCGGAAGAATCGGCATTGGCCCGTGTGAGTCTAGTCAATTTCAATGGCGCAGTGCTCTTGGATACGTTTGTGAAACCACAAGAACGAGTAACAGATTATCGAACAAAAATAAGTGGCGTTCATGCGAAAGATTTGGTAAATGGTAAGGAACAATTCCAGATATAAGCATTGAAATCTTGTTTTTTAAACAATCATGTCTAGCTCCGACCTTCAAGGAAGTCCAACAACAAGTGGCAGATATTATCAAAGATCGTATTCTGGTTGGCCATGCGGTTCACAATGATCTTCAGGCACTCATGCTAGACCACCCGAAGCTGTTGATCCGTGATACACAACGCTATAAAGAATTTCGAAAATTAAGCCGTGGAAGGACACCAGGTTTAAAAATGCTAGTACAAAAAGTGCTGGAAGTTGATATCCAATCTGGAAGTCATTCTTCGGTAATATTGTAACACTTGTCAGAAGATATTTTGCTAAGCTGTTCTATTACAGGTGGAAGATGCACGATTTACGATGTTATTGTACCGAAAGGTCAAGGACAATTGGGAAAAGTCGTTCGGCGCTCGTTCTGGATTACAAATGAAGAAGTTGGCGATAAAAGAAAAGAAGAGGAAGTACAAGATTGTAAGCGAAAAGGAAGATGAACATACGTCATGAGTGACTGGTTTGAAATGGACAACTGTTAAATTCGGTAGACGAATCAAGGGACCTTCCTTTCCTTTTTTTTTTCCTGTCGTTCCCAACCAAACCTTAACATACATTAAAACTCACGATTTTGCACGACCGACATTGATATATATATGTATATACCCAATGAGCGTATCTGTTGCTGATATTTTTGAAGACTATGTTGAGAGTAAGATATCATATATGAGATCACTATATTTGGTTTCTTACCGATACAAAAAAAAAAAAAGGTCTACAAAATTTACCTGCGGAGGTTGATCAGAACATGCATGAACTTCGTAGGATGGATGAAGATTTCCAACGTAAGAGACTAAACGATCTAGAAGAAAAGAGAAGAAAATGGAAAAAACAGATTCATAACGGCAATTTCTGTACAATAAGGTCTTCGAGAATCGTATACTAAACATAGACGACACTATGTGAAACATCTCCGCACATCACCCTCCACATCGTCCGTAAACTTGGTTGCATCTCGGCTTCAGCTCGAGAAAGATTACAAGTCTGCGGTACATAAACAAGAACAAAAAATAGAGTTGGCGCTACGCATGTACGACCTCGTTTCGCGACACATTGAACGTATTGATTCACAAATGGCTAAGAGTGGGACGACGGATAGCTATTGGACTCAGAAAAAGACATCATGGGATAACCCCGTCTCCACATCTTCGTCTCCTTGGCGTGGAGAGGGTAAGTTATGTTGATGTGGGGTCAATTATTAATCATACTTTGATAGTCTCGGCCAGGAAGCGCCCTTCTAACCCCATGCAGCAGAAAAGAAGGTAGATTCCCATCAAACCATTTTCCATTTTGCTAATAATCGTTGTAAAAGCAGGTCACGCCCCAACCCACCCGCTGCCCATGCACCTTTTGTGGATGTGGATATCGATCCGAATGAACCAACCTACTGCTACTGCAATCAGGTGTCATTTGGAGACATGGTTGCTTGCGATGGAGAGAATGTAAGATAGTTATAGGCAAGTCTATTTCTTTTTTTCTCATGTAGTAGTGCGAGCGCGAGTGGTTTCATTACGCTTGCGTTGGACTTGTTGAACCACCACCTGGAGAATGGTATTGTAACGATTGTATGGCTATGGATGGGATGTATCGTAAACGATTGAAACGGATCTTTACGGATGAAGAAGACAATGACGACGAAGAGGAAGAGGATAATGATGAAACATATTAGACACATACTTTTTCCAAACAAAGATTAATTTTTATAACACAACATCTTGCCTCTAACTTCCTTGACACGAACACACTCTTTGCAAGGCAAACTTAAATATTGGCAGCGTAGGCATGACTTATATCAAGTATATTAGGATGGCTGAGTGTCCGGTCTCAGTACCAACAATCAGAGGAAAATAAAAGGGATCCAGAAAAGAAAAAGATAGATATTAGTTTGATATGGCTAAAATTTCAGTTTCTACATCCTGCAAAAAAGTTTTATCTTGGCTAGGAGCAAAGAGTATTATGATGTGATATGCAGTAAAAAGCGTTGACTGACTGTTTGATCGACCATATGACGAGCAGATCATGCTTTTAACCAAGTTATTAATGGAGGAAAAGCAATTCGATAGAAGTCGAAAGAAATGTGACTAAAGCAGGAATGCTAATCGTAATCACCGATTTTGGTCATGCGAACTGAAGCGATCTTACAAAGGAACAAAAACTCGCTAAAAGCCCGTTTAAAAAAGATTGATTCATAGGATCAGATATTTCCATATGCTACATAAATTGCATAAAACGGACTGTCTGATTGTAGAATTACTAAGAAATAAAAAGGAAGACATATGGGAGGAGCTTTAGTTCATAACATAAAGGAAGTTGGGATCAGTGATTAACTTGATCAAATATTGAAGGTTAAGAGTTCTTACAGAAACAAGCAAATAGTTTGAGAAAAAACAAAACAAACAGAAAAGAAAGAGGAGCGAAAATTCTTTGCGGTGTTCAGGAAGCTTATATTCTTTGGGGCAAATTCTCATTTGACACTTATCTCGACCTTTGATTCATAAAGTATCACAAAACGGCTTAATAGTTCATCAACTGGTCAATGGAGACTGAATGTATGAATTGGTGAAACCAGGATTTTAGGGGATTCTCACTCTCCTAACTTTAAGTTCTCCCGTAAAGGACGTGTGGTACAGTTCACAACAGTCTAACCAAACAAAGAGAAGGATTGTGGTCACGGCTGTGGATTTCTAGTTAACAACGGACATAGATAATTAAGCCACTTTAATTACAAAATGTTATGATGTTTGTAAACGAACAGTAGAGCATGATGCTATTGCCTGCTTTCATTGTCTTGTTCATCAAGCCAATTTTCGGACTGAACTCAAAGAAAAGTCTCCTCTACTGTTCTTTGCAATTGAAAGATGAATAAGTACCCGTTTTTCGTCATAAAAGGAATGCTCATTGCTAGTTCTTACAAAAATACATTATGCTACTAAAGGCTTGTCGACACAGGGTTTTATTTTGCGTAGACAGTTGACTGAAAGAAAGCTTGCAAAGCTTACTTCCCACTATTTGCACAGAAGATTATCCTGCTGGAACTCTTTGTGAAGATGAGGTTGGGTTAATATCATGCTTTTAACGGGATCTACTTCATGGATCTTTCAACGATGGCATGATGATAGTCTGAATAGACCCACGAGCATGCCACCAAGCACAATTCGGGAACCAGTTGAGATATATTCAGCACCTGGCCCTGACTTTTAATCAAAGCACTTCAAACGTAGTTGGGGCGAAGTTAGTTAGTGAATAACCGGTCAATAAGCGTTTGAACCGGATGCCGCCTTTGCTACTGGAAAAGGGGCATGGACAGGATCTGCGGCAACCTATCCATTTTGCTTGCGAGTTTATAACCCTTTTGCAAGCTGAGAAGCGCAAGGCACACTACTATGGAGGCTCTGAAGAAACATGAGATGAGAGAAAGCTGGAACCGCAACTCAGCTGCTCACTCGGCAAAGCAGTGACCGAGAAAATCTACAGACGGAGAACATTTTAGCTTTGCGTACCATTCTCCATGGAAGGATAGCTGTAGGTATAGATTGAAAGACTCTTTGAATCCAGCAACTTATCGATAGGAGCGACGTACCATGAAAAATCAGCAAGGCATTGCACAAAAGCAGGTAAAAATAGCTCTAAGCCAAACGTGAAATATGATTCTTTTTTTGATGCGCATGAAAGCGTAAAGACAGCAAGGATGGTAGGCATACAAGCAGGCAAATCATAATAAAAACACAAGCAAAGCATGCTCTTATCTTGGTCATCGATATAAGATATGCTCTGCCAGCGGGCTTGAGAGTGTAGTTACTCTGTTAACGCTACGTGCAATAAGAACAAGTGATAGGAATGGATAAACATGGAAGTTGCGCTTATACTGTTTATTGCCCAATTTTTTCGCTACTCTAAATAAATTTTGCGTCCATGCAAGGACCAAGTTTGCGCTGAAAGGGATAGAAGTATGCGTCATTTTAATGGATTATGCGGGAAATATATTTTACTTACCTCAACTTGGTCTTTCCGTGGACACAAAATTCACTCGAGCAGCGTAAAAGAATGTTCATCGTTAGTAAATGGAAGGATAGCTTGACATTTTTTTACTTACTCCCGAAGGGTAATCCTACCCAAAGGTAAGGGGCGGCGAGAGAGAGGCACGGCTTCCATGAGCGGCAGGTTGAAGGTAACGCACTGCAGAGGACTTGAAGCGATGCAACACCTGGCGAGGACTTGGAAGCAGAAGATAATGAATAACACTATGCATAAACAGACAAGATTTCTTTTTCACTTACCGAGTGGAGTGCAGGGAGCTTACTCACACAACCAAGGTGGTTCGGGGCAGAGGTCATGCAGGCTAAAGGATATAAAAAAGGGACAACTGTCATTCTGTACATATAATCAATGCGAAGTACATACCGAGGATATTTTGGATAACAGAGCCAAAGAAGCTTTTAAATAGTACGTGATTATTGAAACCAAAAATCACAGTCATGGATAAGAAAATCGATGGATATCTTATGGATGACAACAATTCAGAGATAAGACAACAATTCTCCCAAGAGTAAAAATGGACTCAGTCTGACAGAAGGTCTTGAACAGAATGGAACATCTGTAGAGGAAATATACTCTCTTCGTTCGTTTCTATTCGTCATTGATGCTATCATATCCGTTTCTGTCAGTTATGGTATTAGAAACTGTCAGGGCAATGTACCCCAATTCCGGTTCTGCTCAATTGTATTGCCTTATATTCCACTTTAATATTCCCTGCATGTAGTTATGTTCTCCTTTTCTTCTATTATATGTTAAACTTTGTCTATTAGGCAATCACAAAAGATTGGATTGCCACGGAATGAACGGTTATTATGTTGTCATGGATAATGCGCCCATCCATACACCAGTCAAGGTTAAGCAGTTGGTCGAAGAAAGAGGATGCAAATGTCTCTATCTTCCTCTCTACTCTCCCTTCCTTAGCCCAATAAAAGAGTTTTGGGCCAAAGTGAAGGCTAGGGCAAGAAAGGAGCCCTTACGAGTTGACTATAACCGTCAAAAGCGTATTGTTCAAGCAGCGCGAAAAGTAAAGCGCTCAGATTGTCAAGAATGGATCAGACACTCTGAGAACTTTTTTGTTAGATGCAGAAAATAGAGAACCACTTCTTTAAGTAAACTCTTCTTGCTGTAGTTTGAAATAAAAACTATCTCTGTAAATAGCGAACATGGACACGACTGTACGCAAAGAAGGGTAGTCTGACCGCAAATATTTTCATCCAATCATGCAGAAGTATCTTTTGGATTCCGCAAAAACTTGAATCCCAGTCCGCAAATAAAAAGGTAGAAATACGCACACAAATAGGGAAAAACACAGTAAATTTCAGCAACAGTTTCCTTTTGCGGAAAAGACAGATAGAAATCATCTCAAGCCTTCTTTCTCACGTCTTTGCACCACTGTATCTCAACACGTTTTGTAATTGACAGTTTTTTTTCCGATTAAGTATAGATGACCTGATGTAAGATTTCGGGACATAACATCCTTTTCGACATATACTTGACGCACCCTCATCCTACGCAGCCCGACCGCTTGGATGAGGAATGTACGGCATAAAGTCGGATGCATAACGTTTGTGGCACTTATTGCTTTCATCTGTGCTACCTGTCTCGTCACTAATGTCCCAGGATGATGGTCCTCGTGTACCCTGTCTGCAGTTAGCACGGTTGCCTTGGTCCCGTCTTTCTCTTTCCATGGTGAACAAAGAGCTGACACCGAACGAAGACTATTGGCTATTTCCCGTCTCCCTGGGTTTAGCACATGCATGTGTCCATTTATTTCAACCGTATACATCAATGTCTGGCTCGAAATATCTTAGTTTTATCAAATTCATCATAGAAACAGGCCACGCAAATCCTATTGTTGAATGTTTTAATACTAGTTTTTCAATATGATATTTAATGACAACGATTGTTTAAAGGGGAAAGTTCGTGTGTAGCTATTTACAACTCATGAGCCTTGCGGAAGTTCTCACCGGCATAGATGGCATTAGCACCCAACTCTTCCTCGATACGGAGAAGTTGGTTGTACTTTGCAAGTCTTTCGGAACGGCATGGAGCACCAGTCTTGATCTGTCCGGTACGGAGACCAACAACAAGATCAGCAATGGTGGTATCTTCAGTTTCACCGGAACGGTGGGAAACCATGACACCCCAGCCAGCCTTCTGAGACTTCAAGGCAGCCTCGATAGATTCAGTGAGGGTACCGATCTGGTTGACCTTGAGCAACAAAGCGTTACAGGCCTTCTTCTCGATAGCAACAGCAATACGTTCAGGGTTAGTCACGGTCAAATCGTCACCAACAAGCTGGTAGTCAGAGGTGCTCTCCAAGTGGACCCAGTTATCCCAGTCATCCTGTTCAAAGGCATCCTCAATGGACACAACTATAGCATCATATCAGTACCTTCTTACAATCCTTATCGCATTCTTTGTTATCAACTTACTAGGGTACTTTTCAGCAAAGGACTTGTATAGGTCTGCAAGCTCCTTTCCGGTCAAGTAGGCAGCGGGGTCAGAGGCTTCGTTCTTGAAGTCGAGGTCGTACTTGCCATCCTTGTAGAACTCGGAGGCAGCACAGTCCATACCGATCTTAATCTTGCCGGTGTAGCCAGCCTTTTCAATAGCAGCGACCAAAAGGTCCAAACCTTCAGCATTGTCCTGGATGTTGGGGGCGAAACCACCTTCGTCACCGACATTGGTGGCGTCTTGACCGTACTTGGCCTTGATAACGGACTTGAGGGCATGGTACACTTCACTGCCCATCTTCATGGCTTCAGAGAAGGACTTGGCACCAGTAGGCAAGATCATGAATTCTTGCATGGCCAACTTGTTACCGGCATGAGAACCACCGTTGATAACGTTGAAAGCAGGAACAGGCAAGACGAAAGGCTTCTTGGAGCCAGCCAAGTCAGCGACGTGGACATACAAGGGCACGTTCTTCTCGCCAGCACCAGCCTTGGCCACGGCCAAGGAGACACCAAGGATAGCATTGGCACCGAGGGAGCTCTTGTTCTTGGTGCCGTCGAGCTTAAGCAAGAATTCGTCAATGGCCTTTTGGTCAACGACGGGGATCTTGGCCTCGATCAAAGCAGGCGCGATGGTCTTGTTCACGTTCTCGACAGCCTTGAGGACACCTAAAGTATCATCAGTATTTTCCCGTATTTTCCCGTCTCTGCCATACCTTTGCCGACGTATTCGGACTTGATACCATCGCGAAGTTCAAGAGCTTCGTGGATACCGGTAGAGGCACCAGAGGGAACAGCGGCACGGAAGACACCCTTGGAGGTGGTGACTTCAACTTCGACAGTAGGGTTACCACGGGAATCGAAGATTTGACGAGCGTGAACCTTAGAAACGGACATATTGGGAAAGTGATGTATATTGAGAAAAGAGAAAAACAAGAGAAAGCTAACAGAAACGAGCTTTATATGAGACGCGTCTCAATCAGATGAGAACTTGCCAGTCACCCTTCCCAGGACCTTTGATTTCTAACTCCGCGTGACATGATCGATCAAGCTTGATTGCAACTTCACTGGCTGAGCGGTGTAACTTCTCTTATCAAAACGATAAAACAAAAAGTACCCTGACATTGGTGTGGTCCCGCCACAATTAAACCTCGAGAGCTTTTTCGGGTAATCCTACTGCGGGGCTGCTTGGATAACACTGATAACGATTCTGTCACCAATCAGACAACGTCTGTCGCAGATAATGATTGATTGGCGGACCACTAAAAATTATGCCCAACATACACACTGATACTTCTGTCAACAATGTTTAAGGTTCTCCAGCACATACTACTGTATATGTTAATTAAACCGTACTTCTAAAGACCTTAAATTTTTTATTTATTGGGATCTACTTTACTCTGTTTAACAGAATGAATCCAAAGCTGACACAAACAACAAAAAAGTTGAAACCCATATATATACGTATTCATAAACTCTGTTTCTGCAAATTAATGAGCATAGTACTGTGTTTTTCCTATTTGTTTATGCATTTCTATTTTTCATTTGCAGACTGCGATTCAAGTCTTTCTTTTATCGACGCAGAATTTGTTTCAAAGTAACGCAAAATATAATTCAATAAACAGTAGACTCCCTAAATTCTGGTCATATGTCAAAGTACAAACATAATGATGAGGCTGTGTACAGAACTTATCTATACCTCCCTAGCATGTTAATTGGCTTACCACCAATTCACGATGACAATCCGCTCATTGCCTTTTTTTTCTTTGGCTATACTTTAACAATGCGTTAAACCATGCCGTTTCAAGCCAGGCCTTTCTGTTTTGCCGAGCTGTTGCAAAGAAACTATCCTTTATATTTTTTAAGTTCCGCTGGAACACCATCTGTCCAGAGTCCATCTGACAGTGACCAGCAACAAAGTTTCAGCGATGCAACTCAAGCAGTTGCTCCACCGAACATGAGATAGAGTGCAGTAAGAAAAGCAAATGGGTAGTGACTGACGATGTTGTAAAGGTGCTCTGTAGATGCTGTAGGACTTGCATCTTTAACGTATGCACAGAATAGAATTAATTCTCTAATATGCCCTGTGTGATTTTTTGGCAAGGACTGAAATTACCTTTTGCATTACAGATCTCCGTATACCTTTTAGACGTGAAATTGAAGTTCAGCATAGGCTAGTCGGATAACAAGGTTTATCACATTTGTGAAGGCATGCATTATCGATTCGCACTTCGCCCACAGGTAGAGCATAATGCTATGGCAATACCAACTCTTTATCTGATATCGAGATCGCCCTTTGCCAATGTAAGTTCATTTAAATAATCGTGCGAAACCCGCATCATTTGATTAATGTCAACGAGCCGATTAATATATTGCTCTTTAACTATTGTTGTTAGCTTTCATTCTGTTCGACAATCATATTATACACATTAACAGTAGGGAGCGGCAAGTAGTTGATGGCAATCTTTGTCAGTGATTACGAATCATAAAAAAACGAGGATAAAAACCGTTTAATCGGATAAGATCAAATAAAATGAACAACAGGTGTGGATTAAAGTCAAACGCAAAAGACTTGAAAGTTAGGGATGGATCCTATATATTATTCGAGAACATTCTTTAAGTCTCTTGCTATAGATCTTGATAGAAGCAATGAACGTAATCGCGAATAGATCGAAAAACAAATAATCAAATAGAAGAGAATTTAAACGTTTTGACAGTGGTTAAGACTGAACTTTTGCAAATCTGATAATTCAGTAACCTCTTGTGGGTTCAAGTCCAGTAAGACGAGAAAGGTAAAATACAAAGAATTAACGATATATAAAGATAACGGGAAATGAATTAATGGGTTCAAGGTTTAACGATTGTTTCTTGTTAAGCAACGGCTCCCCATGACCAGCATGGAACGTAGCCGGTGCACTCGCTGGCGTTTAGGTTGGATGCTTTGGGGGAGACTGAGAACCTGTCCCCGTTGCAGACACTGTCATACCAGCCGCAACCATTTTATCCACTGCTTTGATACTCATTCTCACCTCCACGTGCCTTCAACACGTGCCTTCAACAGTCTATAACCCAATCTCTACCATACTCAATTGCCTCCCTTACAAACCACCTTGTCTCCCATAGCAGCGCTTGTATTTGACTCGTATTTAGCCATTACTTCAACGGCTCTTAACAGAAATTGATCGGGCTTGCCACCTGAATAGCTTATATACCGACTGTTATCTCACTTCTGACCTTCCTACAGCCTGAAATTTTTTACACTGGATCAATTCTGACTAGCTACCTCGACTATCTCCCTACCCTTCCCTTTGAAATATTCGAGTAAAAGTCGAAAAAATATGTGTGTAGATTGCAAGAGAAAAAGGGAACAGTAAAATACTCTGAGACTTTGGTACATCCTTTATTTAGAGTATAAGTTGCTCCTTTTTATATGTCTCGACTAGTAAAAGTGGATTTAGAGCACTGAATGTGACTGAGCTTTATTTAATATCTTTGTTGATCACTTGCGGATACAATACCCTTTATCTGTAACCTTTTCTTATAGCCTCCTTCCTTTTTTCCCTGTTGCCATACCAGTGTTTTTTCATTTCTTTTTCTTTGCAGACCGGACAAGAGCGAACATGTTTAGAAAAATGCTGGGATCACCATCATTAAATAAAATTTATTTTCACCTTTTAAGCAATGACGATGCAGTCTAATCTTGATGGATATAAAGGCTGCTTGTTTTTAGAGGCTTAATATAGTACTATAAACAGTTTTGCAAAATGCAGACGGCGTAACTATTTTAAAATGCAGTGAGTTGTGTTTCATCTGAATTAACATGCACTGTCTAAGAACTCATTCAAGAGCATTGAATGTTTAAGTTTTGCTGATTCCGCATTAGCATGTTTAAGATCAGTAAGAAATGAACCTTTGTCTCATAATCAATCGGTCTAATTTTTATATTCCTAATTGTAAAGCTTTTCCTTGAAAATAGTTACTGTTTCATTTTTTTTAGTTGTTTTATACTATATTTCGGCAACCTTTTATTACAGCAACCTATTTCTTTACAATATAAAAAAGAGTAAAACAGTAAGACAACATATAAAAGTTTTATAATTTTACCTACTAAAAAAAATAAAACGTCGGCTTAACTTCAAAGGGATACCTCTCGACAAGCCTAAATTATACGCTTCTCAGACTTTGTTAAGTATGTTTGTTTCTTCAAAATGCATCTTCTTTTTTGATTTTTAGTTGTATCAGTAATAATCTACTGAATATACTAGAGGCTTTGAATACTGACACGTGCGGTGCTTATGTACTGTGACAAGTAAGTACAAAAGAAGGATGGGGGTAGAAATAAATAAAATAGTGCAAGACACAAAAGTACAAGAACAACAAGTGTGAATAATGAATTCACAAAATATCAACTGTTCAAACAAATACAATTGAGGGAGGGTCGGGTTAAGGAAAA
This sequence comes from Apophysomyces variabilis, assembly GCA_002749535.1. Lineage (NCBI taxonomy): Eukaryota > Fungi > Mucoromycota > Mucoromycetes > Mucorales > Mucoraceae > Apophysomyces > Apophysomyces variabilis. Next base: position 528,521 of record MZZL01000380.1, read on the forward strand.
GATATAACGAAGGGTAGTAGAAGAGTGTGAAAACAAAAAAAAATATATGAAGGAAGATAACAAAGGGAGTTCACCAAATAAACAATGTCACTTCAAACGATCTTAGCAGTAAAGATGAGTTCCTTAGATCCTTTCTCAAAAGCAATCTCAAAGACACCCCAAATTCACTGTACCCAGAAAAGATGTTTGCAAGTACAATACGGTTCTGGTTCTTTTTGGTTCCAAAGGTTTTTCCCCCAGGAAATTCCTCTTCCCCCTTTTTCGCGAAAGAGGTCCTTTTCCGTGTCTTTATTTCCTCTGAAACTATCGACCAAAGAGGGGAATTCACTAGAACTAACTTAAAAATTGAAACCATACAAAACGGAGGTAAACGCTAAGGACATGGGTTAGGAAAAGCATGCGATCACTGGGAAAGAATGGGAGGAAGGATTCAGCCGTGTTTTTCAAGTTACACCAAATGAAAATTTACGTCCGAGGCGGATGTGCGTGTACAAATAATTGATTGTGGTGTACCAACCAGGTCCGTAGGAGTTGTGCACGTACAAGGCAGGTGTGCACCAAACCAGGAGCAAAAGTCGCGCACCTAGGCCAACGTGTAGTGTACCTAGCCGTGTACTTATTGAAGATCAAGACAAACTTTCCACCATTCTTACTCCCAAAGGCTCCATCTTTTCATTCTTTCCATGTTGCATTTATCGAGTGGTGAGGCCGGAAAAATTATTACACAAGGGGTCAATACCAAGCAAGGTTTCGTGATGTAAGGGTTAGCATATGAGACTCTGAATCTCATTATCCGAGTTCGAATCTCGGCGAGACCTTCTTTTATATTGACCTTTCTTTTATTGTTACACAAATATTTTAGTGTCGTGCTTGCAAAATTGTAGTGATACAAACCTTTTGGTCAGATCGGCCATGGTCCAAAAAACGGCAAACGTCTAACGCATCGGTCTTCATCACAAAACAGTAACATCTCCAGGAAGACCATGCTCAGCGAAATATTACATAATATATTGTCCATTTATTTTACTTATTTTGAATGGTCGTCCGTCTCGGCATTGTTATAATTAGTTTTCAAAAAAATATAAATATCCATAGATTTGTTTAGCAATAAAGATCATCATCCGTTTACTCTCTATCTCTTTTATTACCCTTGATTCCCAGAGGGTTTGACCTTTGCCAGGAAGAAAACCTAGATCAGGAAGAAAATACCGTGCACGAAAAGAGTTTAACATGATAAGTGACAAGAGCTTTTGACACAATCCCACGGCAACTTTTTCAAGGCATCGGCATTCAACATAGAATGGTACCATCTGTAGAAAGGCAATGCTCAATAACGCTATTAGAGGATATGCTCTTTACCTTCGAATAATGTAACGTGTCGGCATTGCTACAATTAGTTCTACAAAGAAATGAACGTCAACGATAAATTTCAAGGAATTGTTGGATAAATAAGATAATTATCTGCCCATGTATGCGTTCTCCATTTAACAAGGAAACATTTTCTCATTCTGTATTCGTTATAACAGGTAACGATGTGATAACCATGCATAAACGCGTTCCAATTCCCTCTTTGCATAATTGAATGGAAGCAAAATCATCCAGTCAATTCACGTTTTCTTTCTGTTTATTTGTAAATAATAATGAAGCTGCACTAGCGCCAAAAAAGAATAAAAAAGGGTTGCGAACGTTCAACATCCTCCACAACTACTGGTTCCTCCACCCCCGCAACTGCTTGATCCTCCACCTCCACAGCTACTGGTTCCTCCATCACAACCACTATTGCTATTCAAAATGACGGCCGCAGTTGAAAATGAAAACCAGTAATCTGAGGTGTCTGAAGTTGTTGCGCTTGTGCTTCTGGTCGTACCTACTGAACTGTTCCTGATCGATTTATTCCGGGTAGCCGGTTGAACTCTAGGCGTATATGGTGGAGGAGCTATGGAACCATTTAGCTTGCCTCCTCGGCCCTTGTTAAAGATTCTTACGTTCCGACTTTCCACGATCTTCCCCTGTGGATGGTGGCTCTATTCCTATTTTTGGTGTAAATAAAGAATGTGTTTGTTTTTCATTTTATCATTAGGTCAAGTGCTGGAATTTCTGAAAATATGAACATACGTAGGCTAAGAAGCAAAGGAAATGAAGTTGAGTAATGGCATGTCAAGGTACCAAATCAGCATAGGAGTAGTATACTAACCTTTCCGTTGGACTAGGTGGGTTGGCTAGATCAACAAGAACATATCAATGTTAGAGGCTTGCTGAACTCTTTTAATAACTTGTGGATTTTTTCTTTACCAGCACAGTTAAGGATTCTAAAGCAAAATAACCACAGGTCGGTGTAAGCCGTAAACCCAACATGGACACGCTTTTGTTTGATATGATCTTACCCTGTATATCCGTACCCATACTTCTGGATCTCTTCGGCTATACGATCTTGCGCGGAATTCTGGAACATCAATAGAATTTGTCAATGCTCTCTCTTTGCATGATTTCCGGATTACTCATTACCAAGGATACCATTCGCATGTAGTTCCCAGTTGCTCCTAACGGTAATCGAATGGAGAGCAATAGTTTCAATTAGCCAGCCAATCTATGAAAGGGAATATAAAATCCTTTGCCTACGTCGGTCATGGTAGCTTGGTACTTCGTCCAATCTACAGAAAAAAAGGTGTAACCAAGTAGAAAAATTTAGCGAGTGTCCAACGGAAATCAGCTTCTTAGCTTGTAACCTAACTGGTTTGTGACATGGACCGTGTCCGTCTTTTTGCCTATTCCTGCTTCATCCTTGGTATCGGATTTTGTCCGCAGCATATTTCGAATGCCTTGTATTAATTGGGATGATTTTGTCGGCTTCTGCATCTTTTAAACATTGTTGATCAAGACGGATCAGCGTTCTTGGAAAAGCAGAAAGAGAAAAAGACAACGATCTGACTTACTTTCAAGCTTGCTTGTTCCCAAGCACTAGCTGTGGCCTCTATATGCTTTTCAAGCTCGTCTGGTAGAATGGTATCATCATGATTGATCACACGTTTTAAATAATTTAACGTGTATTCCCTATAGTTCCCTGGATGAAGCATATGCGTATGCCAAACAATATCTGAGAAGAAGGTAAGGGAAAGACATCAAATTAGATGCCACTTTTCCTTTTTTCCACTGTTATCCAAATCACCTATAAGGACGCTGGGCACTGCGGTTAAGGTGGAGTTATCCTTCATTAGCTTCATAAAGTCCCTGTATTGGCTGATCCCTCGGACAAGATCTTGAGGGAAATCCCAATGAACGGATGATACACGTTTGGCAAACTCATGCTGTCTTGCCACAGCATGGATTAAATCCAAAGAAAAGGGAGAAGGATTTCCTGTATACGCACTTTTCACAGCATGACAGAAGGCTACATATATCCACCACCCCAAGACAAACAATAAGCTTCCTTTTCTCGTGTTTACCAATACAGAGGTTTTCTTACCATGTGCAGCTCTTTCACAGAGCCCATCCCCAGAGTAACCACAGCGAAGAATCTGTTGTTCGACACGATCCATTCCAGCTCCGAAACTGATTTTATGCCATTTGAATTTTTTAGCTATATCCATTTCCCCTACTGGAAAGGGTTTAAGCTTGCCATCGGGTGTCAGCATTAACCCACTTTGATCAGTTGATTACAGATTTTAGCTGCGTTATGAGGGGATAAGCGGAAGTGACTTACGCAATTCGCAATACTTGGTGAGAGGATTCCATATCCGTTTTCAAACGATGTTTGACCGCATGAAGAATACTGTTTTCTCGATAACAGTGATAACACTTTATGCTGACTCCACACGTGCGCCATTCTGCATATGTGGACCTGAAAGATAAAGGAGAACAAGGTTTAGACCAATCATGCTATAGATAATAGAAAAAGCAAAGGGATATTACCATTTGGATTTCATCTTTTTGTGGCAATACAAACACTCTACGTACTTGTCTCCATCGAGATTATCAACGTCCAAGGTGTAAGGATGTGACCCCGTCAAGATCGGCCACAGTTCTAAACTGTGTTTATGTGGTACCGTGCGATAGTCGTACTATTGAAAAAGCGGTCAATGAATAAGAGAGGTTCCGTAATTCTACGTTCAGGGTGTTTTTGTTTACCATTGCTTTCAGTGGTATGGGTATACGAACGGCATCGCCTAAGCGCAGTCGATTCAAATCTTCATAGTATCGAAAAGGACTAAGCATATGCGTATGCCATAGATAGGCAACATCTACAAATCAGGGGTACATGTTAGAGCACACAAGGTCTCAGCTCTCTGGCGTACCGATAGGAGGTATGATATTCTGGGATTCCATGGTTTTGATCTTTTTGATCCATCGAATATAACGATCTTCAGCTCGAACCAGGTAGATCCTAAGCTGTTGTTCGGTCATGTTCTTTGTAGTTTCCGTGAAACGATTGATCAAGGATAGATAGTAATGGCATGCATGTACTGTTACCACCTCGTCCAATGTTGGATAACCGGTCATGATTGATAAACAAAATCGGTGATGAAAGGGGTAAGAAATGAGAAAACAGTGGATCAAAGCAAGACCAAAAGGAAAATAAATGGAGCGAGGTAGGACCAAATTTGTCCAGTACTACAGTATGAGGTTTCTGTGCTTTATTTTATACCTCTGTTGCTTTTTTGCTGAGCAAAGAAAAGAACCTTCCACCAACCAAACGATGAATCCTGTTGCTTAGCTTTCTCGTTTAGTACATGAATGTGATAAACTAAGTTATCTCAATCTGAATTCCTATAAAAGGGAAACTGAAGAGTTGAATTTGCTCAGTAAAGTTTGGGGCCGTTGTTGTACGCCACCAAATCACTAGTCATACAAAGCCTTTTTGGTAGGATGGGCTTTACACAAGATATCCACAACTATAAGCATATCTTACTATGTGCGCCTCTCACTTTTAGGTGCTCACTATGAACTATTACGTAATAGTGGCTTAAGAACATGCTATGTTTATGAGTGCTGGACAGTTGTGCCAGACTCCGAATTTGTACAATACGTACGCAAATTCTGTCTGCTTCGGTGTTTATGACAGATGATCTTTTTCATACATGCTGTTATGGCCCTTGCTTATCCTGCTAACTGAACTTTGGTTGCAGGCAAAGAAAAGACTGTATCAAATTCTTCCAGCTATAACATCTACGTACTTATAACGTGCTATTGCATTATTAGTTCTTCGACATTGTGGGGTTTTAGACTGTCCTTGAGAATGGTCTCTAGGATTACAATATGGAAGGTCACTAGGAAGAGGCAAACCAAACTTACGTTGGACACAGCAGCAATTTGAATACGGCACAGATAGATGTCAGTCAAAACACAGGTTATGTTACAACATGATTACATTTTAATCATAAATTCCCAATTTTTACACCTTCTAAAACATATACAAACAAAAACGCGAAACTTAAAAATTATTGAGGGGTAATGCACACCTTCAACCCTGTGCCAGTCAAAAAGACTTCCCAAGCTTGTTGGAACTCTTCAAGAGTGAATTCATGTGATACCAAGGCGCTCCAGTCCACTTTGCCGTCTGCCAAGATTTTGACGGCTCTTTCCATACCGTAAGGATTGGTGTAGGTCGAGCGGATGGTGAGTTCACGGCGGTATACGTCAAACGGGGATACGGAAACTCGTGCATCTGTTTTGGCCACGCCGACCCAGACAACCGTACCACCTGCCTTGGCGAACTTCAATGCGTCCTCCATGGTATTGGGTCGTCCCACACACTCAAAAACGACGTCAAAGCCTTCGCCTTTGGTACCATCCCCAGGAACCAACTCACCAGGTGCCTTTGCCTCGGCTGCGCCAAATACCTCGACCGCTTTCTGTCTCCTCATTTCATTAGGCTCAATCACAGTGACACGGGCACCGCCAGTTGAACACAACGCCATGGTCATCATACCAATTGGGCCCGCACCAATCACTAGGACGGAATCACCACTTTTCAATTCGCCCTTGTCCACGGCATGCACGACACATGAGAGAGGTTCGGCAAGGGATGCTACCTTGGGCGAGACATGGGATGGGACTTTGAAAGCAGCGGTGACGGGAACAGCCACATACTGGGACATACCACCATCCGTTGTGACACCGATACAAAACAGGTCTGTGCACAGGTGATACTTCTTGGTGCGGCAGAAGGTGCAGGCGTTGCAAGGGACGTTGGGGTCCACCGCAACCAAGTCACCCACGGACAGAGTGGTCTTGGTGTCTTGGTGGATCTCTTGAATAAAACCTGAGAACTCATGGCCAATGACCACCTTTTCGGTTGCATGGGGTGTTTCTCCACGACAGATATGAAGGTCGGTACCTTAAAAAGAAGGAAAGAAAGGCCATCCTATTAAGAGTTCCATGCCATGGACCCAACAAAGTAGAGAAAGAGAAGGTAGTAGCTTACCGCAGATTCCCGAAGCAGCGACTTTGACCAGTACTTCACCAGGTTTCAATACAGGGACTTTTTTCTGGAGTACTTGGATAGCACCCAGTTTTTGCCAACTGGCAACGTTCATTGTCGTGGGAACAACCATGGTTTCTTTCTTTTCTGTTGATTAAGAATGACTTCGTGTGGTTTTTCTTTGATGGAGGTTTTTGGGGGGCTTTATAGGTGTGGGAAGAAGAAGCTGCATATGGACAATAAGGATAGACTCTCGGTTAAAGGGGGTCCCAAAAGAGAAACTGAAGACAGAAAAGGAAAATAAGCGGATAACCGAAGGTAGCACCCAAAAAGGCAGATAGTTATCAAGGCCGATTGGATCGATTGGTCTGAGTTCATCCATTATGATGGAATTCACTTCTGTTTTAGGAGCCTAATCCACATCAAGCTTTCCCCGCAATTTCCCCAAAGTCTTCAGAAAAAAAATCCGGGGAATACTTACATATATATATATATATGCCTCTTCTCCGGGGAACCAAAAGAGAAAAAAAAAGGACCTAAATTCTCCCCCGCCAGCCAAATGACTCTACTAAAAGGAAGCGCCCTTTTATATTCTGTTGCCTGCTTCGCTTCCCTAGGTCAATTCCTTTTTGGATGTACGTATAGAACAAGCCATCCCCACATTTTTTTTTGATCTGAGGTTAACCTGAATCACTTTATTCCAGATGATCAGGGTGTGATGTCTGGTATCCTTGTCAATGACTATTGGCTAAGTGATTTCAAATATCCCAATGCTACCATGAAAGGTCTGGTCGTTGCCATCTTCGAACTGGGTGCCTGGGTAACCGCCTATCCCACGAGTTGGTTTATGGACCGTTATGGTCGTCGATGGACTATTCTCCTCGGCTCTTTGATTTTCATTATCGGCGGCATTTTACAGACAGCAAGCTATAAATTTGTCGAAATCATGCTAGGTCGTCTCATTTCCGGATTCGGCATCGGATTCCTGTCCACTGTGTTACCGGTCTACACCGCTGAACTCAGTAGGGCCCATAACGTAAGGAGAAAAAGAAAGCTTTTTGTCTTTGATGTTACACACTGGCTCGATATCTGATGATTTTTTATTTTATTTTAGAGAGGAACCGTCACTGTCCTCGGCATGAGCATTAATATGCTTGGCTACACAGCATCAGGTATGCATTGAACCAAAAAACCTTTATACATATTTTTTTTGTGGTCCTTCATTAACCGTACTTTTCAATCTCTTTGCAGAATTTATCGACTATGGCTTTTCTTATGTCAACAATGACTGGTCCTACCGTGGTCCACTTCTTCTTCAATGTGTCTTCGCCCTGATCCTAGCTGTGGGTACACTCGCTCTTCCCGAATCCCCTCGATATCTCGTATCCAAGAAAAAGGATGAGCAAGCCCTCAAGACATTGTCCGATATGCATGGCAAGGACCTGAGTCATCCAGACGTACAGCGGGAACACGAAGAGATCTCCAATGCCATTGCTTACGAACGTACCCTTGGTGACGCTACCTGGATGGAGATGTTTACAACCTACCGCAAACGTTCCTTTATTGCGATTGCCGTCCAAGCGCTTGGTCAATTGTCCGGAATCAACATTGTCACTGTAAGTGATCTATCATTTCCCCCCTCTCTCTCCTCTCTTTTTGCTCCCGGATGAACTAATCGCTTTTACTTTGTTTTTTTTTTTTTCATCTTTTTCACATCAGTACTATGCTCCAACGATGTATGCCGCCGTTTTGGGTCCTGGTCGTCAAACGATTCTTTTTGCTGGTTTCACTGCTTTGGCCTACTTTGGTGGTGCATTGATAGCCGCGGTGCTCGTCGATCGTGCTGGCCGTCGTCCCTTGTTTATGTCCGGCAGTGCTTTGATGATTATTTGGCTTGTCATGATGGCTGTGTTCAACAAAGTTGATCTTGGTTTAACTTCCGCTATTCTTGTCATTGCCTTTACAATGGTTTATGTCTGCACTTTCGGTATCACCTGGGCTTGTGTTGACTGGCTCTGTAAGTTCGCAATATCCGGAAGAAGAACAGCAGAACGATTAACCTTACGCTATGCTATTATAGATCCTGCAGAAATCTTTCCATTCCGTACCCGAGCAAAGGGTATGTCCCTTGCTGTCTCTTCCAACTGGCTGTGCAATTTCGCTGTCGGTCTATGGACTCCTCCACTTTTGGAAAGAATCGGATGGGGAACCTATGTCTTTTACGCCGCTTGGAATTTGGTTGCCTTGGCTGTCGGTAAGTAAAAGTCGCAGCTTTTTGCTTTTTTTTCTGGCTATAATTTTCGTCTATATGCTCATTTATATCCCTTTTCTGCAGTGTACTTCACCTTTGTGGAAACCAAGGGCAAAAGTCTCGAAGAAATTGACGAAATGTTTGGTGATGTCAGTCATGCCACGGCAAATGAATTTCTTGAGAAACCTTCCGAAGCTTCGGTAGACTCCAAGTCCAAGGAGGAAAAGGTCTAAACGACTTCTATGTTATACCATTTCTCCACTTCGGTCTTAACTTATTTGTATATGTGATACAGGATATCAGTTTTTATTTGTACAGAGTTTATCTAAACATAATTAAATAAATAAGTCGCGTTGTATACATCTTTATGTATGTGTCTAGCATAGAGTAGGCAAATAAAGACAATAACGACCAGATGCTAAGATGGTTGCCGTAAGTGGCATGATCAGCATGGAAATATTGGGAGCGGCACTCTGTGTAACGCGGGAAACTGACAGCTGCCGGGGCCAAACCTTTTTTTTTTTCTGACGCAGTGCCAAATGGCCATTTGCTTCTTTCGTCTGAATGGATGATCGGATTGTGAAACGGACTTGTTCTTCCTCTGGTCTTTCCTTACATAGATTATACAACTTAGCTTTTGGTCGTAAGCAGTAGGATGATAATCGTTGTTTTATAAACAATGAAAGGGTGGCCTCCGAATCATACAAAGGTAAAAAGCGAAATATGAAAAAGGAATCACTAGACAGTAAAGCAAAGGTCATATTTACAAAAAGAAAAAAAAATAGCGGGCAGTGGCAGAATGAAAGAGATGATCATTTTTTCCAGTGTTCCGCGCTTTGAATGATGGTTATGCTGTCGAATGCATCAATGGGATCTGTCATCGTTGGGTTGTAATATTGTGCTCGTGGTTGTAGTTCCCGGTCGAACATCATAACACCTTCATACAAGTTATTGGCTATTTTGATGCTCCTTCGTTTTTGCGGCTCAGAATCCGTCGGCGACAGAATCTGCTCGATCTTTGAAATCATGGAAACACAGATCTGATCCTGCCAACGCACCTCGGCCATCGAACGCAAAAGTCGCAATGCTCGCATCAGACCAAGTTTGGCCCGTGTAACAATCACAGTGTCATCGTATCGAAGGCAAAATGAAAGAAGTTCTACAGATCGTTTAAGATCTCCTGGCCTAGACCGGTTTTTTTCGAGAAAAAAAGAGAACATAGTTCATTAGACTTCATCGCTGCATTCAAAAACTGAGTCGCTTTTACCATGTCTGACAGGAAGCCATCTGTACAACAGATTGTCGCATGCTAATTAACTCCGTTGAATTGTCAGCCACTGTCAATACAGCCTGGCGTTGCAAAGCAGTCAAGGTATTTTCAGCAGATAGAAAACGATGAGCCAACAGGGCAAGGTTCGTGCATTTTTCCATGCTGATGGTTAGACAAGCTTCGGCCATTCTACCGTAATGATCTGGTTCCAACGCTATTTCAGGTTTCAATGTGGCAGGAATCTCTTGCGACCAGCACTCCACTTCTCGCATCGCTCTTGCATAAAGCGTGGCCATACGGCTCTGATCCGCCGGATCAGCATGGTCGATCTCGCGTACCAGACGCCGTCGAACCAACCATATCTTAAGCACATTACTCCATACATCAATACCCCTTTGCTCATCAGGGTCATCGAGCGAGCAGGGATAGGGCCTCAGCAATCGAGTCAATGCATCGTGATCGTCCGAATTGGGTTGAAGAATGGAACAAGCAATGGCTCCGGATTCATGTAAGAAGTGATCAATCTGGAAGAGGTACCACCACAGCCGATTATCTAGCTCATCTTCGTCTGTGGAAGGAAACTGTAACGGTTTTATATTTAACAGGTTCGCCAGACGGACAGCCATGGTGTGGTAGAGTACTTTCTGTTCCACGGGTAACGTTGTTGTCATGTTCAGTAAACAAAGGGCATAAACATGATGAATGTGAGGTACGTCAAAACAGTCAGCCAAGGCATCTCTTGCCATAGCGGCCAGTTTCAACTGTACCGCGTCCAAAATACGTCCGTCATGCAAGTTTTGTAAAGTAATGGGAGGATGATGGATAAATATGTGCCGTACCCAAAATGCAGCAACAGCTAATACCAAAGGATCTTGGATAGGTGCGTCTAATGATGCATACCATTGTACCAATAATTGCCTGGGCCGTACGGGATAGTAGTGGTTCATGCATTCAATAAAATAATGCATACAATCGTCGAGAAGACCTGGTAGAACGCTGTTGAATCTTGGCCATTCTACTTCTGGTGCCCATAATACGTTTGAGTAGAGTTCACTATGGTAAAATAGGTACGGCAAAGGCGGAGAATGACGTCGAATCATTTGGTGGTCCTCAACGTCGTCTGGCGATGGCGCTAGGAATGTACTCTGTAAAGGGGACGGAATGGTCATCTGAGCAAGAACTTGAAGTAGATCCTTGACATCGCAGACGTTTCGAAGGGTGATCCGATACTCATTCTTTGAAGTTTGTTGTACTGTCCATTGCTCACTTGGAGGGAGTTGTGATATACATGAGTATGGTAGATGGAGAGGTGAAAGTGGAGGAGGGTCTTTGTCTGTCCGTACTGGTTCTTTCTGTTTTCGTTTCTTAGGTCTTCTTGGTCTGGTGCCTTTGATCAAGACGCCATTATGAGGACCAAGTACTAATTCAGCCATTCTGTATGTTTGTTCAGTTCCAAAGACGTCCTTTTATTTTAGATTGCAAATTTCAAACTTTTAGAGCGTAATTCGGACACGACAGGGTTGGGGTGCACCGAGATTGCATATGCTTTGTTTTCGACAACAGGGTGATAATTTTTATGCTACTGTAAGTTCAAGAGCTTTGTTATTCTGACCAGATAAAGGCTATTTACTTTTCGATCTAAAAGCATCGTTGTTCCCTGTACCGGAAAGCAATCTGAATTTTCTGTTTGAATACGCAAGATTAAACAAAGGGTGACACAAAAACACGGAGGAAGAAGAACAACTTAACATAATGGAAGAGAAAAAAAAATATAAAGGGAGAGAGGGGGATACTTTAATCCTTCCGGATGCCACTTGTAGACGAAGTTTGACTTTTTGCAAGGTTGACCGCTTGCACCTTGCTTTGATGGCTCTGAGGAATGACAGGTTTTCTTAATGGTCGAATATCATCCGACGCAAATCCAGGTATACGGATATTCCAATTGCGCTCTGTGTGTCTCAAATCAGCATCCGAGGAATCCTACCTATCTTCTCCTGTTTCGCCTTACCTAAATGCAGCTGAAGGTCCTTCACTTCCAATGTGTCCGATTTTCGATGCTTAGCAAGTCGGCATGCAAACGAAGTGACTGATTCAATAAATTCATCTGCAATCTCCAACAAGATCTAAATAATAACGATACTGCTTAACCCAACCCATTTTGCTAACTTATTCATCAAGCCTACATCTTCCACTTCTGGTTCCAGTCGTTCATTCGGATCGATCTGACCCACTAATTCCTGTATCTTGCGCTTTGCAAGAACTCGTACGTTTCCATCCATATCTAAGCTAGGCATTGGAGGCGGTTTTGCCATAGTGTGGCTGACTGGCGGCTGTGGCATTGATACAGCGGGAAATGAAAACATGTTCTTTGTTGCGTTCGCTGGAAGCATTCCAGGTTTCGAGGTCTGGAGCATGGCGTTAGGCGCTGCAGACATAAGAGGTCTAGGTGATGAGGTTACGCCCGTTTGGGGTGACGTGGGAGTGCCTGTCAACCCCATTTTGGTCATCACTTGTTGCTGGGCAGCGTTCCCTACATAGATCGCGATGTCAGATCCTCTTGTCATTTCAAGCAACCATGAACAAACAGCAGAATAAAAAATCGGAAAACATGATAACGTACGGAGCTGAGCGGCCGAAAAGGCCACAGTGTTGTGCGGTTGCGTGGCATAAGGCGCAGGTGATCCGGGTGCGGACGAAACACCAGCCGTTGTGCCATCGATAATAGAAGGGGTGGATGGCGTGGAGGCTGCTGTTGCTTGTGCTAACATGCGCTGTTGCAGTTTATTCGCAGTGAGCTGGGGATTTAAATTGTTGAGGATCGTTTGGTAGATAACCAGACGATTCTGATAATCTTGTTCTTGTTTTTGAATTGCTTTCTTCTCGTCAGGAGACATGTCCGTCCGCTCTAAGCTTTGACGCAAAGCAGCAATGTTTGTTGTAAGGATTTCGACTGCTTTTTGGTATTGTTGTATGGGATTCTGCGGTACTTGGTTGCTAGCCATGGTCGTGGAAGGTGTGGTACCAAGGGAGGGAGAAGGGTGACTGTGTTGTGCGCTCTGGTGCAAAGATGGTTGCAATTGTCGGACTTCCATACTGGGTCCAGCTTCTTGTGGTTGAGTTTGCTGCTGAATGGAGATGATCTTTTGATGATTTTGCTGATCAACAAGAGCCGTGTCTCGAAGCTTTGGCTTCCGACCTCGTCTTCTCTTGGTGGACCTACTATCTCTTGTTGCTGATCTTTCTGGATTATCGACAGTTGGTAATGTTGTCTCCTGTAATAATGCCTGAGACTCTTGATCATCAGCTTTCCTTGGCATGAGGCTGAAAAGTTAGCTATATTCTGCGAAATTATGGGAAGAAGAAGACCAAGCTCTTAATTAGGAAACGACGTTTGATCCATAAATAAGCAGTTTGTGACGAGTTCGACAGTAAGCATAATTGATCCAAACCGGACAATTTCCTTTGTTCTCGATCTTCTGCCGATATATTCTCAAGGCAGCTCTGTTTATTGACCATATAGGTTATATGTTAGACCATATAGGCCCAATCTTTGGTTTTAAAATGCGGGTATGCGTAGTACTTTGCATTGCTTTAGCATGGTTGTTACCGACGAGACAGACAAGCTGCATGGAACTAACAGCTAATTCAGCTGATCATTACCGAAACTATCCTTATTCCGATAGTCTACTTGAAAATAAGTCGCTTAAATACAGATAACTTGTCTTGGCCCTCTTTGTAGTTGCCCTTGAGATCTTTATCAATTATTGGTCACCGAAACTGTTTGCCCGAGAAATTAATCATCTCGACCTACCGTCATTCATATACAAAATTTCCATTCATTGTATATTTAAGTGTGTGCCCGTATGCTATTTGTTATCCTGATAGAAGCTTTTACGAGAGAACTCTGCGTTAAACTGGTCATTACGATCTGATGGCCAGGGCAAGAACATGCTGTTAGAGAGCAAGGGCTGTCTTCATATCCTTTGGCCTGCCGGATCCAGCATTCTTAACCTAGGTTGTGTAACCCCCAAACGTATACAAATACATGGTCTTGGAGGCTTCAGTAGAGTTATAGAGCTCTTTGTCACCAGTGAAGTAGACCGACTTCAAATGACAGAGCGTAACGAGCGCTAATATCTCATGCTGTTTTTTAAGTGCGCCATATCATAATTGTTATACTACCAGTTTGAGCGGGAAGTCCTCTATGCCAATAAAAGTGCAGTAATATAAGAGAGATTGAGCTGTTTTAATACAGTAGTCTTTGGATAGATAAACAAGGGATCATCTCTACAGTTGGATCTACCCTGAAGAGACGAACAAAACTTTTCGATAAGTACAAAATGAAAAGCAAACTCATGATATTCGTTGTTAAGTGGCCGTATGATAAGTTGTAAATGCAATGGTGATAGGTTTTTTTACTTTCTTCCTTTGGGTTTTGGGTTTGGTTTGGTGACTTTTCCACCCTTTCCTCGCTTACCACCCTCAAAACCAGGTCGTGCTTTCTTTCCCTTTCTCCTGTCTTTCTTTGCTTCGATTCTCTTCTGAATGTTCTCGTTTCGTTTCTTGACCTTCTCTTCCTCATCTTTCTTCACCTTATCCAAACGATCCTTCCATTGTGAAGCGCTCTTGGACTTCTGCTTCTCTTGACGCTTGACCGTCTTCTTCAAAAGCTTAACGTCATCTTTCACCTTTTCACCTGTGGCCATGGCAATCGCTCTGTTCCATTCTTCCTTTTCAGCAATTGCATCAGCCTGAGAAGAAGAACATATTGTGATCAGCCTCATACCAGGAAAAAATCATCTATTACCTTCTCCTTGTTTTCTTTTCTAAGTTTCTCCAACTTCTCTTGCTTGGCTTCTATCTTCTTTAACTGTGACTTGGCGTCCACACTGCCTTTCTTCTTCTGTTCTCCAACATCCAATTTGCCAAAGAAGACATCACCATCCATTTTGATCGAGTCAGCAGAAGGACGACCGTTACTCGCAGCCTAACCTAATCTTCAGCACGTCGTTGTCCTTCTGTTCAATCGTTTTCCCCTACCTTAACTGAGCTGGAAGTGTTTTGCACGAGTTCTTCTGGTGCTGCTTTAGATCCCTTCTCTTTTCGTGCTTTCAACGCTTTCTTTCGGTCCTCTTTCTTTTTCAAACGTGCAGCTAAGATATCTTCACGGCTACGAGCCTTATTATGGTCGGTATTATCAGCATTACGTTTTTTCCGTAACTGGGCAATTCGTTCATGGAGACGACTACGAAGTTCGGAAATATCACCCTTCTGCATTGGTTGCACAACCACTATGTTCGATAGGTTAATGCGGGTTCGACAATATAACCCGTCTTCAATACCTGGCTCTTGCTTCCGATCTAACGTCTTGTTCTCCTCGTCATTCTCGTCTACTAGGCCACTGAAATCAGCGCTCGAGTTGACGTTTGATTTTTCGGCTTCTTCCATGTCTACGTCGTTGTTTTCCTCATCGTCGCTTTCATTGTCGCTTTCCTCCTGTTTCTTAAGTTCCTCGGCCTTCTCTTGTTGAATTTCGGCTATTGACTTTTTGTTTTCGGGATCAAGCTAATAATGTTGTTCATTAACAACGCTTTTGTCAATAAGTTCGCCTCACTTTTGCTTTTTTGGCCTTTTTCGTCGCTTCTTTGACAGCTTGTTTTGGTGCCTTTTTTCGTTTGTTGTGCATGAACTTTGACTCATTCTGGTAACTTCACGTTAGAAAAGAAAAAACGAGAATCGCAAAGCGGAAGAGAACATGGAACAATTACGCACCGCCTCATCGTTCTTTTCTGTAATGTAGACTTTTGCGGGTATAAGCTGTAATAAGCTGTCGAAAATTTGGGCATGCATTGCCATGCGATTCTTATCGGAGTTATTGAGTATAGCATAGTACTTAATGTTTCCTTGCTTACAGATAGCGAGTCTAAGAGCTGATTCTGGACCATGGTGTACACAAGGAAAGGACAGGTAGCAGCAGTACCTCTTCGTGACAAGGCAAAATTTTAAAAATCGAAGCCACTGTAATTTTCGTGACTTGCTGTCAGTTGTGGAAGATCTCACCCCATAGTCTTGAAGGTCCGAACAAAGCTTGTTTCCTCGCAGCGTTTAGGATTCGCTGATGACATCTATTCAGAATAGAAAATATAAGACAGAGCAGAACTTCACTATATACTCACCGGTGTTGACTAGAGTATTAGTAGATTAAAAAAAAAGGAAGGATGATATCCACAGAAACAAAAGCCGCAGTAAGCTTATGGAGTTATAAAGTCATCACAAAAGTGGCCTTGGAAATAGCGCTAGGGATTTGGGCAGGTGATAGGATCATCAAATTTACGTTTCATTGTTTGATAACTGCATTTTGTTTCAGCCAATTGTTCCATATGCAATGTTCATGTTTTCTTTAATTTTTTTGCTGGTGGATTTAAAAAAGGGGGGCATAAAGGAAAGTAATTTACATAAATAGGCGAAATCAAATAGTAGATCTGAGGAGTTGTTTAGATGTCGTAGATAAATAAAAAAAAAAGAAAACAATGTGATAAGTATTTCATGGGTTGCAGAATACAAGAAATAAGAAAGAAAAGAACTAAAAGAAAAAAAACAAACAAATAAAGGCAAATATAAAAAGAAAAAAGTAATCAGGAATTATAGTGAAAAAGAGAGTTATTACTCAATACAACTACCCTTATCCAATTTCTCCATCCATTCATCTGGTATGACCGGCACAACCTGTCGTTCTTTGTTCTCATTTTTGGATCTATCTGGTGACCATCCATGTACAGAAACCATATGTACTGTACTAGGAATCGAAAATGGAAGCATGAATTTAGTATCCTTTGTCTCCTGGATATCTTTGTCTTCCTCGTCATTATCGTCCTCCTCGTTTTCCTCTTCTTGGACCGTAGCCTCATCGTCGTGTGTGATAGGTGGGAAAGTAAATGGTTCGGAGTTCTCCTTTGGCGATGGGAAAGGAGGTGCTTCCGTTGTGGTAGGTGTGGAGGGAACAGTCGGTGGCATGGACGCTGATGACATGATGCCAACGCTTGACATAAGCGATCCAACAAAGCTGGACATACTGTCTCGGCGGGAGGATCTTCGTTGCAGTGACATGCTACGTGATAATGGTGCTGATTTGCGAGATACATCCACTGATCGTCGAGATTGTCGTGCTTGCTTATAGCGAACTGTGTCTTCAGCAGTCTGCATAGCATATTTCTCGATTTCTTCTGGAAGTCGAGACTCATTCACTTCGTAACGGTAATTCATCACGCAGCGTTTGATCTGCAGCGCATTGAGCGAATCAAAATTCTTCACTGTTGTGATAAAGTACGCAAGGTCATTAAGCTGTGTGAGGCATTGCAGAAGCTGCAGGAGTTGCGTGGTGGGATCCAAATAGCTAGTGAGGCTGGATGGGAGATTGTTCTGACTCACCCAGTCTTCTATCTGTGACAAATTCATACGGACTTGCATCGCCTTGGAGCGACAGAGTAATTTCTTGTTTGTCAGGATACGGTTGAATAGCTCGCAAGAGATGTAGTGAATAAACTGTGCAAGGGCCTGAATAATAATGGTAGGGTGAACGTCGTAAGATTGTAACACGAATAAAGTCGAAGATAGCAAGCTGGTGATTGACTGAGGGGAAATAACACTGACTGAGTTTTCCGTATTGGCAGGCGCGCTTGCGTGGCGCTTCATCTGCATCGCAAGAGCGCCATCAGGCGGAACGATAACGGAACGGCGACTGCTGCGCCTGAAGAAACGTTGCCAGTCATCGGCGAAATTAACGTCTTCCATTCCTGGAATTTGTTCGTAATCCACCATGGCGGGTCCCAATATTTTTGAAAGCCGTTTCTCAGTGTCATAGATAATCATGGTGTAAGTTTCAGATACTAGTTCTGACAAGCGCAACTGGTATTCTGCTGTAGCAATCACAAGGCAAGAATCCTTCTTTAGGTAATAAAGAAGCTGGGTAAAGTTTGTGATCCAGAAAGCTAATACGTGAATGTTACGCGCATTGGCCTACGTAGCATTTAACGTTAAAGTTAAATCGATCGTAGAGAAAAGGGAACCAACCTTGATAACTTTGCTCATACGAGTGAGTGCGCCTTCCAGCACTTCATGAAGTAGTTCAACGCTGGAAAAGTAATGGGCAAAACGTGCGCTTAAAAAGACCACGTTTGCTGGGACGCAGATTTCTTGTTCAGATTTCACCGGCAGCTGTAATTTGGTGATTACTGTGTCCAGGATGTATTCCAAGTCATCTGCACCAAAAACAAACATCTGGTCTGGTTGACATTTATCCCACTGGAACTCATGGGTTTCCTCAAAATCGTCATTGTCCTCCTCACTGTCGACGTCTTGCTCCTCCTCCTCGTCGGAGTCATCACCGTCGGCAAGTGCATTGGCGGCCTCCAATAGTTTTCGACGACGTTCAGCTTCCTCGGCCATGAATTGGTCAAATCCTTCCACAGTAGATTGATAGTAAAAGTCATTATCCCCAGCATTGGAGGAGGTGGATGAAAGGCTACCCTGAGTTCGACCTAGAATACTGGAGGTTGAAGAAATACTGTCACGTGGATTGGTTGCAAGGATATCGACGATCTTTTGATTATCTGTGTTCACAAAATCAAACACAGTTCGACCCTTAGCCGATTTGGTCTGCGATGAAGCGCCGTGTTCAAGCAGGATTTTCACCAGGCCTTCATGGTTATTATTGGTGGCCCACATTAACGCAGACCAGCCAACTAAGGAAAATGAATAAGTGCGCTGTTGTTACTCTCCTTCCCCCTTATTAATAAACCAATAATTCTTGTCACACTTACATGAATCCTGAATATCTATCTTGGCACCGCCCGCCAATAATGCTTGGGCTATATCAGTTTTACCAAAGCAAGCAGCGTAGATCAACGGCGTGGTGCCATCGTCGTCCCGAGCATTAATATCAATGTATGGCCTTAGTTTCTCATCCTGCAAAAGTCGTGTGACCTTATCTACATCACCGCTGGAAGCTGCACGAGTGAAGATTTTTGTCAGCTTGATTTTCTTGGTAGCTTCATCCATCCCGTCGAGTTGTGGCGAGTTCTCGTCCTCCAAATCGTCGTCTACTGGTGGTTCATAATCTTGCGAGTCTGTCTTATCAGACGATGATGTCGATGGAACTGGATCTATTTTGTTGCCTAGCATTGCTGAGAGTTGTCTGTAACTTTCGGCCATGCGTTGCGACATCTCATCATAAGACATATTCTCATATTGCTTTCGTACTGCCTCGCTGTCCTGTTCGTATTCCTCCTCATGTTCTCTAATCATAGTCAAGACGCCGGTAGCCTCAGAGGGTGCTGTAAGTTGTTTTGCTTTGCAATAAGTAGACGTATCGAGGATCTGGTCTGGTTCGCCAGGCGGGGTTAACACGGTAGTGCCCGTCATCATCTAGAGCGTTGCAAAAAGTTCAGGACAGAATTAGGTTCAAAAGGAAAGTGACAAGTTTTCGTTGTATTTGGTGTGTCTTCTCTATTGTCGTTGCTGTGCAGAAAGAAGCGAAAAGACGAGCACAAGCAAAGGAAGAAAAAAAGCTTATTTACGAAGAGGAGAACGGGGTGAAGGGGTCGGTCGTGCAAAAATTTCATTGACCGTAGCACGAAGCGGAGGGTCTTTGGTCCCACATAGCAACACTTTAGCAACAAAAAGTTCTGAGAGCCATGGCTATCTTCACGTGTTGATAAAGGAGGGACGGCCGGGGTCCCTTCCAGCGAAGGGGGAGCATCTTGCTTTTTAGCTATTGATGAAGACGCTAAAGAGCGCGGCTTCCTGAAATGGTATCCACCCATTGGGCAGTTTCCTTGTCTCGTGTTATTCCGCTCCGACCTTTCTTTTTCTTTTATTGCTGGTTGGACAACGGACCTGAGTGAATGCGATCAAAAATGACCAAATCTGGAAAGCGGTGCTTATGCATCTGAGGAAGTCATTGTTATCGATTGCCTCCGTCGTTCTGGCACTCTAAGAGATGAGCAAATGATATCAACGGAACGGCGAAGTGAAAGTCTAGACTAAGAATTCAAAATTCTCAACAGATAAATAACTTCTGGAGCGGAGGAAACGATTACGAATCCCTAAACTTCCACAAGTGGTTTCTTTTTGTTTCTTTTGTTTGGGAAGATGCATCTCTTATGGACTATATAGATAAAAAGCTCCGCCAAGTGTTATGCATCAAAGAATAGATGCATTTCTATTATCAACCATAACATCTCTTGAAGTCAAAAACAATGGCATGAGAATCTTTCGTCGCAGTGTTTAATACAAACATAGACGCAGCAGCAATGTCGGATGTTCTACCATACAGGCGTAAACTTGTAAAACAAAGCCTTCAACATACAATAAATAAACAATGCATTTCCGCAAAGATACCATCTATCTAAGTATGCATTCTCTGCATCTAGAACATCAAAATGAAAAAGGAAAAAGCAAACGAAAGGTAAATACGGTTTGTGCAATGACAAAAAGGCTTCTAGCAGAGTTATTGAATACTTTAGTACAAATGTGAGTGTTTGTAAACAGTATGTGAATCCGAACTTTAAGATTACGAAACAGTTTTATCCTAGAGATTAGTCGTATCTTTTTTTTTTTTTTCGCATCTAACAAAAAGCCAACTGTACGGGTTTGGAAGTCCGTAACTCTAATTGGAAAGAACAAGAAACGGGTTGTATAATCAATATATTATATAGATACAGTGCACTGCATCAAGTCGTTTCCCATAATGCATGATTATACAAAAGTCTACAAAACTAACTGAAATCTGTCATAAAATTGACGGCGACAAGAAAAGATAAACGATGGGATCGCCAGGACGTGCTGCAATAGTTGACCCCCTTACCTCGTTTGCAGCTGCTTGGATAAATGACAAACTGACGAATGATGTAATGCAACCCCTCGTCGTCCCCTTAAAAAAGCTGCTGCTATGCTAGTATCACATTATCGTGTATGGCGCTGATTTTGTATAGTATCCTTTTTCCTTTTTTTTTTCGAGGAGGGGAAGGAGAAAGGAGGACTAAGTGTATCTGGAGACTATCCCATCAATCACGAAAAGTTGTTTCAATTCATTGTTTTCACATTTATGCAAGTTTGTCTTATTGACTGTGCTTTTCCATGGTTCCTTACTACACCAACTAGGTAAAGATAAACATGCTATGCAAGAGTATTCAGTAGACTATGTAGGTTGCTGCGACAAATCGGGTTCGATATATAGGGACTTACTTAGCGTCAACTCCAGGTAATCAGAATATGTAGATCTGCAAATGCAACATTATTTTTCTCTGTCAATGTATTCCTCCTGTGATTTTCTTTTCTGCATCGTTCCCAATTGTCCCCGCTAACAGGTAGAATATGGAATCTAGAGTCGTTTGCTTCCTTCTTTTAGATGTAGTATTGAAGTGCAATTTCGGCGTTTGACTTCACCGATGGTTATCGTGATTATGTCCGATCGACAAAGCCCAAAATGAATAAATAGTGTTAAATGATCAATTTTTTGCTCCCTATGTATCCATTGTCAGTACTTCTGGCGGTTGGTAAACGATGACTAGGAGTTAGTGAAACCGAACAATTCCGATTCGCTGGAATCCAAATCAGATTGTATGCACGCCTTTATTGCACCTTGGCGTCGTCTTCATCTCTTAGCTAATAGCAACTACTCAATCACAAAATGATAATCTACGATTGGTCCTTACCTAGTTTCCATTCATTATTATAACATGATTTCGGACTGATACCTGCACACATTAAGGAAATAAAGATGAAGCGAGATAAGATTCCTTATGAAACGGGATAACGGGGAAAAAGGTCGGAGGCGGGGTCAAAAAGAACGGAGACAACTATGGGGATGCCATGCCGAACATGGTCGTCCGATCCTTGTTATGCTTGCTACACTAGAACTTTATCGGAGCACATAGCTTCCTTGTAAAAGCTTAAATTTTGGCAGCTTGATTACATGGAAAACGGAGCCTTTATTGATAGTTGTCAGCTATTACCGGGGAGTACTTATTAACAGGATAGAAAAGGGTATGTAACCATAGCACATGGGCTACCTTGTAAGGATCAAGAGTGGGCTCTTACGCACCCGTTTATTAGTTTAGTTATGCGTAAAATTAATAAAGCCTAGAATATCAATATCAAGATTGACAATACTACTTTTAGAATGAGAGATTATCACTTGTTCGTGGGCGATCATGTTGCACGTTCCTGAGCATTGATCCATTGGTTCAAGATCCATACGAGGTGTGCAGAATAGGAGGTATCAGTATCTGGTGGACATACAATTCTATCTCGTTACCGCGTTTTTGTTGTGGACGCTTTGCTCGAAGCGGTCATTTTGGCATTAGTTCTCCCACAAAAGGAGTTGATCTCCTTAATACCATACTATTGACTTTCTTTGCTTCTGCTTGCCAACCATAGTACTAGACACATTAATATTCTATTGACTTGCCGGTTTGTTAGATTTTCCACATCCTTCTTTTCCCGGGGTATCAGTTAGTAAATAGTTTTAACTTGACATAAAGCGTCCGTGTACCATTGCCTCAATTCATTTTGCTAAATAGCCCAAAGGTCTGCAATACCGCGCGATCGAACGTTCGAGACCAATATTATCGATAATGGGCATTATTCAATATTTAATGAATAGGATAAACTAAGACAGTTGCCAAGTTCATTCATTTCTATTGTGATTGTTCCCGTCGTGCAAAAAAATGACGTTAAAGCCCTACATATCTACACTCACCAGATTTTGGATCACGTTTTTGCAAGACAGCTGAGTTTGGAGTTTGTACCTCAACCGGAGTTTCACAAAGTGGAGTCGCTGACAGTTGTCTTCTCTGCTTTGTTTTTCTTAATGATGGCGACCACCGCAACCGCCATTGAATTTTGCACACCACCTATACCCGGAGAAACGCATAAATACTATGGCTATACCCACAATAACTTCATTAAACTACCTCAAGCAATTCCATCACCTCCATCTAAAGTCGCTATTGCCCAGACCAAAAACAAGGGGCAACAAAAGAAGCAGCAACAGCAAAATACCCTTCATTCAGTCGCTTCGGCAGGCGATTTGATCTTACTTAAACAGATCTTAATATTATTACCGGATCCATTGAAAGCCGTAAACGACCCACACCCGTCCACCGGTCTGACACCAATGCACTTTGCTGCCTCTCGTGGACACGTCGATATCGTACGTTGTCTCGTAGAAGAATACGACGTCTCCGTAGATGCACGAGACAAGGAGGGAGAGGTAGGAACAATTGACCTCTTGTTTATGTTGCTTTATTTTGCTAAAAGTGTTCGCTAGACCGCCCTCCTCAAAGCAGCCTATGCAGGGCATTATCATACAGTGCAGTATTTGCTTTCTAAAAATGCAAATGTTCACCACAAAGACAAAGACGGCTGGACAGCGCTACACAATGCCTGTTCGAGGTCTTGCCTACCTATTGTTCGGCTACTGATCGAACATGGTGCCCGCGTTGATGCGCGCAGCAAGATGGGTCATACACCATTAAGTGAGTTCCCTTTTTGTCTGATGAAAGGATAATGTATCAGATCTTAGTATCTGTTTACTGACATTGAATATATTTTAGTTAATGCCGCATCTAAAGGACATATATCGATCGTTGAGTACTTATTAGAGGAGGCACACGCGAATCCTTTGATCAAAAATAACTTTCGAGAAGCAGCGTACGATGTTAGCGCTGCCGCAGGAAAATCTTACATTTGCGAAATGCTCGAAAAAGCAGGCAGAAAGTGGTGGAACATGCGGCATTTGGAAGGTAATCCACCATGAACCCGATCCATGGGATGTAGTGCAATCGATAACAGATACTTTAGGGAGTGAGCCTTCCTCCACCTTCCGGGGCAGCACATATGATTTGCTGGAATTCCATGTTACAGTGATGGTTGTCCTTCACGAGAATCAACGATCTACTTCTATTCTCGGACTTTCAAGACCGCATTTTGGCGCAAACGTTTTGACCAAAAACGACGTACGAGGCCCCTGGTCTCTCTATCCTTCAGGTGTTCGTTCTTCCAAAGATCAAGTAGAGTTACCCGCTGATCCCTCAGGTCGTGGAGGGTCCAATTGGTTCTGGTTGACGGACTGGCAAATCGACTACAGTGATCCTCGGATTGATCCAACATCAGGCTGGCAATATGCACGCTCATTTGAAGAAAAAGACGATGCATGGACACCAGTTGCGCCTACGGGTGGTTATGGCTGGGTAAGACGGCGCCGATGGGTGAGAGTGATGAAGCGTCGTATGGACCTTGCAAGGGGCAATCACAGAGGGGCAGAGGGAGAGGCTGAGGATCCGGAAACGCAAAATGACTATCTTTGTCAAGCAGAGGAAATGGTCCAGAATATCAAGCAGGAGGATGAAGGCATGACACCAACCATTCAAAACCTTACCAAGGAGCTTCGAGCTTACGAGGAAGCTACGCAAGTACTGCTTGCTGGCATTAAAGGTCTCATATATATCGTACGCATTGATAGATATTAACTGCATCAATTTTTTTTCAGTTGATTATAACCAGTTCCGGAAGCATCAGGCATCTACCCTGGTCACAGCACACTACGCTCATATTGACAAACTCAACTCCCAGATCGCAGCACTGGCACCGAAGCTAACCACTCCGGTTACAACAGCGCCAGTGCAACATAATTCAGAACTTGTCCGTGAGTTAGGATTCGTACGCTCACCCCAAGGCCCTCCCACGCCAATCTCTGAACCTACAGCAGCTGAATTTGATGCCAATCCTTGGTCTCGTGACGCCGTCCCAGAGTCAGATTGGAACACAGTGCAAAACGAAACTTCAAGTGTCAACCACGTTGATCTGGTTGGTCATGGTGATCAGGCCAGCCGTCAGTCATCTGTTGCCGTGAAGGATACCAGCCCGCAAGGCCCCAGAGCGTTTGCGTGGGAATCGGACATGGATGCCAAGGAGTGTCGCCGCTGCAGCCGCAAGTTCGGTTTGATTATTAGACGTCACCATTGCCGACGCTGTGGTTTGATCGTATGCGATCGATGTTCAGGATCCAGGACATACTTGGCTCCTGATCAGATACTACAAGACCCCAGGGCTCCATCCGAATCCATATCAGCACTTGCTTCCCAACATCAGCGAGTTTGTGATAAATGTTACGCTGATTTGGGTATGAGCGGTTAGAACAACCGTTAATTTATGATTCCCCCCTTTACATTATTTGCTATGTACACTTATTCCTTTCGTACTTTTTTATAAATACGTGGGACCTTTTAATTGCATTTTCGAAACCGAGGTAAATCTGACCCATACCCAAATTAATATGTGCAAACCAAGGATATAGTGCGATCATCTGAATATACAGCATAGATGCATAATACATCATGTTTCCTGCTATTGCTTGTATCTATGTAGGTCGCGGTGATTTCCTATGAAAGAACAAAATAAATTGTAATAGTTTGTGTTAAAGGCTCAGTACAGATAACAGCCATAAGATAGATTAGGCAATCAGTTTTGATACATCCAAAACAAGAAGTAAACACACTTATTATTATTATTATTATTATTATTATTATTTTCGACAAGCCAACTTGTTTAAACTGAAGCAATTTCTAAGCTATTATTCTCTTTATACTGACCTTTTCTTTGAAAAAGAAAATGTCCACTAGCATAATTTATGCACAAATGCCTCGTCCGCAGCAATGGTCAACTCATGCGTCAACTGCAGCTATTGAGAATCTACCAGTCAGACGAATTGTCACAGTGCAAAATCTTACCTTAGAGGAACCCACCACAAGCGGTACGCTGGTTATCCAAGAGAGCGACGACGAGGACTACGAAGAAGAAGAAGAAGAAGAAGAAGAAGAAGAAGAGCAAGAACAGCAAGAGCAACAGCAGCAGCAAGCGAAGGAAGGGGTGGGGTTTGCACAGCTGAAAAAGCCGTTGCCAAAAATACCTAGTTTCAGTCAGCGTGCGCCAGTGCGGTCGCCTTTTGTTATGCAAGACTTACGGGAGGCGTTCTCTTGGGATCGTCGTTTGGAACCGATCGTGGAAGATCAGGATACAACAACCGAGTCGGATATTGAACTTTCCGATGCAGGTGCAGAAGAAGAAAAGCCGAATGCCATAGAAGAGTTCGATCCTTCAAAGGACTCTGATCCATTACTTGGTCAACAACGTCCTCCATCCGTTGTCCGACACTATCGAAGCTCCGATGGGTGGCGATGGAGCACAACTTCTCAAACCGATCTTAGTCAGTCAGACGCTTCCCATGTCAGTCAAGAAGGAATCATTCTTCCAGCATCGACAGAAGATACCCGATCATCTTCGAGCATCCATACAGTTGCTACGGAAAAAAATGCCATGCCTACCAAACAGCAGCAACACGATCAGCAAGATAAGGGAGAATTTGCTAGTGCGGATAAACTAACCCAGATCGTCACTATTGACCTTTCACCCAATGTCGACACTACCGATTCCAAAACGGAAATAGCTCGTGATCTTCAGCCTATAGGAGTTACGCCACCTGAGCTGCACGCAGATCAGGAGGCTCCGGGGAGCGCCATGTTATTACCGCTCGCTTTTAATGGTCTTCAACGGAAGGTTTCGAAGGAGTTTATCTCATACCATGCGGAAAAACAGCCCAACAACAATAGCACTACGGGGGATGATAATAGTGGCTTTACTGCTCCCATCTCGTATGTATTGCAGCAGCAACAGAAGCAACAGCAGCAACAAGCATCGCTTGGCGTGTTGAGACCTTCTACTTCTTTATGCAGCCGTAATAGTTCTATCTCCGGCCGGCCACGCTCCGACCCTACTTGTTCTCCTTCGGCTATTGCCAGAAGCTTAGTGGGCAATGTACCAGAAGACGTGGGTTGGAATTCCGTACGTTCTTCACGGCTGTGTCCATGTACGCGTTACGATACCCATGAAGCAGGATGCATCTTTGCCACAGGACCATCTTCTGTCGAAACCGGATTTATTCCGTTACAGCCTTCCCGATCTTCCCCGCTCAGTACTAGTGGTGATAGTGCGGGTTCAGGAGCAGCCATGTCTCGGCTCAGTATTGCCTCCTTCAGTTTGACACACGACAAAGATGCCATCAAGACGTATCGGCGTATGGCAGCCAAGACCCATGATCGTGAGGTCCAGATGACTTATGCTAACTATCTGCTCAAAGTAGCAGCAATGTATGAAGACAAAAATCATCCGCAAAACGCGACGCGATCGGTCACCCGACGACGCCTACTCGAAGAAGCGGAGTATTGGATTGATCGATTGGCGAAGGCCGGCAAGGCCGAGGCATTACTCATGAAAGGACGATGGCTTCTTGAGGGTCCAGAAAGTGGGTGCGTGAGTGATAGTTACCAACGTGTGCAACCTACCAAAGCTGCTCGGTGTTTTCAAACGGCAGCCAAAGCGGGCTGTGTCGATGCCGAATATGAACTAGCGCGTTACTGGAAACAGCGTGAAGAGATCAGCAAGGCGATGGCTTACTACAAATCAGCCGCTTCCAAAGGCCATACGATGGCATGCTATGTAAATAAAAATCAATCCAAAAAAAAAGATACGTGAAGAAATAACCTAGAAAAACCGCCTATTCCATGTTTTTCATCTGCTTAGAAAATGGCCAAGATCTTGCTCCGTGGTCAATTGCATCAGAAAAAGAACGTTAAACAAGGCCTAGAGTACCTCAAGAAAGCTGCAGATAAAGAGGGCTTGGAAAGTGCTGAACCCGCATTTGTTCTAAGCTGTGTCTATGCTGATGATTTGGAGCAAGTCGGACTGACGAGCGATCCCATGTTTCCAAGTAGGAATGTACCGCTCGCTATGTATTATCTCAAAAAGGCCGAGCAGCTTGGTCTTTTGTCAGCATGGCACCAATTGGGATTGGTTTATCAAGATGGCCTGCTTGAATGCAAACCCGATTTAACCGAGGCATTTCATTATTTTGCCAAGGCGGCCGAGAATGGCCACGAACCTGCGATGGTGTCCTTGTCCTACCTTTACGCCCAAGGAATAGAAGGTTACTTAAACCCTCATCCGGACATGGCTTTTAAATGGTGCCAAAGGGCAGCGGACCAAGGTCTAGCCCAAGCTGAATATATCTTGGGGTAAGTTTCTCTTCCTCTTGTTACTTTTCATAAAAGAAGCCAACGTGGATTCGGAAATCACTTATATTCACTGATCATTTAAAAGGACTTGCTATGAAACTGGCAATGGTGTACCAGCTGATTATGCACGCGCACTAGAGTATTTCGGCAAAGCAGCTTCTAAAGGATACTTACCAGCGCGAGAAAAACTTAATCTTCCTGGAACAAACAAGGCGCCCACCTTAGCAGCTCAGAGCCGTCTTGAACCTTCCAACTGCTCTATCATGTAACATATTCCATATTTCTACAGACAAACTCTACGATCCTCCCATTTCGCATCCAACTTTCAGTTTATTATTGCTTATGAAACAGAAGAACTGTCGATGTTCTGTATTTATATTTTTCCAACATGTACCTATAAACATTTATACATTAGTTAGCACCAAGAAAGAACCTTGTTTTTCTATAATGAGTTGCTGCTTGTTGAGAGATTTTAATGGATGGTATTGGCAAATTCTTTTTTCCCAACCCAATAAACGTTTTTGTTGTCTTCACTTCGTGGCCGACTCACTCATGATTCCCCTTGTACCGCAAATAGTCCACTCCATATAACCAGACGTTTAAACCTTTGACCTGTGAACGTTGACATGGGATAACATTGTTACATGCGCCATCCCAAGTTGGAATAACAAAAGGAGCAGGAATTAGTCAAGCAAAAGGCAGAAAGGATACTTGTAATAGACTAAGGGATGGCAAAATGGAAGAAAAGCAAATGGGGTCTGTGTGTATGTGAATGTGAGAGAAAATAAAGAGAAATAAAATCATAACTGATATCGTAACAATAAAACAAAAAGCTATTGTTCATGCACCAGGCTTAGTCAACGCCAGTAAACGACGATCTGTGTATCCAGACTATCTCATCCATTCAGTATACCTCCATTGCCAACGAGATATAATAATAACACTTACACTCAGTAAATCTTGCTCTCGTGGAACTCTCATCTGAAGCATACTTGAACTCTTCATAGTCTGCCGCAAGATCCTTTTCAAGGAATCGTCGCCTTTTTTTTTTCAGTCAGCGGGATAGGGATACGAACGATTAGATGGTGCATGACTTACGGTTCAAAAGGCATTTCCATAATCCATCGAATCCTTTATATTGAAGCACCATGCCAGAGATAGAGTTGTCATTGAAAGAAACACGCAACCAAGTGATCAACGGTTCGATGGTGGCATCGGCTGTACAAAAGACTCGGTTATCAGCAACCCAGTTGTATGTAGATGTCTGGAATAAAAAAAATGCACTTACGAGCTAATTGGAAGTACAGCGTGCGATTGAACAACAAGTGATTGACCTCGATAATGATGCCAGGCGCAGGTGTAGGCTCCACGGTGTTTGGCGAGGTAGACTCGGTTACTGCTGCCGAGGTATGGTTGACAGGTCTATGTAAAATACAGTTAGAGTATTCGTAGTTGTGGTGATTGTTACTATTGGCGTACAATTGCGCATCGTGGGCATTGGCGGATGTCTGTGTGTTTCCA
Source organism: Apophysomyces variabilis (assembly GCA_002749535.1). Taxonomy (NCBI): domain Eukaryota; kingdom Fungi; phylum Mucoromycota; class Mucoromycetes; order Mucorales; family Mucoraceae; genus Apophysomyces; species Apophysomyces variabilis. The sequence goes on from MZZL01000380.1 coordinate 558,112, forward strand.
GCAGCCGCAGCCACGGCGGCAGCAACGAAAGCTGCAGTATTTGGATCTTGTGTAAGGGATTCAGACTGACGAGGCAGAGAAGAAGGTGACGATGTGTTCACTTGTGAATAAGCTGCTTGCGAAGGTGAACGTGATTCGGGCAGAGAATGGGAAGGTGGTTGCTGCTGCTGCTGCTGTTGTTGTTGTTGTTGTTGTTGTTGTTGTTGTTGTTGCTGCTGTTGCTGTTGCTGCATGGCTTGACTGTTTACCAAAGCATTCATGCCTTCAATTAGTTTTCGAACTTCAGCCAGATCGTGGGCTGCAGCCTCGGAAGCTCTATCCATGACGAGATAATTCATGTAACTATGAAAAAGACCACTTTAACAAAGGGAAAAGAGGGAAAAAATTAAGAGAGGCGGATGTCCAAACAAATAAAAGGCGGTGCAAGAAAAAAAAAGATGCCCACCGTAGTTATGTGCACCTCACTTTCACATGTTCTTTTTCCAACGTATGTGCACTGATGTCTGGCCATTGAATAACTTTTCTACGCTATTCTAAACAAATTCCCGTCCGTGAAAGGATCAAGCTCGCGTTAAAAACAAAAAAACATGTGCAGCCATGAATAGAGCGGTTATAGCTAAAGACCATACTTTACTTACATCAACTTTATTGTCCGGTGAACTAAAAAATTTCTGTCAAGCAGCTTAGAATACACATTCTTGGTCATTGAAACGAGCTAAAACTTCCATTATTCACTTTGACCTGAAGTTACTTCGGCCACCTAGCATGGGCAAGCCCCCGTACCTGGCTTGGTGTGAATGGCGAGAAGAAGTCATCGGCTGTAACGCCCCAGCGGAAGACTTCCAAGAAAAGCAAGAAATGAGTGACAGTGTGCGTAAATATCCATCGTTTCTCTTCACTTTGATAGTAAGTTGCGGCGAACTTATTCGGACAAGCAAGAAAGTCTACGTCAGTCGTCATACAGGCAAAAGAATGGACAAAATTAAATTAGTCATCTTGTATGCATACGCATCCCGGGGACATGTTTTGTGGGGAATATAGCTAAAGTACGGAAAAGACGTCGCCCTTCCCATTTGGAAAATTTGAATGAGTTAAACAAATAAATTACAGTCATTGACAGGACAGCAATGGTTATTTTAAAAATATATCAGTACGCAGCTAACCCAAGTAAAAGAAGCTCGCATGGATGAATGATTTCACGTTAGTAATCTATACACAAACAGTAAAATAAAAGAGGAGAAAACTCTTTCGTATCAATGGATGGTGCATGAAATAAAGGCATATTTCTTGGTTGAAGCAGGAAGAAGTTCCCTTTGGATCAAGACGGATCACTATGCGGCGCACAGTCCTTTAACTGGCGCAAACCGGTGCAAAAACTGATAAATAGATCAATCAATTGCACTACAGAATGTATAAATCTTATTTAATTTTGTACGGTAATAGGGTGCATCAATTTCCAAATAAAAGCTATTGTTCGGGTAGATGAAAGACAATATGGGTTGGGCAACTATCACTGCTTAAAAGACTAGCCTTTAACCTTCCTGCCTTTAAGATCTGTTGAATGAACGGAAGAGCAGCTCGTGTATTGAGATCCATGGCAACGACTGGATCGATTTGAAAAGGGGATCGAAAATCGAACCGACTCAAATGCCGAAGAAGGAGCTAAGCACAATGAAACAGATGTCGTAAAGATCAGTAGGGAGACAAAAGACATCTTCCTTTTATTTTCCTTACCAAAACGTCCGATTGATGTTGATGGGCCGTGCCGGTAAGAGATAAACACATCGGCTGTGGAGATTGCTCCAAGATCTCCTGGACAGACTCAAAATTATCTGGCCAAAAGGAAAACTGTTCACTTAGAATAGCAAGCACAGGTCGGCAAACCCGTGCTATCGTTTCCTCCATCATCATTAACGGCTGAGCCCATGGATCAAGAAGTATCCCGCATCGGAAGGGTGTTTGCGGCTGACTTAACATTAAGATCTAGATTTTATCGTGAGTAACCAAGCAAAAAGCGAAACATAGGATCCAACTTACAGAAGTAGCTCCGCCAAAACTATGACCTGCAATAATAAGCGAGTTCATATCGATGAACCCTTGAAATCGATGACCCAGTTTGCCTTGCGAAAGTAACCTTAATGCTTGAAGGCAGCTATTGACTTCACGTACACGAAACCGAAGTTGTGAGTGTCGAAAGTCCCATATTTCAGGTGGCAAGTCAGCATAACGAATCCATTTGCCATCCCGTCGTTTTGCTAAACTGGCAGATTGATCCCTATGTTCAATCGCTGCCACCACAAAGCCATGGCTCGCCATATCTTGACAAAACGAAGAATAGACATGCCGGTTACCGCCTGTCCGGGGAAAAAAATATAACTGTTTAGTCAAACGTGCATTCCATCACGATGTTGCTCTCTCGCTCTTTTCTCTTCCCTCCACCTTACCTAGGCCATGCGAAAAGACAATAACAGGATAAGGTTTAGCTGATTTAAGTATAGCAGCATCCATATAAGCTCGAATGCGTTTACGCGCTGCCTGATTCGAAAGCCACTCAGCCAAAAATGAAGGAAGACGAGCAATTTCGCACAAAGCTGCGTAAACCAGAGGATAAAGAATAGGATATATGAGCACAAAGAAGATTTTTCAAGCTTCTCTTTCTTTCTCTTCGTTACCACGAGCGTATTCTTTGTGCGAGATCCAAAATGCCTGTTGATCCCCTTCGGTAACCGCTGCAGGATAGTATAGTCTGAATAACACAGCATCTTCGGGTTTCCATTTAGGGCGCCATTCCACATCGTGGCATCCGACTGCAAAGGGACCACTAAGTGCAGGAAAATCAGCCAAGAGCCACATCTTGCCTTTTGATTTGTTTTTTTTTCTTCTTTGTCCTTCTTTTCCATGTTAATTTATATTAATCGGTTGCTGACCTCCATGACTCGGCTTTTCAGGGTCGATGCTGTTATGATTTTGATCCAGCAGCGGTTAGGGTTGCGGAGATATTTAGACGCAAACTCAATTGAGTGACAACGTACTAACCAAACAGAGTCCCCATTGTGATCTGATATGGCATGTTATCAATATTCCTATCGTTCCTTTTCATCTGATTGTCATTTATTTCGGTAACTGGTTTTGGATAAATAATCGTTTCTCCTTACTTTGACATCATCCGGAAAAAGGGATAATCATGTCAAATGGTTCTTTATAATACCATTTCATACATGACCTTGTCTAGAGTAAACTTTCGGCTTGTACTTTTTCTTACTATAGGCTAAACAAAATGATCAGGAGGTTGAATGATTGATAGGCTGCGCTTTGTGGTAATCCTACCATGGGGTATCTGTACAAATTGTCGCATTGAATGTTTCTGTTCAAAGGCCTAGAAGCAAAAACTTTTCGTGAATAAACTTTTCTAAGAGATCTGGCACGGTTACGAACTTTTATAAACCCAGCCACACTCTTGCAGAAATAGGAAATGGCAAAATGCTTGAATGAATTCCTACCGAATCGCTCGCCAGAACATGTCACCTGACTGAATTGAACACCACGTTGATCAAACTATTGAGGATCGGTTCCTGTCTATATGTCAGCGTAATATTAAAGGTAACTTGAAACGGTCCAAACTAGCCTTATATGCTCATTCTACAAGATAACAAGGAAAGAATACCACTACATGCATGAATAGCAATTGGCAATAGTAGTCATTTTCAACTAACTCATTCGGAAAATAGTAACAATGTTCCTGTCAACTGCCGTCTGGCATTTTATCACATGGGCTTTTCTTTATGGGTATGGGAGTTTCTTCAACCAACCCTTTTGGTGTCTTCGTGTTAGCTTATTGCGAAGAAAGCTTTCGCCCAAATTACTTATATGCAAGTTTCTACAAAGATAATTTTTTTTACGTGTTATGAGTACCTGCATGTAATTGCTTTTTATTTGCGTAGTGATACAGACCCCTTTTATAGACCCATTAAAACTAACAATGGCATGAAGGAAATCAAAGGAGCGGTTAAACTATTTTCCCGCCTGGTGTTTAGGGGCAAGGCACAAAGCTCGCACGTTACGCCTTTGTACCTTTTACCTAGCTTTTTCTTTTTCTTTGTTTGTTATGAGCGATTCAGGCTATTCTCACGTCTCATTCAATAAGGATATACCACAGTCTCCGTTATCACTCCATTCACCCATTATACGATCCTTAAGTGACTTCAAACATGCCCCACGGTCCCTATTTGATAAGATGGGTCCGTCTGATGGGTTGGCAGATCGATCCGAGGTAATAAGTCTGACAATGAATGTTTTTGAAGTGCAATTCCATTCATTATGAAGCTAACCTGTGATTCTAGCCCGTTGCACGTTGTGTCGACGTAAGTATCGTATAATAGAAATGAAAGAGAGATCCAGTCGAAGCAAAAAAGAAAGGGGAAAAAAGTTAGCCAAGAACTGATCTCGAAGAGAGGAAATAAAACAAAATGTAGGTTGATTGGCAAAGCTTGGTTCGACGACTTCAGGAAGAAAACGCTAATTTAGTTCGTTCGTTGCATGCAAGCGAAGCTGATTTACGGCGATGTCGTATGGAAAAAGCGGAACTGGAGACGATCTATGCCAAACAAGCTGAATCTTCGGACGCCATCCTAGCACGACTGCGAAATGCATTAGGTAGACAGATTCAAGAGAAAAAGGTTAAGATAAAATACCGAGAAGAAACCAAAGACACGCATACTGACTCAGTGGAACGTCTTTTTTTTCTTCTTTTATTCAAGGAGGCTAGAGCGAAACAACGAGAATTAGAAGCACAGTTACGGCAATCCGAACTTGACCGACAGTTATTAAGGAGCCTTCAACAACCACCATTTTCACACGTGCCCACCGAGGATAACAATAACCATTATAATAAACACTACACGTCGAGACGGCAGCTACGTACACTTCAGTCCGAGTTGGATCAGGCAGCTGCAAAAAGATCAGATCGTTCGACATCGATACAAACCATACAAGACCAGGTGGATCAGTTAAAAGTACAGGCAGAAGCAGATAAGATGGCCGACTTGCTTGGAAATCAGCTTACGGAACGGCGCAGCACAAACTCGACAGACATGTGGCAACAAGCATTATGGGAAGCACAACAACAATATCAACGAGAAGCACAGATGCGAATGGATCTAAGTGAGTTGATACAAGGGATAGAGGAGGAACTGTATGCTCATCTGCTTTTTTAACATCTTTAATTAGTGTTTCAAAAGAGATATCTTTTGTTAACCAATGCTGCTTTAGAATCATGGCAAGTATCATTGTTTGTTCAACCATCATAATTTAATACGCTTTTCTCCAGCGAACGAAATACGATGCGCGTTTTAGGAGAGTTGGGAATTGTCCGAATAGAATCAAAGAAAGTATCGGCCAGGTTCAAATGTCGCGCTTGTTTCTGGGCTATTATCGCCATGTATCGATTTAGGTAAAATTACACTTATATCTTACATGAAAAGAACCAATTAAATTCATTGGATATCATAGGAAATACACGGAAGAGATGTACAGTGCTTCCAAAATTGCGAATCACGCTTAGAAACGGGCTTGCTCAATCCCGTGTTCTTCGCTGAATAATGCCCTTGGGATTTTTTGAAGAAACTGAGGCAGTCTTCTTTCTGAAAACCAAAGAAATACATGCTTTTAAAAATAACGCTATCACTTACGAAGTGAACCCATCTTTAAAAATAAAATGCTGACCTTGTTATGGTACTGTCCGCATTCAGACGACGTTTGGGCACAATAGATTCTTTTTTCTTGGGTTGCCTTAATTGTTGGCTGCTCTGTTTCAGGAACGGAATGCTGACCTTTTATATTGAAGCTCCGCGGAGATATGGTAATCTAGTGTAGGGATGCAAAAGTAAAACAGGATATGGATCGCATTCTTTTCTGGACAAAAAAAGTCTATAATATAAGTAAAGGGTAACAAAAGCTAACAATTCTTACTCGAACCGTTCCTTCTACATGAATCGAAATAAAGTTTACGATATTTACAATTCTTATCAGCATACCTTAGTATCCCTCCTTTTAAGTTTTTCCTTTTGTATTTCCCCTCAGTAACTTTTGTTTATTCATTTGGTTTTTTTTTCAGTATAATGTACTATACTGATCACATTCATTGTTGGGGGCACTATTACGCTTCTTTACGTTGGAAGAAGTAGATTCTTCGTCTTCCTGTAATTGACCAGCCGAGCCTGTAGACCAGTTAGACGATGTTGACGATGTTGAATTGGATCGTCGTCGAAGTTGCAAGTTATGGATTTGAAGCGAATTGTTAGATGGGTTATAGGGATAACAGGAGGCGTGATGACATGTATTGAAGGCATTAGCTACATCGCTGGAAGACTGTGACTGGCTATGTCCAGAAGTTGATATGGCAGTATTGGACGTGGATGGATTTAACGCAGAGCCGAGGTTAAGGTGGGATAAATCGCTACTCACAGCCATTGTCACACTGCCTGCATTAGGATGATGATGGTGATGGTTACTGTTATGATGATGATTGCTGTTGCTGTTGTTGTTGTTGTTGTTGTTGTTGTTGTTGTTGTTGTTGTTGTTGTTGCTGCTGCTGTTGTTGTTACTGTTGCTGCTACTACTGCTACTATTGCTATTTCTCAGCTGTAGTGTTGTAGAGCCTGCTGTAGAGGTAGCGCAACGAAGGCGATGGTGATCGGGTGTGGCTGACCGACGATTGTTTGTATTTGGCAGATGACAAGTGGTGGCGGAGGCGGTGGCAACGGAGTTAGACGGTGACGGGCCGGGGGATATGCAGCCCGCGAAATTAGGAGACTGGGAGAGGGATGCGGGGTTTGGTCCTTCACTCTGTGTTTCCGAACCTATTTCCGGTGTGGAGAGTCGTAGCCGTTTGATGTCATTGACATCGTTGCTGGATGTACGGCGATGATGCCGTCGTAAACCATTTCCGGAAGAAACTGTCGATGAGGAAGATGGATTATCGGGTGATGTTATGGTTTGGTCAACTTGTGTTTGGGATTTGATTGTCGTGCCATTTTCTTCTGTTCGTATTCTATTAGAAATGGTCGACTGAGGGTCTTCTTCTTCCGTTCTTCCGGAAGCCATACTTCTTTTCTTCCGATTTAACTTTGCTCCTAGAGTTTCTCTTTCTCTTCGTGCTGCTTCCTGAAGCATCAAACATTTCACTTTGTAGTCAATATTAGCAGGGCTCTGCAAATACATGAAGAACTCGGATAGTTTCGAGAAATCCCAATTCTGAGTAAAAGCACGCAAGAATCTTTCGCGTTGGAAACTACTAGATGAAACGTAAGGCGGTGTAGATAAAACCATGGTCAACAAGGTGGTTGTGTATTGTGTTGCCCAGCTGTGCGTCAAGTGACGTAGAAGGTGCGCTCGTCGTAAATCACCTGAAAAAAAAGAACAAGGGAATTTAAGTTTTGCCATCTTTTCTTTTTGTCACGGTATAGAAAGTTACATACCGACTTCATCGCACCAGTCCACGGTTACATGTCGTACCAATGTGCTAATGCTCTCCAGACGCCAATCACTGATTAACCATTTGAGGGCGTTGATAATACGTATGAGAGGATATTCATTGGCGATGCGTTGTAAATACATCGCTGTGACGAAAACATTATCTTCGGATTTGAGCCATGAATAAAATGTGGCGTCGTATAGCTGATCCATGCATTTGATATTGCGATAGACATCTCTCCAGGACGAATCATCTTCTTCCTGTTGTTGTTGCTGATGGTGTTCTTCTTCTTGGCGTTGACGGATATCACCGGCTAGGATGGAAAAAGTTGAACAAATTAACCAATCAAAGAAAGATATGCAAACAAGATTCATGTTGTCGACTTACATCTTTTTTTCAAGGTGCGAATTCTTTTTTTTGGACCAGCCCAGTTGCCTACGGTTGTACCATGCAGGGATAAGTCGGGGAACGTATTTGTATTGAAGAGAACGGTTGTTGTTGTTATAGATTCAGGTGTATTCTGAGTAGGTGAGGAAGCAGGGAGTTGAAGTGTCGGGATGGATGTAGTGTAGGTTCGTCGTGAATGAATGTAGTGCGGAAAATTGGAGGTTATTGTAGTTGAGGTAGAGGTTGTTGATGATGAGGACAATGTAGAGCGTGCATGGGTAGAGTGAGAGGTTAAGGAAGCTTGAGAGTGGACGTGGTTATCATTGGATGGTGCGTCTGCCATTTAAAAAGGGTCCACAATGGTATTAGGGTGTATGGGGAACAAAAAAAAAGCCAGTGAGTATTTGCAATGGAAAAAAAAGAAAAAACACACACAGAGAGAGAAGGGAACGAAAATCCAATTTTGGCTATCCTACAGTCACCCGCTGCTTGGATAGAAAATTGGCCAACTTCGGTGACCCATTCCCTTTGCTTCACCGAACCCATGTTATCAAATCCTTTGTCTCATCCTGCAGAGACCCTAAAACTGAAACTTATCACATCCTCTTCATAGTCCATGAAGATGATATACCAGAGAAAACGGTATAACATTATATCGCTAAGTAAAAAATCATCCTTGTGGAAATGAAACGTTCATTTATCCTTTAAACAGTAACAAACAGAAACGGTGTTTCTCTAAAAAAGCGGAATTTCCAAGGAATATGTTTATTAACATTACCATTGAACCATGAAATCCGTCTTCATTAAAACATAAAAAGAAAGAATAAGTTAACTTGGGCTTCTTCTTTTTTTTTTTTTTTTTTTTTTTTTG